>CM064531.1:38919856-39519856 GCA_032716605.1 Paralithodes platypus | reverse complement strand
CATGATGTATCAGAAGCAAGTACAATACTGTAGAATGGCGAAAAAGTAGCCAGAACGGTGGTAATAAAGGAACCTTACCACCATAGAGTAAGAATACCCTAGAGGGGCGTGGTGGGAAAATCAGCCGTGTTAATAGTAGTTGGCCATTATTTACAGATTTGCTGGAACCCTGCACTAGATGGCGGTAGCGCATAGCTCGTCCCTATCGCGGGAAAATAACTTCTGTCGTCTGTTTATTGAAATTTCCTATACCTTGGCTACAATGGTGTACACGTGTTTCGTGTAGTCTTTAGCCACACATGTAATTTGTTTGCTATCACCATATCAGCCATAGTCATTATGAATACAATGATTACAGAGTACACTGATATGCAAAAGCACGCCAAAGTATTGCCTACACTGAAATGTCCCCATTAACCCCTTATGTACCGTCGACGTATGTTATATTTTATTCTAGCAATATGTAGACGATTTTATACAGCTTAGAAAGGATCTGTGGTAGTTAAAAGGGTTGATTGAGATAGTTCGAAGCCTTATAATTGCTAAAGATCCTTCCTAAAGTGAACACAATCGATTAGTAGGAGCCAGAATAAAATCAAAAGACGTCGTCGGTATAGAAGGGGTTAATTACATAGCTTACCAAGCTGAACCAAGCCTTCGTGATGATGTAAGGAGGCTGTGGTTGACCTTGAGAATAAGTATATGGTTTGCAATGGATCATGAAGGCTGTTGATGAATATTTGGTATTGACTAAATTTATTAACAATGAATGTACAGTATATGAATAACAATAACATCAATTAAAGAAAAGTATTTACATTGTAATATAAGTTATTAACTTGGAAGTACACACAGCCACACTCAAACTTTGGTCAAACATAAATAATATATATATAGTACTGGTATATATATATATATATATATATATATATATATATACCGTATATAGATATATATATATATATATATATATATATATATATATATATATATTATTTGTTTGACCAAATTGATATATATATATATATATATATATATATATAGAGAGAGAGAGAGAAAGTAGGGAACGTACTACTTATAATTAAAAAAAAAAACAGAATGGAGGATACATCTGTAGATTTAATCACGTTTAGTAATTCTGGAACACTGCAATAGATGGCGCTGAAAAAAAATCGAAATAGGGTAACTGGCAACGTTTAGAGGCACCTTTTTATTAACTCGCTGAGTACCAGCTAAATATTAATAAATGTAGTCTACGACAGAACTGCTGTCATGCCCTGAGGCAATGTATTAGTTCACTTATCTTTTAATAGATGGCCCTTTAATCACTTCTAATAAAAGGGGGCAGGGTTAATATAGAGGTTGGAAGGCGAGGAGTCACACACACACGTGTGTTCTAGAACACGCAGAATAAGTTTATTTTAACATAACACACAGGCTATATTATGAGATTAGCCCATGCCGGATCACAAATAGGTAACACACATCAGGTGTTGCGTTATTTATGGAATTTAATATACAGACAATCAAGTTTATATCCTTCGCACTTCCCATTCCCCCTCCTCCCCCTCTCCCTTTCACCCCAACTCTCCTTCTTCACCCGATTTCTCTCCCCACCTCTCTCTCTCTCTCTCTCTCTCTCTCTCTGACGTAAATGAAACCCTCTAAAATACGCACATTAATACTATGCGATTGTTTTGAATTTACATATACTGTACATGATAAATGTTAGGGATGACTAAAATAACATACAGTATATTGATTAGGAATAGAATAACTAGCGAAGCAGCGAACAACACTTATTGCTCGCTGCCTCGCTAGTTATCCTATTCCTACTTAAGCTACGATTCCCGAAGAACACGTCTACTGTATATTTGTTTGTATATATATTGAGTGTAACAATAACACTTAGGATTCAAGTTATTTGTGTTGGCTTAAGGAATAAGTTGAATAATACATATACTTATGACCTCCACAATTTGTAATGTTTGGAGAGACGGCGCTTCAACCTCTCTCCTCTGTCCATCACATGCAAGCACCAACCCACTCGCACCAACACTAACACAGGATACAAAACACACACACACACTCACACCCGATAACATAAAACGCACATCACACACATGATCACATACAACGTAATGGGCACAAATCACTCACACATGATAACATAAAACACACACACACACTGGTCCAGGCTAACTAGAAAAGGTATTAGCATTATAGAGGAAATGCTGCTGTCTTCAGTGCGTGCCATGGCCATCCTGAGCCTTACGACGTATACAGACTAATACAAAGGAGTACAAAGGAAATCAAGCCACAACAGATCTAGTGACCCTTCTAGGCTGCTTGTCCTCCAAAACACTGAGGATCAAGTGTCCAAACAGTGGTTTAGAGTGGGTAAGGGAACATTGGAAAGGGAACTACTGCCCTGCCACTAACGTGGCAGGACTAGGAAGTTAGTAGGGGACATATGGGTTAGTAACTGAGGGGAGGATAAAATAAAGTTATTCATTTACAAACGCAGTCAGTCGCGGGTTTGATGCGAGATATTTGTCTAGGCGGAATTTAAATGAATCAACGGTGCTGCAGTCTATAACGTCTCGGGGAAGCCCATTCCACAAGTTGACAACTCGATTGAAGAAGAAATTCTTAGATTCGTGTGAGTTAAAAGATTTACCAATAATTTTGCAACCGTTTCCCCGCGTGTAATTAGATTGGTCGATTGTGAAGTACTTACTACAGTTCATATTGTCGATGCCTTTGATGATTTTGAACACTTGAATTAAGTCACCTCTTAATCTGCGCTGGGTTAAAGGAAATATATTTAATTCTCTAAGATGCTCTTCGTATGGTTTGTTCTTTAGGCTAGGTATCATTTTGGTAACTCTACGTTGAACTCGTTCTAGCTTGTTTATGTCTTTTTGGTAATAAGGGCACCAGCATTGAACGCAGTATTCCAGAAGAGGGCGGACTAAGGAATTGTAAAGGGTTAGGATTACGTCTTTGGATTTATGCTCAAATGATCTGCCTATAAAGCCAATTATTTTGTTTGCCTTCTTAACAACTTCTGAACATTGTTGACTCGGTTTTAGGTTACTCGATATTGTTACTCCCAGATCGGTTTCTCTGTTTACATTCTTAAGCCGAGTGCCATTCATCGAATAGTTTGCTTTCTCATTTAGGTATCCGATATGTAGTACTTTACATTTATCCGCATTGAAACTCATTTGCCAAATTTGGGCCCAATGTGACAATTTATCTAGATTGTGTTGCATATCGTCAACTTGATCTTTTGAGAGTACGCTATTTGCAATTTTTGTATCGTCAGCAAATTTTGAGATTGTACAGGTGAGACCCTCATCTATGTCGTTGATGTAAATTAGAAAGATAATTGGTCCTAGTACCGATCCCTGGGGTACCCCGCTACTTACATTGGTCCATTTAGATGCCTTACCGTTTATGACTACTCTTTGCTTTCTGTCGCTGAGCCAATTTTCTATCCATTTCAACACACCGTCTTGTATTCCATGCGCTTTTAGTTTTAGCAGTAAACGTTTGTGGGGAACTTTGTCAAAGGCCTTTTGAAAATCAAGGTATATAATATCTACAGCTTTACTCTCATCGTAGAGGTTGAGGATATCGTGGAAGAAGTCTAAGAGGTTTGTTAAACAGGAACGTTTTTTACGAAAGCCGTGTTGAGTATCTTTAAGTATGTTATTTTCCTCTAAGTGATTTACGAGTCTGTCTCTTATGACCGTTTCTAGCATTTTACATACAACTGAGGTTAAGCTAATTGGACGATAGTTACTGGGTAGGGATTTGCTGCCTTTTTTAAATATCGGTGTTACGTTGGCTATCTTCCACTGATCAGGCATAGTTCCAGACTGCAAGGATTTATTGAATAGTAATGTCAGTGGTTTGGAGAGCTCATCCTTAGCTTCCTTTAGAACTCTAGGCGAGATTGTATCAGGTCCAGGCGTTTTATTTACCTTGAGTTTATCTAAACAATTCAATACTTCTCTCTCTGTAACAGTGATATTGCTTAGAACATCTGAATTATTAATCTGAATCGGCGATGGTGTAGGGATATCACTGAGGTCTTCTGTTGTAAAAACTGATGCAAAGAAGGTATTGAGGGCATTACTCATTTGTACTTCGTCTTTGGTGTATTCTCCATTTTCATCGACTAACGGTCCAACAGTTGAAGTAACTACTTTTTTCTTTCTGATATAACTATAGAATTCTTTCGGGTTTGTTTTACTTTGATTCGCAATATGTAACTCTAGGGTCTTTTTACTTTGCTTAATTAACTTTTTGGATTTGCGTCGTAGCTCTACAAATTTCACCCGTTCTTCGTCATTTTGTGAGGATTTTAATCTATCATTAGCAAATTTTTTAGCAAGCAGGCAGTTTGAAATATCTTTATTCCACCATTTGGGCTTATTATTATGGCCTGGACGCCGTATTTTCGATGGTATGCAGTCTTGCACTGCTTTTAGGTAAGTAGTTTCGAATAACTTCCAAGATGTATTTATGTTGTTATTGTTAATTAAAAAGCTCCAGTCAGTTTCTTTAAACATAGCTCTAAGTTTATGAAAGTTTGCTTTCTTGAAATTAGGGACTTTTTCGATGCTACTATTTGGTTCGTTACTAGTAAAGTTTAAAGTGAAAGTTATCGTACGATGGTCGCTGTTACTGAATTCATCACCAACATTCAAATTCCCTATTAATTCTTCTTTTGTTGCAAGTACAATGTCAAGAACGTTATTACCACGGGTCGGTGTTCGAACAAATTGATAAAGCGAACTCTCTTGCAAGTTCGTATACAAGTCATGTCCGGAGTGTGAAGTAAGAGTATCGCCCCACTTGGTCACAGGTAAATTAAAGTCGCCAAAAAATACGGTATCTTGTGAGTTACTTACATCTGCAATTTGTTCATAAATTTCTCGGTCAGTTTGCACTGATTGAGCTGGAGGTCTGTATATTAATGCAAGTATTATTTTGGTACCTTTATTATTCTTTATTATCACAAAAGATGTGTCGACGTTCACAATTTGAGGTTTTGACAAGAGGGTCGGGTGAAGACTTTCTTTGATATAAAATAAAACGCCACCTCCATTTTTATTTATTCGGCTTTTCTCAAACATTACATAACCGGGAAGTGAATACTCTTCTAAAAAGTCTCTATCTACTGTATTGAGCCAAGATTCTGTTATACCAATCACATCATAATTTTCAGTAAACACTATTTCCTCTAAATCTGAAAATTTATTGCGTATGCTACGAGCGTTTGCATAGAAAACCTTTAAAGTTGAGGTTTTAGAACTCACAGAACGTTATTTCATCAAATTTTTGGTTCTGATCGGATCTACATTTACATTCATGGCTGACATTCATGTGACTAATAACACACATAACAAAGCCACTACAACAACCTCGTCTCTCTCCAACACCCCTTCTCCCCTCTCTACACTCTTCAGAAAATAGGAAAAGTAGAAAGTAGCTACGAGGTGCCGTTGTAAAGGCATATCCTTGAATACCTTCACCTGACCTGACCCCATCCGGGGTTTAGCTGGTCCACAAGGGTGTGTGATATGAACCCAATATATAATTTGTGGGCCATCATGTCATGGAGTGGAATGTGGTCCAGGTTAGGATTGGAAAGGGCGGAAGGAGTGGGATCGGGGGGCAGGGGGAATTCGTCGCCGCCCTAATATAGGTTGGAAAATGTTTAAATCAGCTCCAACGAGAATACAGGAGGTAGTTGGTGCAGTTTGTGGGTGGAGATCATATTGATTGAATAGATATAAATTGTAAATGTTTACATTTAAGAACCCTTTCTATATATTATATGTGTATGTGTTTCCAATGTTCACCGTAACATAATGATGGTGAAATGATACATAATAAATTAAATTCAAGGTAACATACACAGAGCTATAGTATACTTTTAATTATGTTTGGAGGATAATTTAAACAATTCGACGTAAACATATAAAAGCCTAAACAATGTATATCAACTTTATAACATAACCAGATTGCTTGGATTATCGTTAATTGTTCAATTCGATGACTTACTTTATAGTAAATCAATACAATGGGTAGCGCCGAACTGTTTACTGATAATGGGAAGCCACAGTAATTAAGCTAGTAATTAAGAATCCACTGAGAAAAGTATAATGCAATAATCATAGCGTGTCATCTTACATGTTAAGGTAGATTATGAATTGGTCAACCACAGTGCTGTGAATAGTGGTATGGAAGAAAACAAAACATTTACTCTAATATCAAAATTTGTTTTTATTACAAAGAAACACGTTTCGGCTCATCTAAAGTGTTTTCTCTAACTGAGCAGATATTATCTTGTCTTTATGATATATATATTTGGTTATAATTTGGTCCAAGCTAGATTACAATGTGATCCAACTTGTCTTGATGCGTGGATTGTAACATCCCGTTTCAATTACTTGTATATTTATACGATTGTTCACACTAACCAGGACGCCAAGGTTGGCAACTTCGAGTGTTTTGCAACGGAGCATATCTATGTATTTTCTATAACACATTGTATAAGGTAAAGAATAGAATACGAGTTAATAATTGAGAATCATTAAAGGTAAAAAGAACAGTATTATTAAAACACCAAAGTAATTTTTATGGACAGCTTTGAACACGATGATGAGGAAAATTATATACTCGGTTAGGAGAGAGAAGGGGGAGAGAAAAAGAGAGAAGGAGGGAGATAGGGAAAGGCAGCAGAGAGAAGGGCAGGAGGTGGAATGGGAAGTTCGAAGGATAGAAACTTGATTGTCTGTATATTAAATTCCATAAATAACGCAACACCTGATGTGTGTTACTTATTTGTGATCCGGCATGGGCTAATCTCATAATATAGCCTGTGTGTTATATTAAAATAAACCTATTCTGCGTGCTGTTCTAGAACACACACACACACACACGTTTGACTCCTCCTCCTTCCAACCTCTATATTAACCCCGCCCCCTTTTATTAGAAGCGATTGAAGGGCCATCTATTAAAAGATAAGTGAACTAACACATTGCCTCAGGCCATGACAACAAGTTCTGTCGTAGACTGTACCACCAGGGACCAGCCGGTTTTGAAAAGTTTGCTTTCCAGAAACAATAGCGAATGGGTTAGGAATGAAGGGAAAACCACGAAAAACCGATCAAAAAGCTCAAAAAATGGTCATACGGAGCCCCCGAAAACGGATTTTACAAGAGTAAAAAATTGAAGGCAATTTCCCCCCCAAAAAAAAAAATGTGCACGCTCACGCGCACGCGGTTGGACTTTGAGAGTTTTCAACCATCGTCATGGGTGCGTAGGATACTTGGACAGTTCCCATACAAATCTGAGCCCTCTAGGTGCCATAGGACCGGAGTAATTGGGACCGGACCAGACAGGACGCAACGTATGAGTCGCTGGGGTTTAGCGTTACATACATTGTGGACGCAAACGCTGCGTCGCTGGGGCTCAGTGGGTTAATAGAATACATAGGAAGACTCCCCTCTCCTATACACTCTCTCTGCTTTCCACATAACACCTACAGTGTTGCCGACACAGGAGCAATGAACATCTCATATTGGGATTTTCCACCGCTACCACCATAGAGTACAGAAGTATAGAGAGGGAAGAGAGATGCCACAAATCTGTAAATAGTGATCCATGCATTCGAGAGATGGCAGCACGATTGCAAAGGAAAATGGGATGGTGCCCATTAATTTGTAAAAATCCCTACCTTGTACTAATAACGCTATTAATATTCAATTGGACGTTATCCAGAGACTGTAGACATGACATAGTTAAACAGACATTTGTAGAGGCTACTGTAAATGCCAGATCATCGTGAAATTGTCGTCATTATGAGGAGGTTCACAAGCAAACCTCCTCCAACCCCCGCCATTGTTGTTGTGAGATTGGGGAGTTTCCAACGTCAAACATGCTTGGACAAAATATCCCTAGATGTCATAAGTATAACCTAAGAACCTATTTTGTGTGAATGTCCAGTTTTAGTGCAACTTTACAAATTAATATTTACATAACATGTAACTAATACTATATTTTCAAAATTACATTTTAATTTTTGATGTGTTGCTTGCAGTTATACAGCTTGCATCATATATACAGTAGGTATTTTTTATAGTTTACATGTATACATAATGTTTTCCTCTTGCTTTTCTATATCTAATTTATATTAAATAATGTACAAGTGTTTTTACCAACATTAATTTACTCTTAAAGACGTTCCCTCTTTAATCTATTGCCCCCTCATTTAGCGGATTTTCCCTTAACTTTGGTAACACTACAGACAAGCCAGGCACACAGATATCAAGGAGTATCTAATAAGGAAAAACGACTGAGGTATTTTGGTTGTATGCCCTACAACAGTGCTGCCACCAAATCCCTAGGACGCGCGGAAAAATAACTGTGTGACGTTACGCTTTAGCCTCTATCCTTATGTACGCCTATGACTACCACCAATACCCCTAAGGAAGACGTTCCCCACCCATTTGGAAAGGTTTATTTGTGTTATAAGGAAATTGATTATCATGGCATAATACATCACGGACGGTAGCTTGCTACCAAAACACAATTATATATATTAATTTAAAAATAGCACAGAATACATTGGTATGATTTCCTTTCCTTTCTTTTTGAAGTATTAGTGTGACCTGAAATTCAAGGCCGAAGTAAGTCAATCAGTGAATAGTGCTCACTAATAAATTGCTGTGGGAATTTATAATTCTGAAGAATGAGTTTATACACTGTGTTTCATAAAAATACAAGTCGAATCTCATGTTTGAACTTATCTTGATCTGGAAGGAGAATGCAAATTTAACCGATATATTATATACTGGATATTAGAGGTTTATTAAATAGAGTGAAGTCTATGATTAACTTTCAACTTATCTAAACCTTATCGTTATAAAATAGTTTGATTTTATACAACAATAATGATGATTATCTTACCAGTGGGATCTAACGTGTGACCGGCGAGTCCTGTTCTCAACCACCCAGACTGCTATCCACATTGGAAGTGTATTCAGTTGTTGGATCTCCAGTTACACCCTTGACAGGTTCGTACTCTATCACATACACTCTCTCTCTCTCTCTCTATCTCGGGGTAAGTTGCTTCTCCTGGATAGGCTTAGAAATGGTAATACTTAATGTCAATCCTGTATATGATATACTAAGATTATTTTGTAAATTTATTTTGATATGCATATGAAGGAGAAAAAATGCAGGTTGCCTGTTACGAGTGTCTCCCCCCGAAATTTGGAAATTCTTGGGTTGGAGAGCTGTACAGAATAGGAGTGGGAATGTGTTGAAAGGCAGGTGCCTAGCACTCGCCGCAAGGGAGAGAGAGAACTCTAAATAACACTGATTGTTGTATTAGTGATATAAGAGTGAAAGAGATGCAAGATGCAGTGTATCGAATGATATTGTAGGGAACTAGTAAGAGGAAGTGAGTTGATGAGGCGAATTGCTTCTGACTATTTTTTCGAGAAGTGCGGTATGGGTGGAACCTCCCAACAGTTGAGAAGAATACTCGATACATAGGTGCACAGTGCCACTACACAGAACACTAAGCTGTTCGGGAGTAAAGAACCACATCTTTCCATGAAAGGTTGGATGAAAAAGATACAACAAGAATATTGAGAGAAGATGATGGGTTGATTTGTGTGTTGTTGAAGAATATTTGATAGCCTTGTGGAAGACTGTTACGGGTAGATAGAAGGAGAAATTGGGTCATTGGAATAGAAAGTAACAAGGTTGTCTCGGCCCTACTCAGAAATTATTGAAATATCAGAAGATAGGCATTCTATGGCCTCGTCACGTGACTTATAGCGTGATTACACGCTGGGTTGTTCTGAAAAACTAGTTAAATAGTATATACTTCAACAATACAAAAATCAACCCTTGACCTTCTCTCAGTATTCTCAGTCTCATTTTCTACTGATCTCTTGGCAAGACCATTTTAGCACTCTTGCTAAAACGGTTCCCAGAAGCTGGGTGTGCTCAACTGCCTCAGGGATTTTTTTTTTCCCCATATTCCAACTTACTCCCTCTCAGGCATAGGCTGAGAGCGTGTACATTCAACCGTTCAACAGGTGAAGCCTGTGAGGTCTGTTACAGTCTTGGGAGTGAGACATGTGAAGCTGCAAGCAGCCTTTGCCATCTTGCCTTCACATGTATATGGAGCTTCTTCGCTTTCAAGCATCACTGTCTCATCCCCAAGACTCAGACCCTCACTCTCAGAATGCCACCTATTGAGCAATTAACTCACTAGGTATTGCTCCCTTGTAGCATATTTTGAATATGGGAATATTCATACAGTGCTATTTAATCAGGGAACAATGAGGTTATTTTGGGAGCATTTCGGTGGGCTTTGTGGTAATGCACTGATACTAGGAACAGCACAAATTCCACCCCAATAATATCTTCCCCTTGCTACATCGGGATTCGAACCCGGACCTTTGGATTACCAGTCCAGTGGCAAGACTACTCCACCCCACCTGCCCTAGCTTCTTGCCCTGTACAGAGGCACAGTGTGTCTATGTATTGAGTATTATCTGCATTTGTGGAGAGATTCCTCTTACACAGCACATCTAGACAAGGTAGTAAGGAAAGCCTTTCTCTTCATTAACCCCTCCTGTACCATAGGGTACTACCATAAATGTACCCCCAGTCCCAAGCAATGTGGCCAAACTCTCTTCAGAGGCAAGATATAACAACCTCCCACCTCAAATGATGGAGGAATACTGCCTCTCCCAGCCTGTGGGGCCTTGGATATAAGCTGAGAAGTGTTGCCAAGGTCTTAGAGCAGTGCTCAAACATCATGGTATAAGGTACTGCCTGATACTGGTAGTTACAAGGATCGTATATTACTGACGGCTGGCAGCCGTCGCTGGGACTGGAGAGTGATTTATCTACTGATGGCTCACTGCCGTTGCTGGTATTGGATGGGTTAACTCACGTCCACTCACCGATTCTCTGCAATTTTGTTCTCTTCGTCGCAATGTTGCATCACTGTCCCTATCCAACCCCTATTACAATAATCAGTGTTCCTCAGAGCTCTGTCAGTGTATACCACCTCCTCTATGTAGGGTAACACCCATCTTGCAGCAAAGTCCCACCCCTACTCTGTGCAACTTTCAAACCCAAAAATGAAAAGATACTCCCAATCTTTCTTCTATTCAACAGCTGAGCTCTTAAACTCTCCTTGAATTAATATTTCTCTCATCCTATGACTTTAATTGCTTCAAACTCCTTATCTCCAGATATTTTGGCTCGAACTTTCCTTGATTTTGGTTCTGTCACTCTTTTAACTCTGGGTGAGGCACTTGTCACAAGCAGTTTTCCCTTTTGTCTCCCTCATCCACATAGAAAACAAAATCAAGACAAACAGAAAGGGTAGACAGTACCAGGAGCGCGTTCAGTCTACCCTATCAGGCAATCCTGTTTCTGTTTGAGCAATCCTGTTTATGATCGCGCAGACTGAACGACATTGATAGGCAAACATTGATTCTCGCCGCTGATTGGTCAGTGGCTATAAGCACGAAATTCAAATCTTGTTGGCGATGTCTGCGAAGGTTTTAGGCCTGTTACAGTGCTTCTTCGGTCTATTAATTTCAATCAAAGTCAAATGGTTTTGTCAAATCAATACATTTTAATATTGGATATTATTATCCATCAATATAGACTATTGGCTAAGGTAGTCACACTGTCAGCTACAGTCAGCAGCCTTGTTCAAGCTCAAGACAGACGGTAGGCTAGGCTACCATCAGGCTATTATATCTTATAATCTTATAAGGAAATGTTGACAAAGTTACTACGGTTCTATCTGGCAAAGGTAGCTCTTTATTCCCCGTGTAATTTTCAAACAATTCTCCGTTAGTCTATTGGGGAAATAAAAAGTAGATGTTCTTTTCCTGGCGATGTAGGACTATGAATAGGCTAAATTCTATAGTTTATATATATTGTTCTTTCCCTGGCTATGTAGCCAGGCTGAATGAAATAGTAGCCTATATTATATTATCTCTTCCTGGCGATGGATGTATAGGCATACTTTCTTTTCCTGACGATCTATGTGTATATAGGCTATTTGCAAGCTTATATTTGTGGAAGGTTCATAAATATTATTTTTTAACCATTAGATTACCTTTGAAATTTTAACTATAGCGTGGATAGGCTACCTTACTGAACATAGCTTAACTGACCTATCATACTTAGATGCAATTATGCCTAAGAAATTGTTTTTAAGAAATGTAAATAGAGTAATCGATCAATAATAGACAAGCGCCGACAAACCTGTACAGCAAGCTAGGCTATAACCCGTTAAAATATAGGCTATCATTCAATTGGCATAGTAACAACTGTAACATTACCGATATATAACTATAACAATGAAATACAAACCTGTACAGCAAGCTAGGCTATAACCCGTTAAAATATAGGCTATCATTCAATTGGCACAGTAACAACTGTAACATTACCGATATATAACTATAACAATGAAATACAAACCCTGTACAGCAAGCTAGGCTATAACCCGTTAAAATATAGGCTATCATTCAATTGGCATAGTAACAACTGTAACATTACCAATATATAACTATAACAATGAAATACAAACCGCATAAAAAACATAATAATCAATCAATAATATAGACAAACGCTCAAAAACCTGTACAGCAAGTTATAACCCATTACAATACATCATTGGCATAGTAACATTACCAATATATAACGATACAAATTAAATAATAACTGCAAAAACAAAAACAAACATTAGCTCATCGAGCCTCGAACCCTTGCGAGTAGGCTTACGGATTTAAAAGCGAAGTCATTACCAACTAGGCTACGCTTACCGCACTGAAGGCCTGACGAAGTAGCTGTGAGACTTGCGCTCCAAGCTGCTTGTTTTATGTTATATATAGCAAAATAGTCACGATAACTATGATTTTTATAGGTGTGCCACCTTATAATTGAGATTGCGACACATAAATAACATGGAGGGAGGCTAATTAAGCTTAATTATGATAATATAATGTAGAGGTGAGATTTAGGCCTACTGTTATGATAGCTTCGCTAGTCACCTCCAGGGAGTGTTCTGATTGCAAACAATCACAAACGTGATTCGTCGAATCAGAGGCGATCACGTTCAGTAGAGCTATCCCGTTTGCTTGTTGGGGTAGACTGAACGCGCTCCAGGATCAGTGCTTGGAGTCTTGAACCTGCTCTGTTCTTTCTCTACATCAACACTTTGAGTACCAGCGACGTGTGCTATATTTTATTTTAGCTCTATGTTAACGTAATTTTGAAGCTTAGGAAGGATCTGTGGTAGTTATAAGGGTTGGATGAGCTATATTGAAGCTTTATTATTGCTAATTGTCCTTCTTAACCCTTGTATATCGGGGCCCGACTTAAGTCTGTATCGAAAAATTTGGACTATATGGCGGGGCCCGACTTAAGTCTGAGTGCAATTTTGGCGCAATATTGGCTCTGAGAGAGAGACGAGTGACGGGAGGAGCATGGGTTACCTCATGACCGCTCGCCACGGCCGCCGTGGACCAACTGAGATGTACCCCACTTACATCCACCCTCACTCCCTCGCTACATACGTAATTATATAAAGAAATTACCTATTTTAGCGATTTTGCCCTTCGGTTGCACGATCGTTGCAAGACAGCCAGTGATCGTAGAAGGATGGTTCGGGTGTCATTGGAAAGCTCAATTTACGCCCTTTTAGGGATACATACTTGTATTACGCTCTGGGTCTTGTTTATGCATGAAAAAGAGCACGGAAACAACCCCATTTATGGTAAAAACAAAAACGCTGCACCCGCTCTTTGAGCGTTAAGCCGAAATAAAATAGTCTAATAGTTCCCAGAATGTTATAAAAACACGTCACTGGTACTGAATGGGCTAATAATGTTGATTATGGAGTGACATGAACACATTTTTAATGACAAAAATAGAGGTTGATATTAAGGGAGAGGTAATCGCTTTTTCTGAACCCCCTTCTCCCTCATATTTAGCATACTTCTTTTGAGATTTTAAGCCGTTCGATCCGTTAGTTTGGAGATTTTGAGACCTTTTGCCCCATTTATTTGTCAATATGAAGACCTTCCGTGTCATTTAAGTATTGATTTTTTTTTCCTGGCATGCGATAGCGAGCCTGTAATTTTAGAAGAAACCGACCTTTGGGCGGGACATTTTGATACCGAAAAATGTACACATTTATCTTGAAAGGGGGTGTTTTTTAAGCTTGATGTAGGTCTACCGAGGTAACTAATAATATAAGTTGAAACAAAACTTGAAACTGGACAATAATCATGCAAATTAAAAATTCCCGAAATATACAACATAAATATAAGCATAATATATTTAATGAACGGTATACAGCCTACAATTGTAGATAATGAAACAGAGTACCCAATCCACGTAACCTAGACATAATTATGAGGTAAATGAATGGACGCCCATAAGCTCCCACAGAAACATCCCACACATAACATCAACAAAAGGATTCCACTCTGCTATTTCCACACTTTTCCTAGTGAAAAGGATTGCCCTCTATTGTTGTGGACACTGTTTAATCTTCTCTATCAATAATCTTATTGATGCTATCTAGTAAAGGTAAAGCCAGTGTCACACGAGAGCTTTTATGGTCAACATTGGATGATCAACATTTTTCAGGCAACATTGTTGGAATATCTTGCACTGGTATAGGAAACTAGACTGACTATAGATAAATTTAGGTATTCAAAATATCTTGAATATTGACCTAATAAGCGTCCAGACCAGTGTTGAGGATATATGTTGAGAGGAAACGTGTTTGTGTGATACCAGAGCTTAACCCCTTATGTACAGGCGACGTATTTTGCATTATAATCTGGCAATTATTAGGCGATTGTATTCAGCTTAGGAAGGACGTCTACCCATTAAAAGGCTACAAACTATCTCGCTTAACTATATTTACTACCACAGATCCTTCTTAAGCTGCATAACATCATATAAATATAGCTAAAATAAAATAAAAAAGACGCTGTGGTACAGAAGGGGTTAATCTGTACCAGTTTTGAGCACTTCCTGATCTTCCCCTATTCATATAAGCTAAATTCTAAATCTTGCTGTACCTACTATTCCACAAAATGTTTCCATGTGTGATCAAATGACAAAATAATTCTTCTCCTCCAGTTTATCCCACTTCTCCATCTCCCCATGTCTGTAGATCTGTGCCTGTTTCCCACTGGTATAGCTCAAGTTACTAACATGATCTTTATATACAATTCTCACTCCCTTTTCCCAACAATTTCCCAATTTCATAGTATTCATTGGATCACCTTAAGGAGACTTTATGTTTTGTTGTGACTATCTATGTATTCATTGCAACCAATCATTGGATCACCTTAAGGAGACTTTATGTTTTGTTGTGGTCTATCTATATATTCATTGCAATCAATCATGGGATCACCTTAAGGAGACTTTGTTTTGTTGTGGTCTATCTATGTATTAATTGCAATCAATCATTGGATCACCTTAAAGAGACTTTATGTTTTGTTGTGGTCTATCTATGTATTCATTGCAATCAATCATGGGATCACCTTAAGGAGTCTTTGTTTTGTTGTGGTCTATCTATGTATTAATTGCAATCAATCATTGGATCACCTTAAGGAGACTTTATGTTATGTTGTGGTTTATCTATGTATTCATTGCAATCAATCATTGGATCACCTTAAGGTGATTTATGTTTTGTTGTGGTCTATCTATGTATTCATTGCAATCAATCATTGGATCACCTTAAGGAGACTTTATGTTTTGTTGTGGTCTATCTATGGATTCATTGCAATCAATCATTGGATCACCTTAAGGAGACTTTGTTTTGTTGTGGTCTATCTATGTATTAATTGCAATCAATCATTGGATCACCTTAAGGAGACTTTATGTTTTGTTGTGGTCTATCTATGTATTCATTGCAATCAATCATTGGATCACCTTAAGGAGACTTTATGTTTTGTTGTGGTCTGTCTATGTATTCATTGCAATCAATCATTGGATCACCTTAAAGAGACTTTATGTTTTGTTGTGGTCTCTCTATGTATTAATTGCAATCAATCATTGGATCACCTTAAGGAGACTTTATGTTTTGTTGTGGTGTCTCTATGTATTCATTGCAATCTATCATTGGATCACCTTAAGGAGACTTTATGTTTTGTTGTGGTCTATCTATGTATTCATTGCAATCAATCATTGGATCACCTTAAGGAGACTTTATGTTTTGTTGTGGTCTATCTATGTATTCATTGCAATCAATCATTGGATCACCTTAAGGAGACTTTATGTTTTGTTGTGGTCTATCTATGTATTCATTGCAATCAATCATTGGATCACCTTAAGGAGACTTTATGTTTTGTTGTGGTCTGTCTATGTATTCATTGCAATCAATCATTGGATCACCTTAAAGAGACTTTATGTTTTGTTGTGGTCTCTCTATGTATTAATTGCAATCAATCATTGGATCACCTTAAGGAGACTTTATGTTTTGTTGTGGTCTCTCTATGTATTAATTGCAATCAATCATTGGATCACCTTAAGGAGACTTTATGTTTTGTTGTGGTCTATCTATGTATTCATTGCAATCAATCATTGGATCACCTTAAGGAGACTTTATGTTTTGTTGTGGTCTATCTATGTATTCATTGCAATCAATCATTGGATCACCTTAAGGAGACTTTATGTTTTGTTGTGGTCTATCTATGTATTCATTGCAATCAATCATTGGATCACCTTAAGGAGACTTTATGTTTTGTTGTGGTCTATCTATGTATTCATTGCAATCAATCATTGGATCACCTTAAGGAGACTTTATGTTTTGTTATGGTCTATCTATGTATTCATTGCAATCAATCATTTATCTTTTAGTTTCTTCGCTAGGTATCCATCAAGCTTTTAAAAACACCCTACAGACCCCTGTTCAAGATAAATGTGTACATTTGTCGGTAGAAAATGTCCCGGTCGAAGCCCGGTTCCTCTTATAATAAAAGGCTCGCTACTGCTCGCCAGGAAATAATCAACACCAAAATGGCACGAAAGATCTCAATTCTGACTAAAAAAGAGAGCGAATGGTTTAAAATCGTTAAACTAATGAGGTGAACGTCTTAAAATCTCATAACTAATGGAGCAAATCATTAGTCGTATTCCTTCACCAACAGTCGACTTAGCCCAGGGACACAACTCGCGTGCAGGCAACTTGGCGTGTGGGTTTAGGAGGGATGGGCATTATATTTGCCTATATATTGATATTTTCACTATTGTTTTAGTTTTCTCCCTTGTCCTCCATCAAGCGTATTCAAAAATCAAACAAACAAATAAATCCTCTTCAAGACGAATATGTACATTTTTCGACAGAAACGTGTCCCAGTTAGAGGCCGATTACTACTATATTACAGGTTTGCTATTGCTCGCCAGGAAAACAAAAATGGAACCTAAATTGTACGAAAGGTGTTAATATTAACAAAGAAATGGCGTGAAATAGTTTTCAAATCGCCAAACTAATTAACCCAACGTCCTAAAATCTGAACACTAATGGGGCTAAACATGAGGAAGAAGGGGTGCTAGAAAACGAACCATTTCCCTCTAAAGTGAATGGTAATCATGCAGTTCTATTTTAATATTCTGTTTTTGGTAGGTTTGGTCGGAGGTCTAGCGTGGAAACTATAAAACATAATTATAAATAAATAAATATCTATCTATCTATCTATCTATATGCTCAGGCCCAATCCCCATTTTGGGGGTAGCCGACTCAAGACAGAGCAAGAACAGGGAAAACACAAAAACAACATAAAACAAAAAATAACCACAGATAAAAAACACAAACTCTCACACATCCAGGTCACCCAGGAGAAGACCCAGAGACCAGGGTTACCAAGGTCGCTCCAGCACTCCCCCGGCCCCTGACCACCAGGAGAGGTTCCGATCTCGGCATGCAGACATGCAGCGGAGCCAAAGCGACAAGCCCTCCCACCACACTTCCAGGCACACCCTTCATATTAATTGTCTCCCCGGGCCAGGCGCCTGATGGACTATTATCTAGTCCAACTTGCGCCCGACCCCTTACTCCAAATGACCACGTGTTCACTCAACTATTCACAAGCATTCTCCATTCACTCCTGTCCACCACCACTTCCCCTGCCTGATCTATAGTCATTCCTCTATCATCCAAAGCCTTTCTTACACAGTCTCTCCATCTCAATGGGGGTCTTCCTGCCCTTCTATCTCCCCTTGTACCTGACTCACATATTCTCTTTGTAAGCCTTTCATCTCCCATTCGTTCAACATGACCATACCAGCTCAGCACCCTTCTGTCCACTCTGGCTGACAAATGTTCCTGCTGCCCCACTCTCCTACGTATCTCTTCATTTCTCAATCTGTCTCTACGAGTAACTCCACACATACTCCTCAAGCAGCTTATCTCCATCACATCCAGCCCTCTTTTCTCCTTTTTCTTCAGAGCCCATGTCTCAGCCCCATACATCACTGTTGGCACAACAATTCCTTGATACAGTGCACTTTTTACTTTCACTCCAAGATTTCTCGTCTTCCACATACTTCCCATTGCTCCGAAAACCTTCCTTCCTTCACACACTCTCTGTTTTACCTCCACTTCCATACCTCCACTCCTGCTTATTGTTCCTCCTAGATATTTAAAACACTCTACTTGTTCCAATATTTCCCCATCCAGCCTCACATCTAGATTCACCCTATGCTCTCCCCTATTACACACCATTACTTTACTTTTATTGACGTTCACCTTCAGTTTCCTCCTTCCACAAACCACACCAAACTCTTTGACTACCCGCTGCAGTTTCTCATCAGAATCCGCCACCAATGCTGTGTCATCAGCGAACAGCAACTGATTCAACTCCCAATCTCTACCATTCTTTCCTACTAAACCCAATCCTCTTCCCATAGTTCTCCTTTTCACCTCCCTCACCACACCATCCATAAACATATTAAATAGCCATGGTGACATTACACAACCCTGTCGCAAACCTACCTTTACCTCAAACCATTCACTCAACTCACCATTTCCTACTCTCACACATGCTCTGCTCCCTTCATAAAAACTCTTAACTGCTTCTAACAAATTTTCTCCAATTTCATAAATCCTTAACACCTTCCACATTGCTTCACGGTCCACACGATCATATGCTTTTTCCAAGTCCATAAAAGCCCAAAATATCTCCTTATGCTTCTCTAAATACTTCTCGCATAACTGTCTTACTGCAAACATCTGATCCACGCACCCTCTTCCCCTCCTAAAACCGCACTGTTCTTCTGCTATTGCAACTTCCGTACACTTTATTATCCTCTCTATCAACACCCTGCCATACAGCTTTCCAACCACTGACAATAAACTAATACCTCTATAACTTGAACACTCCTGCCGATCTCCCTTCCCCTTGTACAACGGCACAATACATGCACTCTTCCAGTCTATTGGTACCATTGACACAGCAAAGCACACATTGAAAAGTCTCACCAACCAATCTATTATCACATCTCCACCCTTCTTTATACACTCCACAGCAATACCATCCAAACCTTCTGCTTTTCCCGCTCTCATTTGTTTCACTGCTTCTTTCACCTCATTTTCCTCAATCCTTTCATTCATTCCCTGCCACCTGGGTGGCCTGGGTAACCTATCTCCATCCACCTCTGCTTCAATCACTGCTTCTCTTCCATCTCTTGTATTTAACAAAGATTCAAAATACTCGGCATATCTTTTCCTCACTTCAACTGGTTCCACTAGTAATTCTCCATTTTCATCTTTCACTGACTCTTCCCTCTTTTGTCCTCCTTTCCTTACTTTATTTACCTCCTTCCAGAACATCTTCTTTCGTTCTTCAAAATTCTCACTCAGCCTTTGGCCCCACCTTTCGTTTGCATCTTTTTTCGCTTCTCTAATTTTCCGTTTTGCCTCTCTCCTTTTCTCCTTGTACCTCTCCCATACCTCAACACTACTATCCTGTAAAACCCTCTCAAAACACTGTCTCTTCTCCTCAACTGCCTTTCTCACCGTATCATTCCACCACTCGCTTCCCTTCCTGATACCTCTGCCTCCTACTTTCCTTTTGCCGCATACTACCTCTGCACTTGCTTTCACTCCTTCCTTAAACTGTTGCCATTCAACCTCTACTTCTCTCTCTTCCATCTCTCTCACTTCCATCCACTTTTCATTTAGTCTTTCCTTGTACTCCCTCTCTTTTTCACTCTTCTCTAACTCACTAACTTTTATTACCTCTCTTACTTCACGCTTGTCTCTTATTCTCCTGTAACTCTTAACTCTTAGCTTTCCCTCCACCAGGTAATGATCTGACATACCCTCCGCCTCACCTCTCATCACATTCACATCCAGCAGTCTACACAATCTTTCCCTTGTCACCAGCACATAATCCATCAATGCCCTCTCTACAATCTCTCCCCTCACAAGTCTATGCCAGGTGTACTTGTGTATACGCCTTTTTTTGAAGAACGTATTACCTACACTTAATCTACACTCTTCACATACATTTTTCAGTCTTTCTCCACTCTCGTTTACACCATCCACACCAAAACTACCGAGGACTCCCTCAACAGGCTCATTTCCTACCCTAGCATTTAGGTCCCCTAAAACTATAACATTTTCATTTTCATCAAACCCTTGTAGACAATCTCTCAAATCCTCCCAGAAACCCTCTACCTCGTCTAACTCTCTTTCACTTCCTGGTCCATACGCACTTACAAAAACCCACCTTTCACCCATAAACCGCATTCTCACCCACATTAGCCTTGATGACACCTCTTTCCACTCTTTTATAAACTCTCTCAACTCCTCCTTCACAATAATAGCCACTCCTTCTTTCCCCCTGACTCCCTCGTCTACTCCAGACTTTCTACCTATCACGTTTCCAAAATCCACTTCTCCCTCTCCTTTCATCTTTGTTTCATTCAGTGCAAGGACATCATACTTCCTTCTTTCAAATAACCTTCCAATATCCTCTCGCTTCTCATTCATACTACATCCATGCACATTCAAAGCTCCTATTCTTAGGGTCCGGGACCACGAACGCGTTCCCTCGCCCCTATCTCTGTCTCGTTTTTTTGGTAGATTTATTTAAGGGGAGAAGGATACCAGGCCCCCCGCCCCCGATCCCCTTTAGCCGACTTCTACGTTTCACCGGAGAAAAGCGGTGGTGGAAATTTCTCACCCCTCCACCACAGAGGAGGCTACCTGCACCAGAAAGTGGCGGGCGTTGGGGTCGCCGCATCCCTACGCCATTTGAAAAAATTAGAGATGCAGAAGGAGAAAAAGATAGAAGGGGCTATGGGAAGTAGAGGACACCAACCCTCACTCTGACAAAGGGTCAGCCCACCACCCAATAACAATAAATAAATAAATATACCAACAAAATACCCACTAGACCCTTTATATATTTACTTTAGCCTTCTCCATCAGTATAGTCTATTCGCTGTAAGTAGGCGAAAAATCATGACTTCTAACCTCTGTAGCTAAACAACGATTAGAGTAAACGATCTATTATTTGTACTATTTGGGAAGAGCCACTCAAGGGATGGATGTGGAAATTTACAGTCCATTTGTTCTAGCCCTATTTGAGATAATGTGGAAAGAATTCTGATGTCTCGCCTACTTACAGCGAATAGACTATAGTATTATATTGTGTGTTTGGTGGCAGGTTTGGTCGGAGGAAGTTGGTTCTGGTAACTTCCTTAGTGGCACTGGTCCTTGCCTTCCTCACCGCTCTGTCTCCTAACGTGGAAACTTTCATCGTGCTCAGGGTGCTCTTCAACACTTTTGATGGATGTTACTACACAGGCTGCTTTCTCATTGGTAAGTTGACATCACAACGTCATAATTGTGTGTGTGTATTTTATAATCGTGTCTTATATAACCTGCTGTCTTCCAACAACGTGTGTATATATATATATATATATATATATATATATATATATATATATATATGTAAAGTTAATAATTAAAAACAATACAAGATTTGCATGAATATTGTGTAATCGAAACTTCATATACCTGAACATGTAATATACAAATGCAATGCAACACACCATTTCAACCTGCACCTTCCTACTATTCCGGGAGAACTAAATAGTGTTAACTGACGCAGTACATTATATACTGTATAGCCAGGGATCCTATTAGTCCCAAGCTATCAACTACCTGAGCACTAAGTTTAGGTTCGGTTTGAGTTTTGCAATGTAATATTTCTTCCCAATGAAAGTATCGTTCTCGCAGGTCAAAATGGTATGTTGCATTTGATTTTATATTACGGTACATGTTCAGGTATATGAAGATTGGATTACATAATATTCATGTAAATCTTGTATTGTTTTTACTTATTAACTTATATTTCCAAGTCACGTATTATGTAGAATTATTGCATTAAACTATATATATATATATATATATATATATATATATATATATATATGTGTGTGTTGTGTCGAGCGTGTTAAACGCAGCCAGTGCCATTAACATAATATTATACTGTATATACGTCCGACAGGAATACAGCCAACAAATAGAAAATCGGTTTTCGTCAAATAAATTTTGGCTCACTGCTCCTTGTGTGATAACGAAATTGTAAAACAAATCGAAAATCGGCTTAATTAAAACAGATTTGACAGCCCATGCGCAGAGCTCTGGCTGATCCAAAGTACAAGTCACTTACTTCGGACTTGCCATATCCACTCCACGGCCGATATCGTCAGCCTAGTTTGAGACGCAGACAAAGTTTCCAGAACTAAAACACGTGTTTAGAGTGTCATGGTGAATTCGTTTCTGACCATTTTCTTCATTTCTTCACATTCTGAATCCACATTCTGGCAGTGAGTGGGTTAAAATCGAAGCATATATGTTCCGGTTTCCGAGGGTAATTGGTTGAATGAGCTCTCAAAACTTGAGGCATTTACAATTTTACATAAGCTTGTGATTACATACATAATTCTAACTTGTCAATTTATCCTGCGCCTCACTAGACTTTGAGGAATGAGCGAAACTGGAGACAAAAAGTGTGACTAACTGGACCCTAACTGAGTAACAAAATGTTTGTGTGTGGGGCTGATTAGTTTTGAACACAAGAGGAAGCAATTATCTCTATCCCAAAAGGACTTGTTGATATATTAGTCCAGTAAATTTAAATTATAAACAGTTATGACCTGGACACAATTTGAACAGAAATGAAATACATACCATTTAACTCCGCTAAGATTGGTCTTTCACTAGGATATAATCTAAAAAGATCCCTACAGTCATTTTTTGTGTATTTCAGTTCAAAGTTAGCTGAAAATAGAGATAATATATTTTGTATAACAGCTTTCTTTAATCGTGTGTTACAAATATATCAGTATGAAATACATACAAACACGCACATATATATATATATATATACATATATATATATATATATATATATGTAGAATGCTTTGTTTCACAGGTTTATTTAATATCAATAAGGGGTAAATAAAGCTGGTTATATATGTAACTTTAATAATACCAGCTTAAAATAGTAGTTAATGTGACTCTTTAGTGGGTTATGGTTGGAGTCTGAATAAGGTTACAACTATGAGTGAGTTATATGGACTTAAGGTATAAGGGGTTGACCCGAGTCTCTGGGTTAGACAGCAAGTGCTGTGAGTGATGTGGGAAAGTTTGACTGTCAGGAGGTTAAATGGAGTACACCTTTCCTGTGTCAGTGGCTGGTAAAGAGTGATTTATTAAACTACCTTCATGCTATAGGTAGGGTGTGTTTGTTGACTCAAAGCTATGTAAAGTTTGACTATCAAGAGGTGAAATGGAGTACACCTTTCCTGCGTCAGTGGCTGGAGAAGAGTGATTTATTAAACTACCTTCATGCTATAGGTAGGGTGTGTTTGTTGATTCAGCATTCAAACCTAGGTCAAGTATTGGGCTGTGTGTTTAATGTTTACATCCTGTGATCTCATTACCTGCTTAAACTGACATATGTGTCATGTCTATTGGGAAGAGATTGTTTACAGAAGTTGTTTATACTTTGTAAGTATAAACACTTTATATAGTTATATCTCTATGATGAGATTGACTTAGTGAAAATTAATGTGTATTGATTATATGTGATTTACTAAAGGGTTAATGGATTATAGTGGATTACATATGGGTTATAATACATACATTATATAGATACTTTCAGTTTTTTATATAATGCTGATGTAACATAAGGTGGGCCTATTAGTTATTAAGTCTAGTATACTTGCATATATAGTTGAGTATAATATGTGTGTTACATGCCCCCTGTTAACAATTGTTGTTCCACCAACATCGTATATAGAGTAAAGACGAAAATATATATTCAAATGGTTCCTATATGAGAGTTTGTTTCTGTGGGACACTGCAAACTAGTAAGATTTGTGAATAAATAATACAGTTGTCATGGATTATGAATATACGGAAATATGTTGGTAGCGTGATTAAAAACGAATCAATTCAGATGGACTGCAAGAATGTCATGCAACGTGTAGGTGAGTTGTATTTGTAATAGGGGTAGCCGCTATGCCTCTACATTATTGTAGCAGTGGGGAGCGGGAGACCTTAGCCGTAGCCGCTATGCCTCTACATTATTGTAGCAGTGGGGAGCGGGAGACCTTAGCCGTAGCCGCTATGCCTCTATATTATTGTAGCAGTGGGGAGCGGGAGACCTTAGCCGTAGCCGCTATGCCTCTACATTATTGTAGCAGAGGGGAGCGGGAGACCTTAGCCGTAGCCGCTATGCCTCTACATTACTGTAGAAGTGGGGAGCGAGAGACCTTAGCCGTAGCCGCTATGCCTCTACATTATTGTAGCAGTGGGGAGCGGGAGACCTTAGCCGTAGCCGCTATGCCTCTACATTATTGTAGCAGTGGGGAGCAGGAGACCTTAGCCGTAGCCGCTATGCCTCTACATTATTGTAGCAGTGGGGAGCGGGAGACCTTAGCCGTAGCCGCTATGCCTCTACATTATTGTAGCAGTGGGGAGCGGGAGACCTTAGCCGTAGCCGCTATGCCTCTATATTATTGTAGCAGTGAGGAGCGGGAGACCTTAGCCGTAGCCGCTATGCCTCTATATTATTGTAGCAGTGGGGAGCGGGAGACCTTAGCCATAGCCGCTATGCCTCTATATTATTGTAGCAGTGGGGAGCGGGAGACCTTAGCCGTAGCCGCTATGCCTCTACATTACTCTAGCAGTGGGGAGCGGGAGACCTTAGCCATAGCCGCTATGCCTCTATATTATTGTAGCAGTGGGGAGCGAGAGACCTTAGCCGTAGCCGCTATGCCTCTATATTATTGTAGCAGTGGGGAGCGGGAGACCTTAGCCGTAGCCGCTATGCCTCTATATTCGCGCTTAATCATGATTGTATTTCGATGTATTTTTACTTATTTTGTACTGAATTGTATTGCATTAGGTTAGGTTCAGCTGGTTAGGTTAGTTATAACAATCAATTAAGTAAAGCACATCAAAATACAAGTGTGATCAGGCGCAAATGTATGTCATGGCGACTGCGGCCACGGCCTCTTTCCCCAAAATGATCGACATCTAGCTTTATTCGTGGTTATTTAATTAATATGCTTATATAAATATAAAACAAATATTTCAAATTAAAAACAACGTCAACTAAGGCCTATCAATATTAATTTATACCGAAAATAATGGTGAACTATTTATTCAGAAAAAAACTAAATTTCTCATTTGTTCACCATTATATAATTTGAATAATAGGTAAAATTTTATAATTTGACCAAATATCTTATATTGTTTGTATCTTAGGCCCCATTTAGTGCTGTATTATAGTCAATAATTCAGTTCGAAAAATGCCACTTGGCTACCGACATCATTATATTAATCCACTGAGTATTTCGGCATATATAATTCATTCTGTATGTACATATCATTCGAACTGACCCTTTGGTAGGGCTACAGGTCCATCACTATAGGGAGCTTTGTTAATGAAGGTGTGTGTTTGCAACCGTAGGCTATTAATTGCCTACGAAATACATTTTTATCTGACTATTATAGTCAGTCCTAAAATGATACATTTTCGGTTTTCTTTACTAAATTATCCAAAGAAAACTTTATTATCTATGGCTGAGGAAGATGGAGGAAAGGATTTTCTGTGTAAAGTAATGTATGTTTAACAGCAATGATACATTACTGAAATGTACTTCACAGATAGCAGCCTTATTTACATTGATATGGTCTTTTCTGCGACACTTCTGAACCCACCATCTCCTGAATTCTTCCTGCTTTGGGAAGTTATGAAATTTGCTAGTGTCATTTTTTCCAGAACAGCCATATATCGCACACACTCTTGGTTTGCCCATTAGTAGAGACACTGTTTAATTCGATATTCAGCTGCTCACAACATAAATCGATGGGAAAATATGGTAAAATAGATAATAACAGCTACTCCAAGTTATTAACATGTACGACTGTAGGGACCTTGACCGAGAATGGCCTTGGTCTGGGCGCGTGACGTCACAGTACACTGTGAGGTTCCAATATTTTTTCAGTAGGTTTACTTGGTAGTGTATATACTTTGGTACTCAAAGTATGTTAGAGTGTATATACTTTGGTACTCAAAGTATGTTAGAGTGTATATACTTTGGTACTCAAAGTATGTTAGAGTGTATATACTTTGGTACTCAAAGTATGTTAGAGTGTATATACTTTGGTACTCAAAGTATGTTAAGAGTGTATATACTTTGGTACTCAAAGTATGTTAGAGTGTATATACTTTGGTACTCAAAGTATGTTAGAGTGTATATACTTTGGTACTCAAAGTATGTTAGAGTGTATATACTTTGGTACTCAAAGTATGTTAGAGTGTATATACTTTGGTACTCAAAGTATGTTAGAGTGTATATACTTTGGTACTCAAAGTATGTTAGAGTGTATATACTTTGGTACTCAAAGTATGTTAGAGTATATATACTTTGGTTGTACTAGACACTTAGTGGCGCCGTGCAGTATGTCAAGGCTTCTTCATGTTACTGCTTGTTTAGTTGTCTTGTTTGTTAGTTGATCTTCTCTGAGTGATAGGAGTTGACAGTTTGAAGATGACGATAACATGTGATGGTGTAGTGATGACGGGCGGGTGTAGGTTGTAGCTAGGAAATGATGAGGCAGGCTGGTGTATACAGGAACTGGCTGGTCGGGGTGGTGAGTGTAGTGATGATAGGCTGGTACGATGACTCGGTCAAGGTTAAAGTGAAGTGACAATTTGTTCTGAGGTCTCCATAGACTCAAGTTTATGAGTGTAGATATACACCAAGTTTATGAGTGCATATGTCTGCTTGAAGTTTTTGTTCTTGACTGCAAGGTGGATTGTAGCAAGGATTGTAAATAGTATACCTTGTATAGGGTCTTTGATTGTAGTCAGGCAGGGCATCTTTTGTGTGTTGCTCCACCTCACTCTCGTACACCCTCTTAGTCATTCTCTCGCTTTCCATACATTCCATATGGCCGAACCATCTCAAGTTGTTCCTTTTCACACTTTCCAGCACATCTACCTCCAACCCACACCTTCTTACTTCCTCATTAGTCTGTCTATCCCTCCATGTAACTCCGCATGCACTTCTTAACCCGGGAACTGCGGGAAGACTCTTAAGAGTTCCCCCGGCAGACTGCGGGAAGACTCTTTAAGAGTCAGGGAAACAAAAAATCAATTTAAAACACCAATTTTTTTTTTTTTTTTTTTTTGCCCCTGGGCCATGCAAAATATCACCCCTCTACCTCCCCTCCTTCCCCACTTTCCTCCCCTCCTTCAGTTATCACCTATTTTCCCTGTTATTCCCTTATTCTGTGGTATATTTTCGTGCTAACATTAGCGAGTTGCAAGCAGGGCATTGTCATCACTGTTAGCAAGCGAGTGCAAGAGAGAGAGAGAGAGAGAGAGTATTGATCGACAGTGTCTCTCCAGACTTGGTGAAAAGTGGCGGGAAGGAGGTTGCCTCAGCCATACATTATGTAACTCTCGGCCTGTATCGCCGATTTTGACCATCCAAACGATGTTTCCACTTGTTTAATTGTTGTAACAGGTTAATACCTTTATAATCAACCTATAATAGGCGCATGTGGAGAAGTATTAATGCCATTTATGTTAAAATCAATATTTTAGTGATGGAAACACCTCAAATAAATGCGCACAGGCAGAGGTGTCTCATACCCCCCATGCGCACTTCAGAGGTTAAGTAATTAATTTCCACTGCTCTCACTCTTGGTCTGAGTCTCTCAACCAATGTCCATGCTTCGCTTCAGTGTCGGGATTACCACACTGTCATGCAAGGACTTCTTCACTTCCATACTGACCACCCTCTTTCTGGTTATTGCTTTCAGCATTCCTACAACCCTCTTCCCCTGTTGTACCCTCTCCCGCACTTCTTCATCCATAGTACCATCTTTACTCAACACACTGCCCAGATACTTAAAAGAGTTGACAATCTCCATAGCTTGACCGTTCAGCTTCACCTCACACTCTGTGACTTCACCCCTTTCGAAGACCATAACCTTGCTCTTCCCCGCATTTACCTTCAAATTCTGTGTTTTGCACACTGTTCCCAACTCATTTACTAGACCCTGCAACTCCCATTCATTATCACTCATCAGAACTGTATCATCCGCAAATAGCAGTATAGGTAACTTCCACTCAATTCCCATCCTTTTCAGCGATACACCAACATCCACTGCTCTTGATAGTATTTCTTTCATGACTCCATCCATATATACAGTAAACAACCACGGGGACATCACACACCCCTGTTTCAAACGAACATTCAGGTCAAAGAACTCTCTCTGCTCACTCTCCACACATACTGCCGCCTTTGCACCCTCATACATGCTCTTCACTGCCTTCAGCAAATTGCCATCTACTCTGTATATTCTAAGTACTTTCCACAAACCTTCTCTATCCACTTTGTCATAGGCCTTCTCCAAGTCCATAAAACCAACATACACCTTTTGTTTCTTCTCCAGATATTTCTCCACAACACAATTCAGGGTAAAAATCTGATCTACTCATCCTCTTCCCTTCCTAAAACCTCCCTGCTCGTCGCCTATCCATTTCTCCATTCTCACTCTCTCAATCACTACCCTACTGTATACCTTCCCTACTATGCTTAGAAGGCATATTCCTCTGTGGTTACCCCACACTTCTCTTTCCCCTTTGCCCTTATGTAGGGGGGCTATTATGCCAGTCTTCCAGTCATCGGGTGCACTCCCCTTCTCCCATGCTAGTTTGCACATTTTCCATACCCATTCGATCACTATCTCACCACCATTCCTCAACATTTCCCCACACACTCCATCTGTTCCTGGTGCTTTCCCCAACTTCACTCTTTTCATGGCTTCCCACTCTTCTGACCTCCTGATCACCACCTCCTCCTCCACTACTTCTCTTCTTCTCCCTCCCATACCATATCCAGCTATGTTTGCTGGCTCTTCATTCCTTACATTTAGCAACTCATTGAAGTACTCCCTCCATCTTTCGACTCTCTCTTGCTTCTCGGCTAGCATTCTCCCATTCTTATCTTTCACGCCCTTACTGTTTCCCTTGCTATCTTCCCTAACTTTCTTGACTTCTTTCCAGAACAGTTTCTTACTCTCCCTCCATTTTACACTCAGATTCCTTCCAAATTCCTCATCTACTCTTCTCTTACTTTCCTTCACTAATCTCTTCAATTATGTCTGATACAGGATTGAAGGAGCTCTTTGAAGTGATCTATCCCGATAACACAGTACCTCATATGCTTTCTGGAAAAGCAGTAGCTCATGCGTTGAGGGCACATACTCTAACAGAGCTAGATCACTATGACTTGATCATTTCAGAACTGTTTGAAATCCCACTGAAAGTTAGAAAAGTTGATAATGAAGAGCCAGAATTGGTCCAGGGTTGTCCTAATCCCAATGAATCTTCGGCTGCGTGTGTCAGTAATAAAGTCAGGGAGGAAACTTTTCTCAGCATCCAAGAAGCTATGCCTGTCCTTCAGTACTTTTAGTGTCAAAACTAGAAGATTTTATGAGACAAAAAACAGATATATCAGACATTGTCGAAGGTGAACATGTAGTGCATATTATACTGTACAGGAAATGCTGGCATCTACTTTTCTAAGCCTCCAAAAGAGGAGAATATCTAAACTCTGGATCAAATACATTAAAATGTTGGACATATTGTGGATGTTTAGCAAGGCAGAAAGAACTAGTAATTGGCTTCTCTACCTTTAGGCAGTGTGACGTTAACTACTCCGTTAGAATCGCATGGCTTGTCCTACAGTGACTCGATAGGATCGCCAGGGCAGTGGATGTGGCTACAGTTGATGTATTATTGTGTGCTTTATTTCATATGAAAGCTCGTGTCATGGGCAGTCCAGAAAGGCTCTTTGTTTTCGCCCATGTCAAGGCTTTATATATTTAATTGCAAAGTATATGTTTTATCATTAAGTAGTAATGATAGGATTTGAGAGAGAGAGAGAGAGAGTAGAACAGAGTGAGAGGAGGCACGCAGTGTTTTTTGCCATGTTCGATGATGTCACAGCTGGCTGGCCTCTTGGGGATTGGTTGGAGGAGTTTTTTACCATGCTTGGTGACGTCATGTTTGGCTGGCTTCTTTGCCATTGGCTGAAGGAATTGTTACCGCGAGCTAGTGCTAGTATATATACAGCTCTCTTGCTACTCTCTCCCTCAGATCTGGTTTCTAGAACGCATCCCTCTTATCCCTTTGATATCTGTCCTCCTCGCTGCACCTGAGAATCTTTTCCTCCGCCTATCTCTCTCATTTTCCATATCTTTCACCATCTTTTATTAATATTATACCCCCTCTGGTTAACTCTGCATAATCAGCTTCATGCTGGCCAGTTGTATTGTGCGTTAAGGTCTTATATAACCCATGTATGTTAGTTGTTAAGATAAGTTGATCACGAAGCATTGGTTGGCATTCATATTGTTCAGTACCGCTTCCTATAATTATTAGTGTTCTGCTAGATTATAGACTAGGAGTCTGATACTATAAGGTATTGTTTTCGATGGGTGCTGGCTTTAGTTAAAAGCTGCACGACATACCTGAGAACTGGAGTTGATTGGGTAAATTCTAGTCTGTGTGCCATTGAGAGTAGGGCATGCACGAATGAGGGCTTTTTGCCTATACCATTCTGCACTGTTCTAAGCTCGTTGTTTGTCTTTGAGGTACGCCAGGAGAATGCTTAATACTTCGGTATTAAGGTTTCTCAAGAGAGCTACCCTTCATTATAACGTAATATTTGACGCACAGACTTGAGATTTGCACTAGGCTATGCGGCATGCCATGCGCACCAGTATCTCATATCATTGACTCTAGCTAGACTTTGTGAGTCATAGTAGACATTAATTATATTAAACCAATTACTCTTTTTATGCATACCCGTTTATGATTACACAAGCATTTCGCAGCCTAGTTTGATGTATTGAGACACAAACGACTTAGGCTCTTTTTGTTGATAGGAATACTGCATTGTCGTGGTGATTATTATTATTGTTGTGGCGTTTAGGATATTCTTGGCTCCAACTGCATTATATCTCCTGCCTTTTTGTGTGCATAGCCTGCAGGAGCATTGTTCCGCTGCCGGCCTTTTTGGGTTCCATTTCCGATTCGAGCATCTTGATAGCATCTAACATTTAAAGAAGATTCCTTGTTGGTGTTGAAGGACTTTAGTGCACTTTCTTTCATGCAGGAGTGCCTGACATTTATTGATTAAAGTAACGTAAGCTGTAACTTCTCTTACCACCTTACTTTGCATACCATAACCAAGCACCTTCGGTTATAGGTAGTAATAGGCTGTTTTCACATAACATTAAGCCTAGAGTAGACGCACATTTATTGAGAGTTTAATAACCTATTATTGCATATAGAACTCTGGAGAGTATTTGTGTTCTTTGTTCACTGGGAATATACATCAGAGGTTGGATCTAGCGCTTTCCGTTGAAGCATTTATGCCATTACTAGTCCAATTGTTACGACCTGGCACTCGGGTACACAAGGGCTCTCAATCAGGACTCGAATACGGCTCGCTGCCACAACGGAAACACACTATCCCAACCCCTGAGTACTGCCAGCCGAACAAAAAACACCAATACCCTCCAGAGTTCAATCTGCTATAACGGGGTATACAAGAACTCGGTACTAGTGTTCAACAACAGACTAATAAAGAGACAGGAATTCTCTAGTCTGGTCAACAATCAAACAAAGAAGTAAGAAACAACAACACCAAAGAATAGTGTTGGCCGAAGCCGAAGTAATCCACCCTTGACTAAGAACTTAAGAAGTCCTCCACCCTCTACTTCGGATCGGCACTATTACGTTACGTTAATTAATAGTCCTTAAGCATCGAGCAAGGAATCTTCTGAAAAAAGTTAGATGCTTCTCGGATGCTCGTAAGAAGTACGTATCGGATTTTGAACAGTAATTCAATAAGAAAAACACTGGCAATTAAATACTATTAAAGGTTTAAATTGGCATAAGAATAATTAAAAGAATATGCAATAGTAAATGGCAAACATTAAAAAGAAGTACTCCGCAAATGCAACGGCAATAGCCTACTCGGATTGTGCTCGTGGGCCACTAATCACTAAAGTAGCCAAGCTTGCAACACATGAAATCAATAGTGCATAAACAATATCATACATAAGGAAAGCTTCAATACTATTCTGTATCTACTAATCGAGTAAAGTCTAGCTGGGGTACTGTGGGCAAAAGGTAGCAGTGACTGAGCAAAAACGGCTCGTAGCCTAGCGAAGTCCTCACAACTGTTTAAAGTATTACGTTAACACTAACAAGTGCACTTTGAGAAATCCAGATCCCTTGTATCTGGTTTTCTCCCGGCTCCTTGACAAAGTAAAAACAAGCTGTTAATAAAATACAGGGTGGTTAGGCTCTTGCCCTCACGCACTGTAAATTATTAACTCAACACAGTCAGCCGTGAAGACAACCTAGGCTTCACTGAACCGAAACGAGTATGCAGGTTTATCGCTTAACCACTGCATCAAACAACAACTCGTAACACAGAAAAGCCTTACCCCAGTCTAGCATTACCTAGACTAGCAGAAAACAGGAATAATAATAATAACACACATGGAAATGCATAGACAAGTGCAACAAACATAAATCAATCCTATTCTAAGTTAACCCTTCCAAAATAGGCTATCTAATAGGCATGTATCTCATGAGAACTCAAGCGATAATACGTTGGCTGACTAGCTCTGCACCAACGGGACCATGGAAGTTAAAAAGGGTAGGGAAAAGAGGAGATAAGAATGTAAGGTAGTAGAGAAAGTTCACATCAGTCAGAAGAATATATATAGTTAGCAAGGGAAATGAGAAGTCGCTCTGCCTAATGAGTTCTGATCAAAAAATGGCTAGACTTCCCTTTTTATACTCGGCGGCCGACTCTAGTGAGCCCAACGTGAACTACTAAGGACCGCCCACTGACAATCATTACGTAATTTCGCTCTCTCCTCTGGGATAGACAAAGGCTTTCCTAGCACTGAGGGGAGTGGGGAGGGGGGGGGGGGGGGGTGCTAGTGAGTTAGGCCCACCTCCCGCATGGCGCACCCACTGACCCCCAACTGTGGCTGCCGCTTCTCCCATCATTACAAATAAGTTTTACACACAATACTTATAACTAATGATATAAAATAGAACTCGTTGACTCCGATGAAAACAAAATACATATTCATATTACTTATAGTACAACGGCTCACATGAACTAAGTTAGGAAACTCTACATAGACTACAGCCAAAGTTCCTGCCCTGACGATCCTAGCGAGAGTGGGGCATGACTAGGCGTTCTGTACAGCATGCTCACACTGGACATGCGTCACACCTCCCCCAAGATTTTACTTGCTCAACCCTGAGCTAAAATCTGACAAACACAGAATCCCATCAAGCCCCTCACGCCCAGCGACCGCATGGCACTAAAACAAAGCTGAGTTTATCACCAAAACACATGTTATTAACCAAAAATTCACATTTTATAACTCCTCCCAACAATAGCAAAAATACACAATATCATGCTCCCAGAGCGAGCTTACAGCAGCTCAGCCGTTTGATAGTTCGTGGACTACTCAAACTCTATAGGCTATGACAAACTTATACGATTACCTATATCAAAAGAAAGAGTTTTTTATATGATTTTTATATTTTAATATGTTTTTCCCGGCTGCACTATAAGGGCAGCCTATTTTCCTCCACTCAAACCCACACACCTGTGATAGCCTACGACTGATCATCCACCTTTGATAAACAATCCGCGATCACATTGTCACATCCAGCAATATGACGGATGTCCAGGTTATACTCCTGCAACATCAAAGACCACCTGGTCAGTCTCATATTGCGATTGTGAAATTGATTCAGGAATCTCAAAGGGTGATGATCAGTGTAGATAACCACGACTGGGCCATAGGCTGGAACATACACCTCGAAGTGCCTGAGCGACAGCACAATCGCCAGTAATTCCTTTTCTATTGTAGAATAGTTCTTTTGTGCAGCATTGAACTTCTTAGAAAAGAAAATTACTGGGTGTTCCACACCTTCATTGTCTGTCTGTAGCAAGACAGCACCAGCCCCTACACCACTAGCATCTGTTGCCAGCTGAAAAGGCCTGTTAAAGTCTGGGGCCCTGAGTATCGGGTGAGTACATAGCAAATGTTTCACCAAAGTGAAAGCCTTTTCACACTCAGGTGCCCACAAAAACTTTTTGTCTTTAGATAACAAATCTGTGAGAGGTGCCAACACCGTTGAGTAACCTTTTATGAAGCGTCTGTAGTAGCCTATCATACCCAAGAATCTCATAATCTGCTTCTTGGTTGTTGGGTGCGGAAATTTATTGATAGCCTGTACCTTGTTCTGAGGAGGGCACACCTGTCCCCTTCCCACTACAAACCCAAGGTACTGCACAGTGGCTTTTACGAAGTCACACTTTGCCAAATTTACTACCAGACCTGCTTCACTAAGTTTCCGGAACAAGGTCTCAAGGTGCTCACAATGGCTCTCAAAGTCGTCATCATAAATGATTACATCGTCCAAATATACGGTGCAATTTGGAATGTCCTTTACAATTTCATTCATCAGGTTCTGAAACGTTGCTGGTGCATTCTTAAGTCCGTAAGGCATAACATTGCACCGGTAGGTACTCCCGTCCACAACAAAACCACATACCTCTTTAGCACACTCGGACAAAGGTACTTGCCAGTAACCTTTTACTAAATCTACTTTAGACAAAAAACGAGCATTACCAATTTTGTCAACACTATCATCAACCCGAGGAAGAGGATATGGGTTAGTTGGAGTCAAACCGTTTAACCTACGGAAATCAATACAAAAGCGTACCTTGCCATCTGGCTTAGGCTGCAGTGTTACAGGGGAAGTCCACTTAACTGTGCCTTTCTCGATCAACCCTCTACCGAGCATATACTCCAACTCATCCCTCAGAGCTGGTAGTTTTATGGGGGGCACACGGTACGGGATTGACTTAAAGGGTAGATGGTCCCCCACATCAACATCATGCATAGCCTGAGTAGTGAGGCCTGGGTGTTCAGCAAATACAGTGGGGTATGAACCTTACAACTGACGGATAGCATCAAACTGCGGCTCAGGCAAATGAGCTATAGCCTCGTCAGCCCTTAGGCTCGAGTTCCCCGCCCACTGATCCGCTGAAACATGTTGATCCCAGCTATCCTCCTCTGAAGCTTGACTGTCCCCCTCTCCTTCTCCACCACGGCCGCAACAAGCCAACACAGGGACAGTGAGAGGCTCAGAGGGGCGCCTCACATACTCTTTAATAAGGTTCACGTGACATAACTGGTTCTTTTTCCTCCTGTCTGGAGTGGCAACAAGGTAATCTAAGTCTGAAATTTTTTTCTACAATTTTATAAGGTCCAGTGTACTTCGCAGAGAGGGGGTTACCAACCAAAGGCAACAAAATTAATACCTCTTGTCCTACAGTGAACTTCCGGAGCCTCACTTTGCGATCATACCTGTCCTTCATCAAAGCTTGTGATTCTGTCAAATTTCTACCTGCCATCTCCAGACTCTTAAGCATGCGCTCACGGCTTTCAAGCACATACTTTAACACCTTACGAGCGGCCTATGCGGTTTATTTATATGTACCGCCCAGCGGGGTGTTTTTAGCCAAAATAGGGCTGTTTACGTGATCATTTTCATGCCTAAATAAGACCCAGAACGTAAAACAAGTACCTATCCCTGAAAGGGCATAAACAGAGCTTTCGAATGACACCATAACGATCCTTTTATGATGGCTAGTTTTCTTGCAATAACCGTGCAACGCGAGTGCAAAAAGCATGTAATTCGGTACTTTCCCCATATAATTCAGTATGTAGCGAGTGAGAGAGGGAGGAGGGAGCTGAGAATAATCCTGAGATTCGTGTCAGTAGGTTCGCCGCGGTGGTCTGGAGCAGTCATACGCTCGCTAGTCTCCTGCCACCACTTGTCTCTCTCTCTCAGCAACATTACGTGCTGAAATTGCCACTCGACCTATGTCGAGCGCCGCCACATAGTCCAGCTTTATTTAACTCGACTTATGTGGTGAGCCGCTAATTAAGGGTTAATAATGGACAAGGCTGCACAGTCCCCTCCCAAATTTCTTTCAGCATGTTAAGGGGGCCCCTGACACGGTGTCCAAAAATCAGCTCGTTTGGACTAAAACCCAGGCTCTCACCAGGTACCTCCCGAGCAGCAAACAGCACATAAGGCAATCCAAGATCCCAATCCATACCGTTGTCAGCACAATAACACCTGAGCATGCTTTTAAGTGTAGCATGCCACCGCTCAAGCACCCCTTGACTCTCAGGGTGATACGCTGACGATACTACTGCTCGTATCCCATGCTGTTGCATTGTTTGCTTGAACATGTTGGAGGTGAAATTAGATCCCTGATCAGACTGAATCTCCTCCGGGTACCCGTACCTTGAGAAGTACCACAACAAGTTACTGACTACCGTCTTAGCCATTTCATTTTTCATAGGGTATGCATCGGGGTATCTAGTGGCAACATCCATTATGGTTAACAAAAATTTATTTCCCGCCTTAGTGGGAGGGAGTGGACCAACCATGTCAACAATAATTTTACTAAAGGGTGGCCCAATCACAGGAATAGGGTGTAACGGAGCCTTAGGAATAACTTGGTTCGGTTTCCCGACACGTTGACAAATATCACAGGAGTTTATCCATGACTGCACATGAGACTTCATCCCCGGCCACCAAAACAATTTCCCCAAAGCCGCCACCGTTTTTCTCACCCCTAGATGTCCTGCCAGTGGTGTGTCATGCGCCAACCTCAGTAGGCTATCCCTGCACTCCCGTGGCACCACCAACTGGTCCACTACTCCGGACCCCTTTTGCCAACTACGTTTAGGGTCTTGAAAACGCCTATAAAGGATGCCTTCTAAATAAAAAAAATCTCCTGGCTGTGCATCGCCGTCCTCGTCGAGCTCTACAGCTCCATTAGCACACGTTTGGAGCTCAGGGTCCTCTAGTTGCAACCGACGTATATCGGAGGGTGCCAAGCGATCTAACTGCTCCCGGAGCAATGCATGACCTTCCCCGATACTGGGCTGCTCCCTCTGTCTCTCTCGATGTACATAACGTTGCTGTCGTGGAGACTCGTCATGCCCAGCCTCGTCACTCTCGATGACAGGCCCAGGGGCTACTCCAGAATTAAGTAATGGTGCTAATACTGAATCACCCAGGAGAGCCGCCGAGTCAAAACTCTTAAAACCAACTCCAGCTTTAGCCTCCTCCTGTTGATCGTTCCTCCGCTGGTCTGAAGACGGAGGACTAGGCTGTGACACTTTAGCTGCCCGAGCTCGGGTGACAACACACGCCATGGGTTGTGTCTGGCACCGCTCGACCCACTCTTGCTCTTCCCTACTCACGTCGGCCGGCCTCTCGGCAACGACTAAGGGTAGAACCTCAGAAGCGGGCATTGCAAAGTCGTTGCTGAGAAGAAGGTCGACGCCCTCCACTGGCAGTTTCTCCACAATCCCGACATCCAATTCACGTGCCACACCATCCAACTCCAACCGCACCAGCGGGTATGACCGAGTTGCATTAATACCCTGCACCACTACCACCTGAGCCGCGTTTATAGGGTAGCCAGTCAAGTTTTTCATCAGAGTCTGGGAAGCACCTGTATCACGCAAGACCTCTACTCCATGCTTGCGCCCCGCCCACATCACGCAACCCCGCCCTCTATGGTCTCAAAAAACATCCAGAGCAGGGTTCGAGCCTCCCAGGTGCTTCTGCATTGGCTGTGCCTCAGCCTCTGACGAACTGCCCCAGGCAAACTCAGATGACTTCGGAGACACACCAATGTTGCAGGCCAAAGACACAGCTGCTGTAGGTGGTTTGCTAGGACAGACTCTTGCAAAGTGCCCCTTTTTATGACAATGATAACACTCCAACTCCCCTTTGGGCTTCCCTTGGTACTGGGAAGGGCCCGGCCCCTTCTTAAATGGGACGGTGCTAGTCTTGTGGTCAGTCTTGGTATCATGGCTCTTGTACTTGTTTGCATAAGGTATATCACTAACTCGGGGGGGTGGGGCGTCACGCCCCTTGTTACCTGCCTCACTACGCTGGGCAGACCCGCACCCACGAATTAGTGATAGCCGGAGGTCAGCCATCTCAGCTGCCTCCTGTAGAGTTTTTGGGTTCTTTTCTTTAATAGTTAAAGTAATTTCTGCACCAGTACACTTATAAAACTGCTCGAGCAGAAACAGCTCAGTCAACTGTTCGGCCGTCTCAGCTTTCTCAGAACGTGTCCAGTTTTTAAGTGCATCTTTTAAGTCCCGGGCATGTTCAAGAAAGGTCGCCTCCCTAGTCTTTGTAACACCCTGAAACTTCAATCGATATGTTTCCGGTTGCAACTCGTATGCCCGTAGGACAGCTCTCTTCAATTCTGGGTAGTCAATGCAAGACTCTAAAGGCAGTGCATCATAAGCCTTCAGACCCTTACCCGTAAGTCTTGAGGAGACTAGAGCTGCCCACTTCTCTTCAGGCCAATTATGCTCCCTACATTTCTTCTCAAAACGATTACAAAATTCTGTGACTTCAGTTTCACTAAATACCGGCACCAATTTGACTAATTGGGCCAAGGACTGTTCTCTTACTTGGCCCTCACGGCCCATCCAAGTCCCTGTCGACTCTGCACGAGACTTATCTAAATCTAATTTAGCACAATATTTCTCCGAGTCGTACCTAAGCTCAGCCTCATGCCTCCTAACCTCAATCTCATGCCTCCTCGTCTCATCCTCCTGGTCTCATTCTCCTGCCTCCTGGTCTCATCCTCCTGCTTCCTAGCCTCAATCTCCTGCTTCCTAGCCTCAATCTTAGCAAGCTCAAGTCTAAATACCATATCTGGAGACAGGCAGGAAGAGGGAGCTGCCACTACTGAAGGAGGGGGGGCAAAAACTGGGGAACCACCATGTGCACCACCCGAGGGCACTCCAATCTGCCAATTCTCATCCCTCTGTGGGAGAGTGCTAACCTCCGGTAACTGAGTGGACGGCACTGTGGGAGTCGAGTGAGAGGGGATCTGGGGAGGAACCCCCCCAAACGCCCTCTCCTCCGAAACCCCATGTCGCCCACGCAACACCCAGGAAATCAGCTCCCCCTTGGACATCCCTACTACATTGGAAATGCCCAAAACCTTGGCTATCAGGTGCAAGCCACAAACATCCACCCCAGTCAGCCTCTCCTCCGTCACCGCTTACTCACAAAAACTCTAGCATCCTCCTCACTGGTTACTAACGGCACACCTTCAAATGGCATCTCTCGCTCATCGTCAGTGCTAATGCACGACATACTGAAGTCCACAAAAAAATTCTCGAGACAAAAGTGTTAAACTTCCTATGCAAGCACTAATTACTAAATTAACTGGAGTCTCTTAAATGCTTTACTAATTGCCATACAAAAAAAAATATTCTTCAATATGCACGCTAAAATACAAACAAACAAATGTTGTACAACTCTGCAAAAATTTATACTGTTCACAAAATCCTAAGCAAGGTCGCCATTTGTTACGACCTGGCACTCGGGTACACAAGGGCTCTCAATCAGGACTCTAATACGGCTCGCTGCCACAACGAAAACACACGATCCCAACCCCTGAGTACTGCCAGCCGAACAAAAAACACCAATACCCTCCAGAGTTCAATCTGCTATAACAGGGTATACAAGAACTCGGTACTAGTGTTCAACAACAGACTAATAAAGAGACAGGAATTCTCTAGTCTGGTCAACAATCAAACAAAGAAGTAAGAAACAACAACACCAAAGAATAGTGTTGGCCGAAGCCGAAGTAATCCACCCTTGACTAAGAACTTAAGAAGTCCTCCACCCTCTACTTCGGATCGGCACTATTACGTTACGTTAATTAATAGTCCTTAAGCATCGAGCAAGGAATCTTTTGAAAAAAGTTAGATGCTTCTCGGATGCTCATGCTCGTAAGAAGTACGTATCGGATTTTGAACAGTAATTCAATAAGAAAAACACTGGCAATTAAATACTATTAAAGGTTTAAATTGGCATAAGAATAATTAAAAGAATATGCAATAGTAAATGGCAAACATTAAAAAGAAGTACTCCGCAAATGCAACGGCAATAGCCTACTCGGATTGTGCTCGTGGGCCACTAATCACTAAAGTAGCCAAGCTTGCAACACATGAAATCAATAGTGCATAAACAATATCATACATAAGGAAAGCTTCAATACTATTCTGTATCTACTAATCGAGTAAAGTCTAGCTGGGGTACTGTGGGCAAAAGGTAGCAGTGACTGAGCAAAAACGGCTCGTAGCCTAGCGAAGTCCTCACAACTGTTTAAAGTATTACGTTAACACTAACAAGTGCACTTTGAGAAATCCAGATCCCTTGTATCTGGTTTTCTCCCGGCTCCTTGACAAAGTAAAAACAAGCTGTTAATAAAATACAGGGTGGTTAGGCTCTTGCCCTCACGCACTGTAAATTATTAACTCAACACAGTCAGCCGCGAAGACAACCTAGGCTTCACTGAACCGAAACGAGTATGCAGGTTTATCGCTTAACCACTGCATCAAACAACAACTCGTAACACAGAAAAGCCTTACCCCAGTCTAGCATTACCTAGACTAGCAGAAAACAGGAATAATAATAATAACACACAGGGAAATGCATAGACAAGTGCAACAAACATAAATCAATCCTATTCTAAGTTAACCTTTCCAAAATAGGCTATCTAATAGGCATGTATCTCATGAGAACTCAAGCGATAATACGTTGGCTGACTAGCTCTGCACCAACGGGACCATGGAAGTTAAAAAGGGTAGGGAAAAGAGGAGATAAGAATGTAAGGTAGTAGAGAAAGTTCACATCAGTCAGAAGAATATATATAGTTAGCAAGGGAAATGAGAAGTCGCTCTGCCTAATGAGTTCTGATCAAAAAATGGCTAGACTTCCCTTTTTATACTCGGCCCTCTAGTGAGCCCAACGTGAACTACTAAGGACCGCCCACTGACAATCATTACGTAATTTCTCTCTCTCCTCTGGGATAGACAAAGGCTTTCCTAGCACTGAGGGGAGGGGGGAGGGGGGGGGGGGGGGGGGGGGTGCTAGTGAGTTAGGCCCACCTCCCGCATGGCGCACCCACTGACCCCCAACTGTGGCTGCCGCTTCTCCCATCATTACAAATAAGTTTTACACACAATACTTATAACTAATGATATAAAATAGAACTCGTTGACTCAGATGAAAACAAAATACATATTCATATTACTTATAGTACAATGGCTCACATGAACTAAGTTAGGAAACTCTACATAGACTACAGCCAAAGTTCCTGCCCTGACGATCCTAGCGAGAGTGGGGCATGACTAGGCGTTCTGTACAGCATGCTCACACTGGACATGCGTCACACAATGAATAAGAACCCTGATATATTTAAACCTCAGTCGTAACAGCAGTGTCAAGAATGCTACCATATTTCGCAACCTCTGTTCACAATGCATACACAAAATCTGGGTATATTTACCCATTGAATATGGCAGATCTGAAAGATGACCATCAAAGTGTGTATGATTATTTCATGAATAGTTTTCATTCTGGTAGGCGGATTATAGATTTTGAGCAGGACTTTAGACAGATCTCATCATAGAATTGATGATAATGAGAAGTATCAAGTCTGTCGGAGGCCTCACCAGAGGGAGGGCGTTAGATGAATCTCAAAGAGCAATTTTGATCCTGTCACGCCCTGCATGCTCTGAGATCAACGAAGCTATACAAGAGCTGATAGGAAAGCAATTTACTTCTATTGAACAGCTCAAAGACTGTAGTGATGCAAGAATGGATAGATATTACAGAGACGTACATAAATTAGTTCAGCTTTTGGAGAAAGGAATCCATTCTGTGAAGACCCTCACCTGAGAAGCATAGCTATAGGTGTTGTTGCTGACAAAGGTGTTAATATTGATAAGGTAAGTAATGTAGGACAAAGAGTTATTGAAAGAATGGCTGGAACAAAAATCTCAGAATTTTAATTTAAGAAAACAAAACAAGTAGTGTTGATGAATGACAGCTCCTGTTTGAAGATAGATAGAGATGAAGTGTGTGTAGCTCCACAGCTTCTGTTCCAGCGACTGATATCTGCTGCCCAAGGGTCAGTTCCGGTAGATGACTTTGATACAATTTTTTTGCATGAGCTGTGCACATATCCGCCATTATTCAAGAATGCTCATCTGCTGCCGGAGTCAAAGAAGTCTGGGATTGAAGCAGATATACAGAAAACCATACAGGTAGATTGCAAGGCAGGCCTAACAAGTAAAGATGTTAACCATGTTCTAGATGATGGATCACCGATAGCTAGATTAATCTGGCCAAAGGGATGTGTGAATTCACAGAACCTGACTTTAGTACTGATTAAACGATATTTGTTTATACTCTGCCTATATCCTTAAGAATAATAACTTTACGCGCCCCCCCTCCCCCCCGGTGGGCTAGCCTTCTAAATGACAGAACTATGATCCGGGCGATCTGGCCAAACAACGTTGTAATAGGCCTAGGCCTATCTTTGTTATTTTACCTGCTAGATAATTCACACAAACATCAAAATGTAGCCCTTACTTGTATCTGTAGACTGACGTTGAGTAGAGCTCTCTAGATCAACTGGTTCAGTTGTGATCACAATTTCTGTGGAGAGAGTTTTGATGCGGTTTTAACAATATCATACATTTACAGACACTAATTTCGTTCTAGCATACAACAACAATGATCCGACTTCTTATTCTTGTTTTTGAAGCTGCGCAACGCTCCGACCGGCTTTGTTTACAAAAGTTTCGTCGTGCAGCTTTCAAACCAAGATTAATAGGCTTTCAAGCTTACGGATTTTAAAAGGACACCCGGGCTCCTGCCCTTCGCAAGGGGTGTCATACTATAATGACACCCGGGCAGGAAGGCTAGGCATGACAATTTTGAAGATAATGTGGTTTTCAAATATGTCCTGTTCTTATATTTATATTTACCACAAAATAAAATAAAACAAAAAATATATATGAATGGAAGGATTCTTTAAAATTTGTTTACAGTGGAAAGATAATATTTTTGTCCGAGTTCAGTGATATTAAGGGGACTGGTAATCCAATGACACCGGGTTTAAATCCCAATATGTCAATGGTAAGATATTATTGGGATGGAATTTGTGCTGTACCTAGTATCAATGCATTACCACAAAGCCCACCGAAACGCCAACTAAATACCCCCATTGTTCCCTGATGAAAGAGCACTGTATGAATAGTCCCATATTCAAAATATGCTACAGAGGGACAATGCCTAGTGAGTTCGTTGATCAGTAGGTGGCGTTCTGAGAGTCCGAGTCTAGGAGGTGAAACAGTGATGCACTGGAGCAAGGCAGCTTCAGAGATGGGGCTGCTTCGAGCCGTGAGTGTGCAGCTAAGTCCCATGCATCCTGCGAAGGCAAGATGGCAGGGGCTGGTTGCAGCCTAAAAGTGCTCCACATGTCTCACCTCCTAGACTGGAACGAGACCTCACGGGATTCACCGTTCATAATGGTTGAATGTACAGGCTCTCAGCCTATGCCGGAGTAGAAGTAGTTGGAATATAAAAAACAAAAATATATATATATATTACTCAATTCTGTGCATGTCGAAAACTGGGCATTGCGTACACAGTAGTCTGATGTGTAAAAATTGCACGGGTGATTGTGTAATTTCACAGAAACCAGACTTTAGTACTGATTATATATATTTTCTTTTTTTTCTTTTGGGGGGTGGGGGTACACTGTTTAGGCCTTATATACTTATGAAGAATAACTTCACTAGATATACCACATTTGAAGATAATGTAGTTTTCACATTTGTCTTTATATTTAGCCGATATTGTATATTTAACCCAAAATACACGAAATATGAATGATGAATTATTGTATATGTTTTTACAGTGAAAAGATATTATTTTTTCTGAGTTCAGTGATAGGCCTATAGGTCTCAATTTTGTTCAAATTTTGTCTAGGTCTATCATCATATTGACCGGACTATATTGGCACTTTGAAAGCGATTTAGCTCGCTGTTGAGGTCCAATTATATAATAATATATATAATTTTTGGAATACAGAGACTCGAACAAGATCTTGGGAAGCAGTGGTTAACATTGAAGTGTGCCATTTATATATTAATCTACTTATGATTATTTTATTGTCATTATACGTTGAAGACATACTATATAAAGAGTAGAGTCATGGAGTTGATCAAACCAAGAGAACAGAGGCTTTGTTTAGGGATAAGCTTCCACTCATTCCTGACTAACCTATTTTATCCACAGATCACAATATGTATACATGACCATACGATCGTACAGGCCGCTGGAGTGACAATTTGCCAACTTTGGGTTTTGACCTCTTCTGTACTGGTAACGTCTAATTAACTTTATTCTGCTTACTAATTGACGACTTTATTCAGTATAAAAATGGCCTCCAGCAATAAACAGGCTTGGAACAGTTTCTCTTAACCATTTTCACTACCACAAAATCGTCTTAAAGTGAACGAAATCGTATAATTATAGCAAGATCAAAAGTTAAAAAGACGTCTCCGGTACATAAAGGATTATAATAGTAAGAAATAGCAGTAGGCTATTATCCTCCACCGATGATGGTAAAGTACTGCAAAGATGAAAAGTACGCCCCAAAGGTGTCAGCATGAAGAACAATGGATTCATATAAAGTACGCCCCAAAGGTGTCAGCATGAAGAACAATGGATTCATATAAAGTACGCCCCAAAGGTGTCAGCAATGAAGAACAATGGATTCATATAAAGTACGCCCCAAAGGTGTCAGCATGAAGAACAATGGATTCATATAAAGTACGCCCCAAAGGTGTCAGCATGAAGAACAATGGATTCATAGAAAGTACGCCCCAAAGGTGTCAGCATGAAGAACAATGGATTCATATAAAGTACGCCCCAAAGGTGTCAGCATGAAGAACAATGGATTCATAGAAATATGAGAAAAGACTTAAAGGGAGATTTCCATTTGAGGGACATTTGTCTTGACCCCTTTCTCCTTCATGCTTAGCACCATTGCTTTTGAGATTTTAAGAAGTGCGCCTCATTTCTGTCAATTTCCCTTGTCAATGCCCTTTTGTCATTAAGGTGTCGATTTGTTCCTGGCGAGCGATACCGAGCCTGTAATTTGAGAGAAATCGGCTTTTGGCCGGGACATTTTTCTACCGAAAAATTTACAATTTTATCTTGAAAGGAGGTCAAAGGGGTGTAATCTTAAGCATGATGGAGGTCTAGGGAACAAACTAAAAACACTTCCCTTAATATATTGACTAGGGCAGTAAAATAGTAGCAATACGTAGGACATTCCGATGATTTAGACACTTTGAAAAAAAATGATGAGCTGACAGATAGAAAGGTTGGAGAGAAGACACTCCACGGTATAGACCACCAAGAGTGAGGTGGACAGCCAAGGTGATAGAATACAGTCCACGGTATAGACCACCAAGAGTGAGGTGGACAGCCAAGGTGATAGAAGACAGTCCATGGTATAGACCACCAAGAGTGAGGTGGACAGCCAAGGTGATAGAATACCTGGAGTGGAATAATACTCAGTGAAAGCATGTGTTCCTCATGAATGCTGGTAGAGGAGTTGTTTCATCATCTGGTTGATAACATTCATTGAAAGGTATGAATGACTTTCATGAGTTAGGGAAGAAGACGGTGGAAAATTAACATTATGGGTTCATTGCATAATGAAGGATATTTTTACTATCCTAAGTGAGGAATTGGTGAGTCATTCTAGTGTGGAATCGATTGATATATGATTTTCCTCTTTGATGCAGGTACCAAAAATTATACTTGGTCCGCCTCTTACTTCATATGATTAGCACAAACACACAAATAGCAGATATGTTTTTGCAAATCATCTTCAATACTCGCATTGGTTAGCAACTTGCGAACAGAATACTAATCAGTGGTGCTCACCATGATACCAGTATGATTAATACACCACTAACATTGACTGACCTTACAAGTTGTAAAGCAGGAGGTATATATAATATTATTTTGATTAATCTCACCACCACACCCCCAATGAAATTAATTAAAGTATATATGATCCACCGGGATTCGAACCCGGGTTATCACACACATATTTTTGCCACCTTAACCATTACACCACCAGGACGGTTAAAGGTTTATGCACACGCCTACGACTTATTATCCATTCTCGAATACTGGATATTAATCTAATCATGTTCATATTCCCAACCGCACTATGGTAGCCTACTGTTTAAGTGAGAGGAAAGAATATTCATGGGGCACAGATCATATAGACCGGCCTCTCGATACAATAGCATTTGAATGGTTATGGCACCGTTCACTATTGTCAAAGCTTCCCATTAATGTTGCTTGTTTTATATGTGTTTGAAGAAGACAAAAGGCAGATTGCCTGTAACGAGTGTTTCCCCAAAGCCAAATTCAAGGGACGTTTGGGTAAAAATGCCGGGACACATAATGTGCAAAGCAGTTTAAGTCATAGGATGAAGGGAAGATTGATTGAGGGAGAGAGTTCCAGAGATCACTTGTTAAGTAGAGGAAAGACATTGAAAATTTACCAATACTTTGGTTGGAGAGCTGGATAGAATAGGAGTGGAACTGTGCTGTAAGGTGGGAGCCTTGCACTCGCCGCAGGGGAGGGGGTATGCACTGAGAGAGCTCTGAAGAACACAGATTGTTTTAAGGGCGATAGCAGAGTGAAAGAGATGCAACATTGTGGCATGTAGAAAGAGATTGTAGAAAAGTAGTAAGAGGAAGTGAGTTGATGAGGCGAAGTGCTTTTGATTATATTTGTTTAAGTAATGCGCAATGGGTGGAGCCTCCCCACAAATGCTAAATGGGAAGCTGATTTAGCAAGAATGGTAATATGATCTTTTCAAGAAAGGTCAAATGAAAAAGAAACACCTAGAATATTGAGAGAAGATGAAGGGTTGCTTTGTGTATTGTTGAAGAATAATTGATAGTCTTGTGGAAGATTGAGATGAAGGGAGAAATTGGGTCTCGGAGGCCTTGAAAATAACAAGATTATTTCTGCCTTAGTAAAAAAAATATTGATTGATCAGAAGATATGCATTCTCTGGCCTTGTCACTACGCAATATATTCAATAGTCACATTGATGTACCCGTATTTCTGCAGTAGAAAACCCCATGTAGGACTGTTTTTAAATATGTTCATTCCATACACGTAGAAATTCCACAAAGGTCAGTATTAGCCCAGACTCTTTTCTAACCCACATTAATGATCTGCCTGTTATTCATAATACCATTTACACAGTTGACTTAAAACTCACGGATCTTTTCACATTTAGACTAGTTTTGACAAAATTCGAGCTTTGTCAATTCTCAATTAAACACTGCTGTTGTTGAAAAATAGCTCAAAGTAGGTGCATACCCAATTTAGTTTGCTTGATTTGCATACAAGGCTAAATATATCTAGGTCGGTAATGGATAAAATCACTTGAAGCCTATAAAAGATTCATCCAAATCATTATTTCCATTTCGTACAGTTTCGAAATCCAAAGTGTAGCCATTAATTAAAGCATAAGTTGGACACATCACATCAAACCTGTATCCAAAACCGCTAAAATAAATGTTGGACTTATTTATAAAAGCTTATGAATTGTTCAGTGACTAGCATATACCCTGTCACATAATTATGGAATATGTTTCACTTTTGTCGAGGGGATGTGGATAGTTGGGACCAAGATAAATGGGCAAAGTTTAAATATTGTTATTATCGTGCAATGGATGAGCCTTCAGCATGATATGATATAAGCTGAATAGCACTAAGTTTGGCGTACAAGCTCCCATTGAATAGAGGGCCCACACTTCAAAATATGAAATGAGAACGATATAATTAATAAGAACCTAAAGCTATAGAGCACAGTAAGAATTTAAATACTTTTGGATAGAGCATCTCTTACAATAATATCATGATATCCGAGTGCACTTAGTCACTGTACTGGGAGTGCTGGCTCTTGTGTAGGGAGTTTCTCTCAAAAACATTATCTGGCTGTTTAGGCTAGGTCTGGACAGACCAGTTTTGTGGGGCCCACAAAGTCTCCTGCCCACGTCCTATTACCTTGGGGATATGTAGGCGCTCTCATTAGCATCCAGGATCAATATTAAGATCTAGATTAATTATGTGTATGTTCACCCTCATTGGCTGCCGGGTCTGAATAAACCAATTATTTATATTATAGTATTATAACATCGTTCTTAACACCGATAACACCCCAAAATAAATGAATGAAAACTGTGATTCTCCCAGGATTATTATTATTTATATTATAATTATTATATCAAAATAGGAAATTAGTCACCAACCCATCCTACCTATAAGTTCCATTAATCTAAATCTTTCAAAGCACCACCTAACTCCCTAAATATCCTCAGCCCTCCCTCTTCTACAACCACCTTCGAAAACTCCCTAAAACAGGTAACATTCCACCCTTAGAACCCTCATCATCAATGTCTGTAGTAAATTAACATAAGAGCCATTATTCACCCAAACTTAAGACTTATGACCCAAATATGTGTATAGGGACAGAGACTTGGCTCAACCCTGACATTCTGGACAGTGAAGTCTTCGTGACAGACAGTCACTATTAAATGACCCTACATTAAAAAAGACAGACAGAACAGTGGCGTTATAATAGCGACAAAGTCAGGACTAGGTGTAACACAAGACACCACACATAGCGTGTATGTACAATTTTTATGGATTAAAATACAGATACTGGGCTGCAGGACAATGTATAGGAACATTTTACTGGCATCCTAACTCTTAAAATACCTGCAGTCCCTTGACGAATCTTTATATAAAATTGATTTCTCCATAAATATATGGTTGGCTGGAGACTTTAACTTAACAGGTATTAACTGGACAGCCTGTGCAACAACAGAGAATGGCATCGATGACAATTACATGATGGTATAACAGACTGACAGGAGATCATTACATCAAACAATAATGGACATAATCAACACCCATTCATTCACACAAACAGTACATGAACCAACACATGTACAAATTAGCGTAACAAAAAACCACCCTACCACAAGAAACAGGGTCAAATCCAACATATTAGACTTATTCCTTAGGAACAAAACCTCCTTTATTACTCAAACACGCATGACATGATACTTGTAGATGCAAACATAATTATGACCACACTTGCAAAACCAATAAACCAGAAAAACTATTCTTATACAACATAGTATACATGAGAGCTATCTCGGAAGAATTAGCTAACTTTAGAGACACTTTCCAAACGACTCAATGGCCAATTCTGTTAAGTCAAATTGGCAAAGTCATTGTGAGTTTATACATGACACACTGGACAAGCATTATACCCGAAAAGACAGTACACAGAACCAGTCACCACCATAGTTCAATCGACATTTATGAAGACTACATAGTAACAAGGTAAACACATAATGCAGCTAAACGTTGCAGTGATACAAAACGCTGGGTATGCTACAAATACATTAAGAAAACATTACAAACAGAAATTAAACAAACAGAAACTAAATACAAAACACTTTTTCACAAATAGCATGCAAAATCGCAAAATATTCTACAGCTTCTTCAAAGCACGCAAACAAGACTCGATCGGCATTATATCATTATTACATAATAATTCTCTGTTCATCTTCCATAGGACAAAGCACATACACTTAATTCACAGTTCCAGTTAGTTTTTACACAAGAACATGTAGACTTACCAAAATGTCACCATCACCATACCCACATATACCTCCACTGACTATACACACTCATGGAATATAGACACTTTTATCTGACGTTGAGAAAGCAAAAGGACCAGACAATATACCCTGCAGGATACTCATGGAGAACGCTGTCATTCTCGCTTCTATCCTGCAAGTTATATTCTCACACATCATAACTGGCTTTTGGCGAATGTGACTCCAATTTTCAAATTCTGAGACAGAACCCTCCCTGTTAACTATAGACCCGTTTCAAGTTACTCAGTTCCTTGCAAAATTGTTGACCACTTTCTCCACTGACATTTAATGGAGCAGCTGGATAGGCAAATTATACTGACTGACGCAAAGCATGGTTTATGGCCCAAACGGTTGTGCGAGATTCAACTACTAGTGACTACACATGACATTTCGCAACCCCTTAATCTGTACTGTACCGTAGGATACATTAATAAAAGTCCAAGCAATGCGGCAAAAATGGCAGGAGAGACCACTTATCCACCTCCAAAGATTAGGCAACACTGGCTCTTGTCACCCTTCAGTGGGTCTCATATAAGCTGAGAAGTGTTGCCAACACGGGAGCAGTGTTCAAATGGTCGTGGTAACTGGTACAGGGTTGTACAGGCAGTTACAAGGAAAGTACATTACTGACGGATATATACGTCGCTGGGACTGGGGTTTACTTCTCTACTGATGTATATATACGGTGCTGGGATTGAAGGGGTTAACGACCCCCAAATTTGACAAGTAGACACCATAGCACTAGACTTTGGCAAAGCCTTTGACAAATTCTCGCACAAAAGATGGTTAGCCAAATTAGCCTATTATGGCATCCAAGGACCATTTCTTCACTAGATTAAAACTTTTTCGACTAATCAGGATCAAAGCTTTGTTCTCGAGGGTTGTCACTCTTCTTCTATGCCAGCAACTTCTGGGGTTCCACAAGGCACCGTCTTGGGTCCCCTACTTTTCCTTTCTTACAATAAACGACCTCCTATTATTGCTAACTTCTATTACTAGACTTTTTGCATATGATAGCTTAGCTTACCGACCAATTATTAATAGAGACGATTGTGTTCAACTACAAGACAACTTTACTGCACTTGAATAGTGGGAAGCCAAGAGACAGATGACATATAGATCTGACAAAATTAATGACACCATATCCACTTCACCCACTATAATAAAAACCAAACTACTAACTTCATAGCACTTTCTTACACACTGTACCCTTCCACAAATATTTGGAGTCCACATCACTGTGAAAACGAGGTGGACCACAAACATAAGCAACAGCAGAACAAATGTTAACAAGGCACTGAAATTCCTGCACAAGAATCTCACAGAGTAATTCAAACATCAACATTCCACCATAATAAACACTTGTTCGGTCACACTTGGAATACTGCAACACCCTATGGGAAACGCACACTTACAATAATATCAAGAAAATAGAAGCCACACAAAATATAGCTGCAAGATGGATCAGACGTGATAACAGACACTAGATCTGCCACTTTGCTCAAACAAAACATTAAACTAGTCTCACTTGAAACAAGAGAAATACACTGACAACAAATGTTATATAAAGTCACTAACAATTTAATAGACATATTCAAAGATATATATTTACACCTTCCCAGCATACAATGTACTAGACAACCAAAAACAACACCCACTTCAGGCAAACACGGACATATTTAGAAACTCATTTGTTCCCCACAGCATCCAAGAGTGGAATTACCTTACATCTCTTATAGCTATTTGATTCTTTTAGAACTAGGATAACCAGTCATTATCTCCCTGATCATGTTCCTAATCCATAATCATCCTGCAAAATTCCCGCACAGTATGCCACTTGAGGGTGGTCCTGTGCGGGTTCCACAACGTAAATGTCATGTCACTTAGCAACAAATAATTTATTATAATTGTTCTTCAGATGAACACTGTCTGCAGGTAAGACACCACCTGGCAAGCTATTCTACAGACGTCTAGGGGACAAATAATCATGGTACTGCAACTTACTTCACTGATAAGTAGCAACAGAGGATTGATGCTACCGTTTAAAGTACCAAGTGTTGCGTGTAGGAACATATGGCTCAGAGTCAAAATATATAATTAAGGTATTTGATTGATGAACAGTTTGAGGAATGGCGATGTTACAATGATGCAGTAGATAGTAATTGCTATCTATGAGCTATCAGCGACTTGTTTTTTTATGAGATAAGTTGCATACCTCAGCAACACCAGTAATTTTTGTGCTTTAAAAAATGCTCGAGACTGAGGGTCACTTCATGCATACCTAAAAACAAAGAACGATGACAAGATAAGATAAAAATTATCAACGTTTCATCAATTCCAATTAATTTCTGCCTGTAAGACTATAACGAAAAATGTGATTCATCATGTGTGTTTAATTTTGTAGTAAATGTTCCTGTCTTTCTTTGCAGTACAAAACCATAAGTCCAACTCTAACAATAATTCCCTCATAATGCAGTTCTGTATATTATAAAAATCCTACATACCAAGAACTACCTAGCTACTTAACACAATGGCTGCAGTGATATTATAGATGGATATACCGCTCTTTGGGGGGGTCTTTCCTACTATTTGTGCTCAAAATGTGTCACACTAGCACTATATCCGTAGTCCTGAGTTTATTCAAATTATTTCCAATGGAAAGATTAGAACTCTCCCTATAAAATTACTTCATTCTTCCCTCGCTGTGGCCTTGAAAATATCCAGCAAAAGTTTCCCATTTACCTTGCGTATTATCACTTCCTCTCTCTTCCCCTTTCGTAATTATAAACTTGTGATAGCAGGATGAAAAATACTATTATTATATAAAGTTTTGTGTTAAGAATACAAAATGAGTTGTGGCCTGTAACATGAAATGAACTTCACATTCATACCTAGTATATAGCTGACACAAATACATATAGAAGTGGACCGATTTTGCTTGAATTTCTGCTTCCAAAACATCTCTTGCTTGGACACACCCTCTAACAACCGATGCTTGTAGTAGACTGATAGTAGTATAGGAGTGAATGTTAAAAGCGTCTGGGAACAAGCGGAGCTGTTCAGTAACACCATGTCAGCCGGTAATACCAAACGGTATAGGTACATCGCTCGCAGCATTTTTTTGTTTACATAGGAACGTCGTCCACAGGAAAAGAGTAAATAAACATCTGTCAAACCACATCAACAAACATCTATATCTCATTTCAGGCTAATTATCACATGACTGGAACACATTATTCTAATATGTAAAGGTGCTTATTAAAAACAGATGAAGACTCTTATTGTTTCATATTTTTAATTAATAGAGAAAGCTATTTGGTGTTGGCATCTTGTATACAGTATACACTTTTTTACTTACTCTGATGTTAACGGTAAAAACAGTTTCAATATCTTGATTGGTCACTGGAGTGCTATGGCAATTCAAACTACATTGATGGTTATCTGGTTAAGACAAAAACAAGATAGTGGGGAGAACCTTCAAATCAGATATAATTATGACCTCAACATTCAGGTTGCACAGTTACCATATTCTGCTAAGTGTCTGATGGAAGGTGGACGTATGGCCTTACAATCACAAATACATTTTTAAATGATTTTCACAAACTATAATTACAATCACAAAGCAGGGATAGCTGAATTGGGAAACACATTATCTGTGTATAATTATTGACAAAGGTTATGTTTTGAAATATTTAATCAAGGTTTCCTTATCGTTAGTCATTTGAAATGAAAATACTTATTGACACATTTAATTTTAGTTATAAGTAGAAGGTACTTCTGACCAACATACACCTTGTTGCACTATATTAGATATATTGAGAGACAGATACACTTACAGTACATATAGATATTTCCTTTGTTGGCAGCAATGGAGGTGTGCTCACCCTCTCAGCGGAACTACGTGGGACCTCTGTACTCATTGCCATGGGCTCTGGGCTACATGTTAGTTCCTGGTGTGGCGTATCTGGTGCAGCCCTGGAGGTGGATGCAGGCCGCCTTCTCACTCCCTCTTTTCTACACTCTCGTATTCTTCTGGTAAGTATGGAATTATTATCTGGCAGCAATAATGAACAGGTAACGGTGTACATTTATTCAAACAACATTTAAGTACGTTAAATATTATAAAATATTTGAAAAACTTCACAGAATCTAGTACTGACAGTACAGTGTATCACTCACTTATATTATGCTGATGATCTGTAACTCGTTATAACAGGAAACCCAAATGCCCATAATGCACTGAAAGCTGTCAAAATAAGAGCGCTTTATATTTGCTTTAAATGTAATGGAGTAACAGTTATCTGTGTGTGAGGGTGTACTACGATCTGCTGAAGTTACTTGCACACTATTGTATGGTAATCTTTTAAGAATTAACATTGATTTGGAGAAAGCAGTGATTAGGTCTACATAGCTAAAGGGATTGTTTAAAAATAATACATCAATGTGTTGAAATATTTTATTACTGATTCTATAATTTGTCACTGCAGGCGATTACAGAACATGTAACTGAGTAGACATCAGCATGCATATTGAAATGTTAAATGTTCCATTCTCTCTCCAATAATGATGAAGTGTACTGTACCAAACATTGTTAACATGGCAATATTGGTATATCTGTCTCCAGGTTCTTGCCAGAGTCTCCTCGTTGGCTCATCCTCCAAGGTCGACACACCGAAGCACTCATGATACTGAAGCAAGCTGCTGCAATGAACCGTAGAACTTGGCCATCAGACGATGTCATTCTTACTGCCATTGACAACATTAGACAACAGGTAAGATCCTAAAACTTGCTTGTAAAATGATACCATATGTAAAATGCTGGATCTATTTGGAATTTGTTAACATTAACATTATTTGTTTTCTGGTCAACTTTTATGAGAGATCAATTGCTAACAAATATGCAAGCACACCTACAGTAGAGTACTTGTTAACCCCTACTGTACCATAGGGTACTACCATAAATGTAATCCCCCAGTACCAAGCAATGTGGCCAAAATGGCTTCAGAGGCAAGATATAACAACCTCCCACCTCAAAAGTTGATGAAACACTGACTCAGACAGCCTGTGGAAGCTTTCAGCCAACCTAAGAAGTGTTGCCAATTCCTTAGCATAGTGTTTACAAATCATGGTACCAGCCACTGCCTGGTACAAGGACTGTATATTACTGACGGCTTGCAGCCGCCGCTGGGACTGGGGAGTGATTTATCTACGGACGGCTGGCAGCCGTCACTGGGATTGTACGGGTTAACCCACAATAATACATTTGAATTGACCCATCTCGTGTGCGTTATTCTCACCATAAATACATCTCATGAAAACACAATTAATTGTACACCAACAATCCAACATGTTGGAAATGCATTCCCACATCCCAACATATAATAGCTGGTGCAAGTAGGCAACTAGCGAGGATGCAGACGACAGGAAAAGGAGGAAGGGGTGGATTTTCATAATATCCCATATATCTCCCACATAAAGCAATGTTATTGAGCCATATTTGCATAGCTTTGAAGCTGTAGGCGCATGTGACGAATCATGAACCATAAAGTAGGTGTAGAAATTTTTGTTTGTAAAGAATACAGTTAGATATACATCGGCAGGGCTATGAGCAGGAGGGTGGGAGTAGAAATGCACACCTCCCCTCCCCTCCACTACATATAAAGTGTTTTTGCTTAATCCGATTGTGTGCTTCCTCCTCTCTCGTGTATTTAGGACCTACATTGGATATAGGATATATTTGGAGTTAATGGATGGTCCCTGGCCATTGCCATTGCTTCCACGATGATGAGGGAGGAGTAATGGTGTAGTTTGTGAGTGTGCTTGAGATGGAAAGCTAGTTGTATAGTGAATGGTAGATTCATCAACATATGAGTGGATAGGACTGGAGGTACAGTTCATAATATCGTTAATGAATATTAGCAACGGAACAGGAGACAGGACAGAACCCTGAGTAACACCAGAGATGAAAGGTTGAGGAAGTGAGCGATGACCGTCTGCAACCACAGCTATGGAATGACAAGAAAGGAAATTAGAGACAAAGGCGCAGATGCAGGGATGGAAACATAAGGATGGTAGTATAGAATATAAAGATTGATGCCAAGCTATATCGAAGGCTTTCGATAGGTCTAGCACAATAGAAAAGATCTCACCAAAGTCCCGAAAAGAGAATGGCCAAGTTTAGTGTCGGAAACTACACAATGCATTTAAATTTAGTATTTTCCTCTCAAAGTAGAATCACGACAAATATATGCTTAATAATGAAATTTATGAAGAGGAAATTATTAAGGTAAGTTCCAATGCTTGCACTACTTCCTGTGAACGGTATTATGCTTTGGCTGTTGTTGTTGTTGATGTTCCCCAAGCTGCCTGGCCGAACAGCCCGAAGGCCCAGAGCAAGGCCAAGGCCATAACCGAGCGCCCCCACAGAACCCTCCCTGCCGACCACAATAAAGCCTGGGTGACCAAAGCCACTCCATGGCGGGTAGCTGAGGAGGGTGAGGAAACGCCCGGGAAACCAAAGCCCCACCCAGGGCCCTGTGCCCCTCAGCAATTATGAAGAGAAAGTTGAGGGGCAAAGGAAAAATGTGACGCTTTGGCGTCCAATCTTGGTAGATTGGGAGGTCAATCCACAGAAGAAACGCCGTCACTTGAGATCTAGAAAATATATATGTAAAAGGAACAGTCAGAGTAAGCTATGGGTATGGCAGAGATCGCTCAGTTCTCACTCTGATAGACCAGCCAATCACCACATGACTAGAACCCAATCCTCTCAGCAACAGCTAGGAAAGGCCCTAGAAAGCCGCCTTTGGCGGGGGGATAGCTCCCCTATTTCAACCCCTTTTGGGGTTTGGCATCTGCCCAACTTTGCTTTGGCTGTTGTCTTATCCATATACCAGTGTCTATTACACTTATATAAGTAACATCAATAATCATCCCAAGTTGCCATAACATTAATATGGGCACAGATCATTTCCCAAACGAGTTATAAAGACACATTGACAAAGATGCAAATACTACAGAGTTATACATCAAATAACTAAACAATATTCAATAGTCAAGTGTCTGAACTTAAATGCACTCCACCAACAATATTTACATAATTATGTACAAAAGAAAAAGGTAATTGTTGGTATTGACATCTCTGGGGGAAATTCAATAGTATTACTAGAAGGTGAATAGGAATTTAAATTATAATATACCCCTTAATATTCACTGCATACATTGTAGTAGTATTACAGCATAACCAAATATCTTGCCTTTAATTAAAGACAGTTTAGGATATATATGTTATATATGAGATAGATTCGGCATACTTTATGATAGTGCAGCAATGTTATAATGAATACAAGCAATCTCTATGTGCTTGCAAACCCACTATGTCATCATATTCGATTTCCACAATTTACAAAGGAACAAACGAACAAAGAACACAGCGAGACAGTTATGCAAATAATAAATTTTGTGCGTGCTAAGACTTCCGTCTGCCTAGGAAGGCGACTGGATTAGGAGTGCCCTCTAATCCTGTGCAGAGTCCAAAGATCGACTTCCTTGTAATTTTATCATCGACCCAACTGTGCCGTGACAACCATCTCGAAGCTCTGGACGTTGTTTGCACGAACTCTGAATTTCCCCTCCGTGTCTGCGAAATACCAAATACAATCAAGCAACACTGCTTCATTCATTGTTGATTGATTCATATACGATGTAATGGTTTTCTTTTTAAACACCCCAAAAAACATAGTATGACCTATTAATATATAATTAATAATAAATTTATGCCACACTTACATAGTTCCCATGAGGTTATTTCAATTAATATAATTAAATATTAACTAAAGTCGCGACATCCTGCGCCCCACAGAAGTGCGAGTATAGCGAGCTATATCCAATTAAGTCTGTCAAGATCTTACATCATTAACAAAACATTCCCAAAATAATTCATCTTATCTTTTATTTGAACGGTCAGCTTTGACCTTTATCATTATATATAAATTTACATTATTCATTCGCTAACCAATCTTGCATACTCAATAGACATCGTTCTGCAGCACGCCTTTTCTGTTTTTCCGGACGAGATTCCTTATTAAGCGGGCGGTTATCTGGTGGTGTTTGCAATTCAGAATCTGTCTTTTCTGACTTCACCTTGTGACGCTTCTGCATAGTAGCCACGTGCGGGCGTGCGCGCGCGTCGGCTGCCCAGCCGTTTAGAAACCGGCTGGCAGCAGCCGGCCGGCAGGCTTTTCCTTAGTATATATCCTATGACAACGTAACTAATGTCTGGGATATTCTTATGTTGTTCCACAGCTTGTAGCTGCCCTTATTCTTAACCAACGCATCTTAGTATATTTTATTCTCGATAGTTGATTGTTTCATTATAATATATAAGATGTAAGTCTAGTGAGAGTGGGAGGAGACGAGCGGGAGAGAGAGACCGGCTGGGGGACGTTGCTTCGCGCGGAGAGTCTAGCTTGGGACGAGCCTGAAGCGTTGCCATATGCCTCCGATTGCAACGTTAGGCTTAGTTTCGACTCATGCACGGGGTAGACGATTTTGACCCGGCAGTTGTGTTGAGTGTTGCCAAGCCTGGGATGTATTTTGTATGCCTAACGTGGGGTCCAGACAGATTCAAGACTCAGAGCTCACCTCACTGTCGTACCCTTTGGACCCCCTTGATATCTATCCCTCTCAACCCCACTTAGAAACTTTCTCTCTTACTTTGTATACCTTCTTTCCATTACTTCACCAATCTATTTAATGATCCCCTCCCCTTGATAGACCTTATATCTATTATTGTATTAACGACGAGCTCTCAGATAATTAGATATGATTTTGGGCCTTATGCAGAGACGTAATTGTTAATGAGACCTAGGAAGCTTTTTGGTTGTCTCATATTTGGTGGTTTCATGCTTGCTAGTGTGTTCTTGTGTCAGGTTAGCAGGGGCTAGACCGGAGGGGAGGCTTTTTGCGATCCTTTAAGTAAAGTCTGCTGGTGCGAGTCCTGTGGACCCGCACGACTTTACTAGGATACCCGTGGGAGTCTGGGGGCATTTTCTTGTCTGTGTCCCTGTGTGTCTAGTGTTGTGTTGTGTGAGGGCCCTTGCCTAGTCCACTCAGCACTGCGCTAGCACGTCTTGCTTTTGTTTTAGGGTCGCCAGGAGAGAGTCAGATACTTGCGATCGGAGTCTCTCAAGAGAGCACCCTTTCAATTAGAGTAATTTGGCGCACAGACTTGGGAACGTCCCTAGGCTAGAGCAGGTGGTTCAGCCCGGGTATCCGAAGCCTATATCCTTCCAGCTAGACCTCTGCCACCTGGCAGATTAACAGCTAGGGGTTTATTATTTCTGTATGCTTGTTATTGTGCCACAGTTTACCGTTTTTGTGAGCATTGTGAGTCAGGGTGTGGCTTAGAGACTCTGTCCGAACAGGCTTGTCTGACTAAGAGTGAGAAGCACACCTGTATGTGGTTATGTTGGGAGTTGCTGCCTTTATTTAATTATACCTATGCCATTATACACTGTATGGCCTATCACTAGTATTTATTCCTGCTTATGAGTTAAGAGTTCTCTAAATCCGTAACGTATTTTCTTTGCTAAGCATCAGATCCTACAGTAGCCGCATGCAGTTTAGAAACCCGCATCTTGTCTACCTGTACGATGTTTTGAAGACTGTTTGCTTTCACCTCCTTTCACGCAGGGGTGATTAATTGTATTAATTAACGTAACGTTAAATGTAATTTCTTCTAGTTTGTTATTAAATTGTTTCTGCAATTTAATTCCGTTATCTATCTTTTCCTTGAAGCTTTAAGTCAACTTAATTGTGTGATCTTTTATATAGCCTGCTTGACTATCAGCAGTCTATAGTGCGTGCACCCTGTAACCGAGTCATAGGATACCTCGTTGTCCAGGCAGTACTCTTGACGGTTTAGGGTGGTTTGTTGCCTGGGTTTATAGATAAGGGTTGGATCTAGCGTTTTCCGTTGTTGCTTGTTGCCGCATACCTAGTCCAATAGAAAGAGCCCAGTGTTTATATATCCCAGGACGTAACAAATGGCGACCTTGCATAGGATTTACTGAACAGAGGAATATAGTGGTCATTTGTTTTGAGATTCCTTATGATTAGAGGAATACAGTGGACATAGATTTTTAATTTTTTTGGAGCAACCAATATAACACATTAAAGACTTTAAATAACATTAGTATATACATACTTGCATAGGAGATAAGGCACATTCTATAACCGTGATAATTACTGCAGTACACAAACATGTCTAATACATCAGAACACAGTGATGGGTCAGGTCACGATACGGGCTCGGAGGGAAAAAGACCTGTGGAGTGGCTAGTCGATAGCGAGGAGGGTGCTAGAAGATTTTTAGAGGTGCCCCTTACCACTGCCAGGGTGTTGAAGCTGAATAAGTATGGCTTAAAGTGTGTGGCAGGTCTTCAGGGTCACCAGGGTTTAAGTGACATGAGGAAAGATCAGCTGAGGACTTTGATATTGGGTTTAGAAGGGAGAGACCTGGGTGGAGAGGCGACTGGGGGCCCCGGTCCCCAGCCCCCCCTCCACTCTACCCCCGTATCAAACGTCAGGGTGCCTGAATTTAGTACATACCCCCAAGTTGATGGTCAATGGCAGCGTGGAATTCAATCACAGGGACCCTCCCCATTAAATGTATCTTCCCCTCCTCAAGGGTTGACTCCAGATTTGTTGTTTCGGCTTGAGATGGCCAAGGTTGAGGCTGCCGAGAGACAGGCTAGTGTGCAGGCTGAGGTTGCTAGAGCTCAGGTTGAGGCTACCGAAAGACAGGCTAGAGCTCAGGCTGAGGCTGCAGAGAGAACAGCTATACGAGAGACTTAACTGCAGGCAGAGTCTACTAGGTATCGGACTGACAGGGAGCTGGAGAGATCTCGAGTGGAGGTAACAGGGCGAAATATTGGGGGAAGTAACTGACAGCGGGACCAATCATTGTCGCACCTGCTTAACACCTTACGAGCGGCCTAGGCGGTATATAATATGTAGCCACCAGCGGGGTGTTTTTAGCCAAAATAGGGCTGTTTATGTGATCATTTTCATGCCTAAATAAGACCCAGAGCGTAAAACAAGTATCTATCCCTGAAAGGGCATAAACAGAGCTTTCCGATGACACCATAACGATCTTTTTATGATGGCTAGTTTTCTTGCAACAACCGCGCAACGCGAGAGCAAAAAGCATGTAATTCGGCACTTTCCCCATACAATTCCGTATATAGCGAGTGAGAGAGGGAGGGAGGAGGTGGGATTCGTGTCAGTAGGTTCGCCGCGGTGGTCTGGAGCAGTCATACGCTCGCTACTCTCCTGCCACCACTTGTCTCTCTCTCTCAGCAACATTACGTGCTGAAATTGCCACACGACCTACAGTATGTCGAGTGCCGCCAGATAGTCCAGATTTATTATACTCGACTTATGTTGCGCCCCGACAGTTATGGGTTAAACTAGTTCCTGTGTTCGATGAATTATGTGTGACTGAGTTTTTTATGCGATTTGAGAAGAAGTGTCAGGAACACCAGTGGCCTCAGGAAAAGTGGGCAGCATTAGTTTCATCAAGACTCCTAGGAAAGGGGCTAAAAGCGTATGATGCACTACCTTTAGAGTCCTGTGTAGTTTATGATGAGCTAAAGAAGGCTGTGCTACGGGCCTATGAGTTACAACCAGAAACTTACCGCTTGAAGTTTCGGGGTGTTACTAAGGGCAAGGATAGTACCTTCCTAGAACACGCCCGGGACTTGTCTGATGCACTACGACATTGGCTGCGTTCTGAGAGGGCAGCTACTTTTGAGGAGTTGAGTGAGCTGGTTCTCTTGGAGCAGTTCTTTAAGTGCACAGGCGGGGACTTAACATTACATATAAAGGAAACAAATCCTAGAACTCTCCAGGAGGCAGCAGAAATGGCTGACCGCCGACTGTCATTAATTCGAGGGCGCGGAGCAGCAGCTAGGAGTGAGTCGGGTGCAAAGGATCGTACCCCTCCCCCTCCCAAGAATTTTGATACACATAAATACACAAAACCATCTAGCACTGACAATAAAACTGAACATAAACCAAATACCGTCCCGTATAAGAAGTCTAATGGTACCTCCCACTCCCAAGGGAAACCAAAGAGTAAAGAGTGCTTTGCATGTCACAAGGAGGGTCACTTTGCAAATGCTTGTCCGAACAAGCCACCAAACAAGGTTGTGTCATTGGCCCGCAGCATAGGGGTGTCGCCTATATCTTCTGAGTTTGCCAAGGGTAGTTCGTCAGAGGTTGGGATACAGCCTGTGTTCAAGAGTCCGGAAGGCTCGAACCCTGTCCGCGACGTCTTTGGGGGTCATTGAGGGCATGGTTTTGTTAGGTGGGCTGGCGAAAGGCGAGGAGTTAAGCTATTGCGTGATACTGGGGCTTCTCAGACCTTGTTAAGGAACTTTACTGGTAGACCGATTAACGCTGCTCGGGTGGTGGTAGTTCAGGGGATCAATGCTACGAAGTCCTACCCGCTGGTGCGGATGGAGCTGGAGGTGAATGGTGTGGCGAAGGAGCTGGATGTCGGAATTGTAGAGAACTTGCCTGTTGGGGGCATCGACCTCCTCCTCGGCAACGACTTTGCGGTGCCTGCTTCTAAGGTTTCACCCTTGGTTGTTGCCGAGAAGGCGGCCGACGTTAGTAGGGAGGAACAGGAGTGGGTTGAGAAGTGTAGCGTACAAACCATGGCGTGTGTTGTGACGCGTTCTCAGACATCCGGAGCCTTGCAGCCACCACCTCAGTCTATCAAACCGCGGAGGAAAGGTCACAAGAAAACGGGAAGTGTTGGTCAATTGGAGAGTTTTGAGCCGGCAGTGTTTCTTGGTGACTCATTATTGGCACCTATGTTAGAGCCTGGAGAGGCCCCAGGGCCTGTCACCGCTAGTGCAGGTGCAGGGCAGGAAGAGACTCTGCGACAGCATCGTTATGCGCAGCGTGAGGAAAGGATGGCTCAGCGGAACATTGGAGGTGGAAATATTTAAGATGAACTTGGATAATCTCGCACCTGCTGATATATGTTCCTTGCAGCTGGAAGATCCTGAAGTCAGGGCGTGTAGTAATGGTGCTATCGAACTGGAGAGCGATGGGGATGCGCAGCCTGGTGATGTTTTCTTGTCCGAGGGGATCTTGTATCGGAGACATCAGGATCCCAAGAAAAAGTGGGATGGCGGGTCAGGATTAGTGGACTAGTTAGTAGTACCGAGGGTGTGCCGTGAGAGCTTATTGAGATTAGCTCATGATGTGCCTTTGGCAGGGCACCTGGGGGCACGTAAGACGGAGGCAGCTCTGAGGAAGCTTTTCTGGTGGCCTCTGGAAGCTTAAAGGCGAGTGTCGTGTCATGGGTGTCACAGTGTCACACTTGTCAAGATGTTGGGAAACCCAATCAGGTCATCCCGAGAGCCCCGTTACAACCCATCCCTGTCATTGGGCCGCCCTTCAGCAAAGTAGTTATCGATATGATTGGCCCATTGCCCCCCACTAGTGCCGGCAATAAATGTTTACTAACTGTAATGGATTGTTACGGCTGGGGTTCAAATATATCAGGGCTCTTATTCATTGGACTAGTAATGGCATAAATGTTACAACGGAAAGCGCTAGCTCCAACCTCTGATGTATATTCCCAGTGAACAAAGAACACAAATACTCTACAGAGTTCTATATGCAATAATAGGCTATCAAACTCTCAATAAATGTGCGTCTACTCTAGGCGAAAACAGCCTATTACTACCTATAACCGAAGGTGCTTGGTTATGGTATGCAAAGTAAGGTGGTAAGAGAAGTTACAGCTTACGTTACTTTAATTAATAAATGTCAGGCACTCCTGCATGAAAGAAAGTGCACTAAAGTCCTTCAACACTAACAAGGAATCTTCTTTAAATGTTAGATGCTATAAAGATGCTCGTATCGGAAATGGAACCCAAAAAGGCAGGCAGCGGAACAATGCTCGTGCAGGCTATGCACACAAAAAGGCAGAATATATATAATGCCGTCGGAGCCAAGAATATCCTAAACACAACAACAATAATAATAATCGCCACGACAATGCAGTATTCCTATCAACAAAAAGAGCCTAAGTCGTTTGTGTTTCAATACATCAAACTAGGCTGCGAAATGCTTGTGTAATCATAAATGAGTATGCATAAAAAGAGTAATTGGTTTAATATACTTAATGTCTACTATGATTGATAAAGTCTAGCTAGAGTCAATGATACGAGATACTAGTGCGCATGTCATACCGCATAGCCTAGTGCAAATCTCAAGTCTGTGCGTCAAATATTACGTTATAGGGAAGGGTAGCTCTCTTGAGAAACCTTAATACCGAAGTATTAAGCGTTCTCCTGGCGTACCTCAAAGACAAACAACGAGCTTAGAACAGTGCAGAATGGTATAGGCAAAAAGCCCTCACTCGTGCATGCTCTACTCTCAATGGCACACAGACTAGAATTTACTCAATCAACTCCAGTTCTCAGGTATGTCGTGGAGCTTTTTCCTAAAGCCAGCACTCATAGGAAACAATACCTTATAATATCAGACTCCTAGTCTAGCATTATCTAATCCAGCAGAACACTAATAATTAAAGGAAGCGGTACTATGAAATATGGATGCTAACCAATGCTTCGTGATCAACTTATCTTAACAACTAACATACATGGGTTACATCAGACCTTAACGTACAATACAACTGGCCAGCATGAAGCTGATTTTGCAGAGTTAACCAGAGGGGGTATAATATTAATAAAAGGTGGTGAAAGATATGGAAAATGAGAGAGATAGGCAGAGGAAAAGATTCTCAGGTGCGAGCGGGCACAGGTAGCAAGGGAAAAAGATGGGTGCATTCTAGAAACCAGATCTGAGGGAGAGAGTGGCGAGGAACTGTATATATACTCGCACCAGCTCGAGCCGCGTGGGAAAAAAGCGGTTACAAGTCCTCTAGCCACTAGCAAGAGCTTGCAGCATGGTAAGGACCTCTCTCCACCAACCCCCGCGAGGCAGCCAGCCGTGACGTCATCGAGCGGGACAAAAACACTGCGCGCTCCCTCTCACTTTGTTCTACTCTCTCTCTCTCTCCCAGATCCCATCATTACTAGTTAATGATAAAACATATATTTTACAATTAAATATATAAAGCCTTGACATGGGTGAAAACAAAAAGCCTTTCTGGACTGCCCATGACACAAGCTTTCATATGAAATAAAACTCACTCTTAATACATAAACTGTAGCCCCATCCACTGCCCTGGCGATCCTAGCGAGTCACTGTAGGACAAGCCCTGCGGTTCTAACGGAGTGGTTAACGTCACAGGATGTAGCAACACGGTATCCAGATGCTTACCCCATGCGCAACGGGATGGCTAAGACTGTTGTCAAAAACCTACTTGTCTATTTCTCTCATTATGGCTACCCTCAGGAGATCCAGTCTGATCAGGGATCCAATTTTACTTCTGCTCTGTTTAAGCAGACCATGCAGCAACATGGGATAGTGTCTGTGGTGTCATCTGCCTACCATCCCGAGAGTCAGGGAGTTTTGGAAAGGTGGCACTCGACTCTCAAGAGTATGTTGCTGTGTTATTGCATGGAAAATGGGAAGGACTGGGATCTAGGTCTCCCATACGTTTGATTTGCTGCGAGAGAAGTACCTGGGGAGAGCTTGGGATTTAGCCCGAACGAGTTGGTTTTTGGACACAGGGGGCCCCTCCACATAGTCAAGGAGATCTGGGAGGGAGTTACAAAGCCATGCTCGCTTCTAAAGTATGTAGTTGAAAGCCGTGAGAGAATGCTAAAGAGCTTGGAGGTAGCAGGTCGGAACCTTAACCCCTTCAGACATATATGACGCAGAGGTTGCCAGATTAGCAATAAGAAATAGAGTTCTCTCACTCTTATAATTACCTCTCCAAAATTAGTTTTCTGCCCACATCTAACTCAAAGACAACTGCAGAGGTTGAAGTAACTAAAATAAAGGTTTGTAAAAAACCCTGATGGTAATAAAGGCTTTAAAGTATCCCTAATAGGCTCAAAATTGCGTCATATGTCGGAGAGGGTTAAGAGTTCACAAGCTCAGATGAAGGACAGATACAACCAGAAGGTGAAGCTGAGGGAGTTTGAAGTAGATCAGGAGGTACTGATACTACTGCCTCTGGTGGGACACCCCTTGTCTGCCAAGTATTCTGGTCCGTATCGGGTTGTAAGGAAGGTTTCTGATCTCGACTATTTAGTACCTACTCCTGATTGTAAGAAAAAGAACCAACTTTGCCATGTAAATCTGATGAAAGAGTATGTGAGGCGCCCCTCCGAGCCTCTCACTGTCCCGGTGTTGATCTGCAGCGATCGTGGTGGAGAAGGAGGAAGGGACAGTCAAGCTGCGGGGGAGGATAATTGGGATTGTCATGTTTCCGCGGATCAGTGGGCGGGGAATTCTAGACAAGTGGCTCACGAGTTGATATTGCACCTGCCTGAGCAACAGCGTGTAGCTGTGCAGCACTTGTTTGATTCAAACCCAGCTGTTTTCGCGGAGCATCCTGGCCTCACTACTCAAGCGGTGCACGATGTCGATGTTGGGGACCACCCGCCCTTTAAATCAGTGCCATACCGTGTTCCCCCTATTAAATTACCAGCACTTAGGGAAGAGCTGGATTGTGGGCTGATTTCTGAGGGTGCAGTAAGGTGGACTTCCCCAGTCACACTGCAGCCCAAACCAGATGGCAAGGTGCGGTTTTGTATAGATTTCCGCAGGTTGAATGGTTTAACCCCCACAAATGCCTACCCTCTCCCTCGCGTGGACGACAGTGTGGATAAGATAGGAAAAGCCAAGTTCCTCACTAAGATAGACCTTGTTAAGGGTTATTGGCAAGTGTCCTTGTCTGAGCGAGCGCAAGAGGTGTGTGGGTTTGTGGTGGACGGTGCCACATATCGTTGCCATGTTATGCCATACGGGCTGAAAAATGCCCCTGCAACGTTTCAGAAATTAATGAACGACATTGTAGCCGACATTCCCAACTGTACGGTGTACCTAGATGATGTCATAATATACGACGAGGATTTTAACAGTCACTGTGCTCACATCGGACAGCTTTTTAATAAACTGAATGAAGCAGGTTTGGTGGTAAACCTGGGTAAGTGCGATTTTGTCAAAGGTGGGTTCGAGGTGGGGATGGGTCAGGTATACCCTCCACAGACAAAGATCAAAGCCATCGATCAGTTTCCCCAGCCTACGACTAAGAAACAAATCATGCAGTTTCTAGGTATGATAGGCTATTATCGTCGCTTCATCAAAGGCTATTCGACTGTACTTGCACCTTTAACTGACTTATTATCTAAGGACAAGAAGTTCCGGTGGTCTCCTGAGTGTGCAGAGGCGTTTTCCTTGGTGAAACACCTGTTATGTACCCACCCCATACTCAGGGCCCCGGACTTCAGCAGACCTTTTCAGCTGGCGACTGATGCCAGTGGCGTAGGGGCTGGGGCTGTCTTGTTACAGACAGATGATGAAGGTATCGAACATCCAGTGAGTTTTTACAGTAAAAAATTCAATAGTGCACAAAGGAATTACTCTGTAATTGAAAAATAACTCCTGGCGATAGTGCTGGCGCTCAGGCACTTCGATGTATATGTTCCTGCTTTCGGACCAGTCGGTAGTGGTTTATACCGATCATCACCCTCTGAAATTCTTGAATCAGTTTCATAACCGGAATATGAGGCTGACCAGGTGGTCACTCATGCTTCAGGAGTATAATCTGGACATACGCCATATTGCCAGTTCTGATAACGTGATAGCGGATTGTCTATCAAGGGTGGATGATGTTGGTTAGACTGCCACAGGATTGAGGGTTGAGTGTGGAGGAAAATAGGCTGTCACTGTAGTTCAGCCGAAAAAAAAAATTAAAAAAGCAAAAACCTTACAAAAACTCTTTATTTATATAACGGGTAGAATTTTGTATAAGATGTTGTAGCAGTATCTAAGTTGAATGTTTTTGCTTATTATCGCTAAGTTAGTTGAACTTGCTCGGTGGAGCGCAACAGTCTTTATTTGTTTTATATATAGTGCCTTGTGTCGCAACAGTGTGTGGTACTATGAGAAGCTTTCTGTTAGATATGAAGAACTTAGTCAAGGGTCTTATATCTTGGGGGAGGTGTGACGCTTCTGCATAGTAGCCACGTGCGGGCGTGCGCGCGCGTCGGCTGCCCAGCCATTTAGAAACCGGCTGGCGGCAGCCTGCCGCTTTTCCTTAGTATATATCCTACGACAACGTAACTAATGTCTGGGATATTCTTATGTTGTTCCACAGCTTGTAGCTGCCCTTATTCTTAACCAACGCATCTTAGTATATTATATTCTCGATAGTTGATTGTTTCATTATAATATATAAGATGTAAGTCTAGTGAGAGTGGGAGGAGACGAGCGGGAGAGAGAGACCGGCTGAGGGACGTTGATTCGCGCGGAGAGTCTAGCTTGGGACGAGCCTGAAGCGTTGCCATATGCCTCCGATTGCAACGTTAGGCTTAGTTTCGACTCACGCACGGGGTAGACGATTTTGACCCGGCAGTTGTGTTGAGTGTTGCCAAGCCTGGGATGTATTTTGTATGCCTAGGGTGGGGTCCAGACAGATTCAAGACTCAGAGCTCACCTCACTGTCTAACCCTTCGGACCCCCTTGATATCTATCCCTCTCAACCCCACTTAGAAACTTTCTCTCTTACTTTGTATACCTTCTTTCCACTACTTCACCAATCTATTTAATTATCCCCTCCCCTTGATAGACCTTATACCTATTATTGTATTAACGACGAGCTCTCAGATAATTAGATAGGATTTTGGGCCTTATGCAGAGACGTAATTGTTAATGAGACCTAGGAAGCTTTTTTGTTGTCTCATATTTGGTGGTTTCATGCTTGCTAGTGTGTTCTTGTGTCAGGTTAGCAGGGGCTAGACCGGAGGGGAGGCTTTTTGCGATCCTTTAAGTAAAGTCTGCTGGTGCGAGTCCTGTGGACCCGCACGACTTTACTAGGATACACGTGGGTGTCTAGGGGCATTTTCTTGTCTGTGTCCCTGTGTGTCTAGTGTTGAGTTGTGTGAGGGCCCTTGCCTAGTCCACTCAGCACTGCGCTAGCACGTCTTGCTTTTGTTTTAGGGTCGCCAGGAGAGAGTCAGATACTTGCGATCTGAGTCTCTCAAGAAAGCACCCTTTCAATTAGAGTAATTTGGCTCACAGACTTGGGAACGTCCCTAGGCTAGAGCAGGTGGCTCAGCCCGGGTATCCGAAGCCTATATCCTTCCAGTTAGACCTCTGCCACCTGGCAGATTAACAGCTAGGGGTTTATTATTTCTGTATGCTTGTTATTGTGCCACAGTTTACCGTTTTTGTGAGCATTGTGAGTCAGGGTGTGGCTTAGAGACTCTGTCCGAGCAGGCTTGTCTGACTAAGAGTGAGAAGCACACCTGTATGTGGTTATGTTGCGAGTTGCTGCCTTTATTTAATTATACCTATGTCATTATACACTGTATGGCCTATCACTAGTATTTATTCCTGCTTATGAGTTAAGAGTTCTCTAAATCCGTAACGTATTTGCTTTGCTAACCATCAGATCCTACAGTAGCCGCATGCAGTTTAGAAACCCGCATCTTGTCTACCTGTACGATGTTTTGAGGACTGTTTGCTTTCACCTCCTTTCACGCAGGGGTGATTAGTTGTATTAATTAACGTAACGTTAAATGTACTTTCTTCTAGTTTGTTATTAAATTGTTTCTGCAATTTAATTCCGTTATCTATCTTTTCCTTGAAGCTTTAAGTCAACTTAATTGTGTGATCTTTTATATAGCCTGCTTGACTATCAGCAGTCTATATTGCGTGCACCCTGTAACCAAGTCATAGGATACCTCATTGTCCAGGCAGGACTCTTGACGGTTTAGGGTGGTTTGTTGCCTGGGTTTATAGATAAGGGTTGGATCTAGCGTTTTCCGTTGTTGCTTGTTGCCGCATACCTAGTCCAATAGAAAGAGCCCAGTGTTTATATATCCCAGGACGTAACAACCTCCTCTAAGGATTCTTCCAATGGATACAGCAATTGCGATGACCTAATGAGGGAGCCAATTTTAGTCTTCAATTTCACAACTCTCACAATTCCTTGCGAGTCTGGGTTGACCTCAATTACTCTTCCCAGCAACCATCTGCTTCTAGGCTGATTAGATTTAATCAAAACAATGTCATATATTTTTGGAATAGAACTTGGTACAGCCTTGGTTAAGTTTTGATGGCTTTCACGCAGAGCCGTAAGATAGTCCTCTGTCCACATCTTTTGCCAGTGATGCAATATTCTACTTATGTACCGGAATCTTTGGCTGAAAACTTCTTGGTTTATCCGGTATGGAGAGTCATTGCTCACTAATTCATGGTCACTCATTAATGGTAAGGGAGTTACTTCTCTACCATGCAATAATAGCGATGGAGTAAGCATGTCAGGACAGTCCAGGGAGTCATTGACATATGTCAATGGTCTGTTGTTCACTCTTCCACTTCTGCGAGTACAGTTTTTACTTCTTCCAGTCTCACTTTCTTTCTGAATAGAGCCGTTTTCAGACATCCCTTTACTACACCTACCAGTCGTTCATAAAACCCTCCATGCCAAGGACTATATGGAGGTTTAAATTTCCAGGTGATGTTTCTGCAAATTAATTCAGCCTTTACATTCTCTTCCTGATGAATGCGTGTCAAGATCTCTGCTCCAGCCATAAATGTAGTTGCATTATCACTGATCATTATCTTAGGACAGGATCTTCTTGGTGCGAACCTTCTAAAAACATGTAAGAATGTTTCTGCTGACATATCCTGAGCCACCTCAAGATGAACAGCCCTAGTGATTGCACATAACAATGTACACCTTCCTAAGAATGTTACTTTCAAGATCTGTTAAAGTTATAGCACCTGAATAATCAACACCAGTTGCTGTAAATGGCAACATGTTTTCCACTCTGGTTTTGGGTAATGGAGGGGAGAGTGGAATTGGATACCTTCTACCTTGCATTCTTTTACAAACCAAGCATTTACCTAGGACTGTTTTGACTGCCTGTCTTCCCTGAGGTATCCAACATTCCTTCCTGACTTTGCAAAGGGTTTGTGTAAATCCAGCATGTATGTTTTGTTCATGACATTGCTTTATTATTAGCTCATTTATGTGATGTTTTTTAGGAAGCAATAATGGATACTTTGTGTTGTAATGTAATTCAGATTCACAGATTCTTCCCTTAGTTCTTATTAAACCATCATCTAAGAATAAGTTCAAGGACCTCACTAGTGCAGGGATTTTTCCGGTTTGTTTGCCCTTTAAATACTTTATGTCTTCTTTAAATTCAACACCTTGAATTAACTTTATCCAAAATGTTAGGCTGTCTTGAACGTTAGAAGATGCAGGTTGAAAAGCTTTAAGTACAAGGTTTGTTACTCCAAGCAATTTGTTTAGGGAAGATAATATATTGAATCTGATTGGGCAGGACTCTTATGCTTCAGTTGTCATGACTTTGTAAGTAGCTATAGTTGTGTGAAACTTTTGTGTTGGCCATTGAACAGGGTTATTAAGCCATTTAGGACCATGAAACCATTCATCTTGCTTCATTCATTCATCAACAGATATACCATGTGTTAGGAGGTCTGCTGGGTTTTCAGATGTAGGAACGTAATGATAGTGGACATCTGCTAAAAGTGTACGCATTTCAGCCACTCTGTTTCTTACATAGATTATTTCAGATGTATTATTCACTATCCACTGAAGAGTGATTTCACTATCTGACCAAACATACACGTTACTTATATTGATGTTAGTTAGAGCGGAAAAAATATTGTTTGCCAATTTACAAGCAACATAGGCAGCAGTTAAATCAAGTTTAGGAAGTGTTTTAGAGTTCATGGGTGCAACTCTGGCTCAAGATGTTAACAGGGTTGGTGAGTTTGTACCATTAGTAATGTAAGCTACTGCACCATAAGCTCTAGGGCTAGTATCACAGAAAACATGCAATTCATATGCTTCACCTTCCTTACAAGTCATACGTTCATAAGTTACATTCTCTAGGTTGTTAACAGACTCAAAACAGTTATCCCATTCTTTCACTATGGAGTCAGGCAAACTTTCATCCCATGACAAACCTTCTACCCATGTTCTTTGCATTAGTAATTTAAGCTTTGAGACAAGAGATATTAATCCAAGAGGATCAAATATTTTGCTACAATTACTTAGTAGTGAACTTTTGGTGTTGACTATCCCACTTCACTGGCCTTAGTGAAATTTGATCTAGATCAGAATTCCAGTTTATTCTAAGCACTTTTATTATAGGTTCTGACCATTCTGTATCTGGATAATCATGTTTAATGGTGTCTTTGAATAAAGAGGAGTTAGTATTCCATTCTTGAAAAGGAAGGTTGGCATCTTGCATGACAGTATTGCATATATTGTAAAATTCCACCAAATAATGCTTACTAGATATGGTGCCTTGTATATTATCTACATACAGAGAGTCTTTTAGCTTATCTATATACAGATTGTCAGCATATTTGTCCAGATGAAATCTAATAGTTGCATTCAATAAATAAGGGGAGCTTGTTGCACCAAATAACACTGCTTTAAATCTCAAGGTTTGCCAAGTACTTTTTGGGTCCAGCAGATCATTTGGCCACAAATATCTGGTGTAATTGCGATCCTCCTCCTTCAAACCAATGCGGAGAAAAGCTTTGCTAATGTCTGCTGTGAAGGCATATACATTAGTGCGAAATTTTAAAAGAACTTTCCCAAGGTGCTCAGTTAGGGATGGTCCAGTGTAAAGACAAGTCATTTAAGGATACACCAGATGCTGGATCCCTTGCACTGCAGTCAAACACAATCCGTAAAGGTGTGGTTTTTGAGTCACACTCTACTCCAAGATAGGGCAAATAATGACAGTTTTCTTCAATTTTGGCATCGTCCACCGTCTGAATGAATCCCTTAAGAAGTTGGTCTTGAATTATGGCATCCAATGATTCTGCATGACCCTTAGTTTTTCGTACTTTGATCCAGGTTTGTCTAGTACGAGCTAGTGCTAATTGAATGTTGCTTGACATTTTAGGTGCATCAACCCGCCAGGGTAAGTTCATCCAGTACTGGCTGTCCTCGTATTTTACTGTATGATAGTACTTTTCCTCAGTTAGTCTATCCTCTGGAATTATTGTGTCTTCTCTGATACCAATAGTGTTTCCATAGATGTTAAATTTCATTGTTAATGGTGACTTCAGAATTGTGGGGAAAGAATGTAACAGGATCTTGTATACCCATCTTCGCAACTAAAGCCACTTGTTGTGAAGCTGTGTTAGGACAGAATGAAGCTGGTAATTTGCCATAAATGATGTGGCCTCCTGGGGTCATGATTAAGTCTATGCCATCCATCCTACTATATCCCGTTACAATCTTTCAATAATTATCTGCACCTATTAGTAATCTTAGATCAGTAATTTAATCATTTGTAATGGTAAGATTATTTAGATATAGTTTGTTTTTTAGATGGCAATTAGCTCTACTTAGTCCGTCACTCTTAATTTGAGCTATGGTGTCTTTCAGACATGCCTTGATTCGGTGATACTTGTTGCCTATTTGCAATGTGAAGTTCACTACATTATACTCTGCTACCTCAGGTTCTCCCACAAATCCTTCGACTCTCAACTGTATCTGATGGCTAGGTTTCAGTTCCAATTCTTCTACAAGTTGTTTGGAGATAAAAGAACATTGGGAAGCAGAGTCTAATAGGGCTTTTTTAACTCTCCAAGTGTTCCCACGTCCAACATTAACCTTGGCTACTGGCAATGCAACTGTTACAAAGCGATGTTTTGCTTTAAGTGAACAGACTGTAGTATTTACTCTAGAGATCAGTTGAGGACAGATGAACGTGTGATGAAGTTCATTGCACCTAAAACAAGATCCTAAAGAGAAATTAATATCAGGCTCATGTTTGCGACAACAGTTGTCACATAGTCCCTTTTGCTTCATTCTAGCTTTACGAGCTTCCAAGGATGTGTACTCTAAGCATCTACTACTTCCGTGATCTTCCTTATCACAAAATATGCAAGACTTATTTTTATCATTACCACCAGTTGCTCGATTCGTCATTTTATGCTTTGATCGTACACCTGTGTTAACGGCTGCTGACCTGTCAACTTCACTAGTTTTTGTTGTGTTGATAGTATAAGACTCCATAGGTCTAAGACTCAATTCCATTCTTGCTAGTGATTTTTTGTTTGTGTTTTTAGAACCCTTGACGGACACTTCATCTCCCCTCGCAATAACTTTTGATTGAGACTGTACAGCTGATGATGACCGATGATCAACTACTTTAGTTATTGCATCTCTAAACTGCTGTAGATTTGGATAGTCAACCCCTGCCTTGTACTGTAAAAGCTCTAGGAGTCTTTGCGCTGATCTTACGAGTCAAAATAGCAGTTATGATCCAACCAGAAGCACTTACATCATGGCCAATTGAAGAGATGCCTCTTAGGGTGGATTCTATTTCTGCTCTAAATATGGTTAAATCATGCAAATTGTGGCTTGGTTGTTTTATGTCCAAAAGATGTAGGGCTTTCTCTCTTATCACCCTGTCAGGATTTTCTTAAGATGATTTGAGAAAATCAACCACTAGCGTGTAGTTTGCATCGGTGCACTTTACATTCTCAACTAATTTGAAGGCAGTTCCTCATAATTGTCCCCGCAAATAGTATAATTTAACTACATCATTCAGGTCAGTGCGAGAATCAATAGAGGCTTTGAACTGGTCCCAGAAAGTTTCCCAGTCTTCATAACTACCATAAAAAAGGGAAGTTTCAAAAGAGGCAGCTTACTTGTGGTTGTATCAGATATAATTGCATGTGAGTTAGGAGAAAAAGGCTGTTTAGTTTGATTCAACATTGCTTGTGATTTATTAATTCGTTCAAGGATTTCAAAATCATCATTTGCTTGCTGTTCTATAGTACTAGCTATATCATTGCTGTCAGTCAAAGATTCAGTCAAGGAATTGTACAGTAAACTAAGCTGTGATCTTTGTGTTTGCAATGCTGTTAGAATTGTATTCGCCTTCACTTCATCTACAGGTGTATTGTTTTTGTCTATGTGATTGAGGGAGGCAAAAAGCATAACTGCCTATAGTGAGTGCCTCCCCCATAGTTGAAAGAGTGAGAGGGCCAAAATCAAGGGACGTTCGAGCCAAAATGACTGGACACACGGAGTTTGAAGCAATTTAAGTCATAGGAATAGGGAAAGACTGATTCTGGGAGAGAGTTCCAGAGCTCAGCTATTGAATAGAAGAAAGTTTGAGAGTAACGTTTCACTCTTGGGTTGGAGAGTTGCACAGAGTAGGGGTGGGATTGAGTTGCAAGACGGGTACCACGTGCCCTACGTAAAGGAGGTGGTATACACTAGGAAAGCTCTGAGGAACACTGATTATTATAGTAGCGATAGAATAGCAAGAGAGATGCAACATTGCGGCGGAGAGAGAGAGATTGCAGAGAGTTGGTGAGTGGACGGGAGTTAATGATACAAAAGGCCTTCCTTTCAACTTTGTCTAGGAGAGCGGTGTGAGAGGAACCTCCCCACACATGTGAACAATACTCAATACAAGGACGCACTATGCCCCTGTACAGAGCAAGAAGCTGTGCAGGGGAAAAGAACCCCCTAAGGCAGTTGAGCACACCCAGCTTCTGGGAGGCTGCCTTAGCAAGACTGGTAATATAGTCCTTCCAACTGAGAGTAGAAGAAAAAGAGGCACCAAGAATAGTGAGAGAAGATGAAGGATTGATTTTTGTATTGTTGAATAATAAGGGATAGTCCGCTGGGAGTTCCTTACGGGTAGATAGATGGAGAAATTGGGTTTTGGAAGCATTAAAGGTAACAAGGTTTTCTCTACCCCAATTGGCGATAGTATTTAGATCAGAATTTAAGAGTTCTATGGCTTAATTACATTTGTCGTTGAGGGATTGCAGGCTGGGGCGTTCTGAAAAACTAATGGAGTAGTGTAAGGTTGAGTCGTCTGCGTATGAATAGATGGGAATTGAGGTACAGTTGAGATCATTTATAAAAATTAGAAAGAGAATAGGAGATAGGACAGAGCCCTGAGGAACACCAGAGTTTATAGGGTGAGGAAGTGAACAATGGCCGTCCACATCCTCGGCTATGGAACGGCCGGAAAGGAAATTAGAGACAAAGACACAGATGGAGGGATAGAAACCGAAGGAGGGTAGTTTAGAAATTAAAGATTTGTGCCAGACTTTATCGAAGGCTTTCGATATGTCTAGTGCAATAGAAAAAGTCTCACCAAATTCCCGAAAGGAGGATGACCAAGAGTTAGTAAGATATGAAAGAAGATCACCAGTAGAGCGACCCTTAAGGAAGCCATACTGGCGATCTAAAATCAGATGATGATAACAGAAATGCTTAAGATATTTGGAAGCAAGAATAGTTTCAAAAACTTTAGAAAAGACAAGAGATGAGAGCAATTGGACGATAGTTGGAGGGTTGAGAGCGGTCACCCTTCTTTGGGACAGGTTGAATGTGAACAAATTTCAAGCATGAAGGGAAGACGTTAGAGGATAGACAGAGAGGAGATGAAAGAGTTTGCCTAGGCAGGGAGTCAGCACGGAAGCACAGTTTTTGAGAACAACAGGAGGAACACCGTCCGGACAGTACGCCTTATTAGTATTAAGCCCAGAGAGGGTAGAAAGTACATCTTTAGAAGAGATTAGGATATTAGGCATAAGTAAGAGAGAGGAGGGTGGAGAAGGAAGAATAGGAATCTAAATTGTAATAAAAGCAGTGCAAGCACTTTTATGACCTCTTATTCTATTTCTTAGGGCCATTGTGGTAATAAAGTGTTCTATGCAAAATTTAGTAAAGGGGTCACAGAATTATAATTAGTAGCTCCTAGTGTTGAGCAGTGGGGAACAAGTTATCAGCCTTAGGGTATACGTTCACCTAATTAAGTTATACAAACATTAGATCAGGTTCGTAGGACCATTTTGTCGGAAACTACACAATGCATTTAAATTTAGTATGTTCCTCTCAAGGTAGAATCACGACAAATATATGCTTAATAATGTAATTTATGGAGAAGAAATTATTAAGGTAAGTTCCAATGCTTGCATTACTTCCTGTGAACGGTATTATGCTTTGGCTGTTGTCTTTTCCACATACCAGTGTATATTAATCTTATATAAGTAACATCAATAATCATCCCAAGTTGCCATAACATTAATATGGGCACAGATCATTTCCCAAACGAGTTATACAGACACATTGACAAAGATCCAAATACTACAGAGTTATAGATCAAATAACTAAAAAAAAATCAATAGTCAAGTGTCTGAACTTAAATGCCCTCCACCAACAATATTTACACATGTACAAAAGAAAAAGATAATTGTTGGTATTGACATCTCTGGGTGAAATTCAATAGTATTACTAGAAGGTGAATAGGAATTTAAATTAATATACCCCTTAATATTCACTGCACACATTGTAATAGTATTACAGCACAACCAAATAATTTTGCTTAGTGGTCATTTAAATTGAAACATTGAAGACATTGAGTTATTGGAGATAATTTGTATCTGTATCTACTAAAAATATTGTTTTGGTAGTAGACAGTGTCAATACAATCCAATTCCCGTGCCCAACAGCAAGATAAAGCCAGTTCTAAACAACCACCAAGATAAATTAACACTGACAGCAACACAATTAATTTAAGGTAGCCATTCTATCCAAGTTCTATCCCTTGCCTTTAATTAAAGACTGTTTAGGATATATATGTTATATATGAGATAGATTCGGCATACTTTATGATAGTGCAGCAATATTATAATGAATACAAGCAATCTCTATGTGCTTGCAAACCCACTATGTCATCATATTCGATTTCCACAATTTACAAAGGAACAAACGAACAAAGAACACAGCGAGACAGTTATACAAATAATACATTGTTTGCGTGCTAAGACTCCCGTTTGCCTAGGAAGGCGACTGGCTTAGGAGTGCCCTGTAATCCCGTGCAGAGTCCAAAGATCGACTTCCTTGTAATTTTATCATCGACCCAACTGGGCCCTGACAACTATCTCGAAGCTCCGGACGTTGTTTGCACGAACTCTGAATTTCCCCTCGTGTCTGCGAAATACCAAATCCAATCAAGCAACATTGCTTCATTCATTGTTGAATAATTCATATACGATTTAATGGTTTTCTTTTTAAACACCCCAAAAAACATGGTATGACCTATTAATATATAATTAATAATAAAGTTATGCCACACTTACATAGTTCCCAAGAGGTTATTTCAATTAATATAATTAAATATTAACTAAAGTCGCCAAATTCGAGAAAGTAAGGTGTTTTGGAGGGCAAACTGGGGTTGCACTCTATTTTGGTGATACAGAGAACTGCCTCAGTCACCATACTGGGTATCTATATCTACATCAACCAGTACCACCGTGTCTATTGTATAGTATCAAAATAGTCCAATAGGCGATCTATTTTGTCACCGGACGCCTTAATCCCCTTGATGAGGGTGGCCATACACAGAAGTCCCTCAAGTGGACCTATCCACTGTAAGAGGGACAACCCATGCCAGTGTACTGAAGAACTTACAGGATTGACCACTCAATTTATGACCCATCCGACCCGGAGGCCCTCTATGCATCTTTTTAGCACTATTTGTCTACAGTGGTATTCGGCTAGTCCATCCACTAACCTGCTTCACTCTTATGTAAACAGTACCAATTTGTATCAGGTTTACTTCCCTAGACAGGTTGCCGACCAAGGCTGACGAGTCCCATCCACCTGGATATTTATAAGGTTGTCTCCCCTAGATGGGTTGCTGACCAAGGCTAATGAGTCCCATCCACCCAGATCCACGAAAATCATGAGTATTGCAACATTGCCATAAACCTATTTATAAAGGGCAATTTTGATGATTTACCCCTTAACCCTTATCACATGGGTGGCCTCTATATCAAGCTTTCCCCATAACACACTGGTGGCCTACATAGCTCCCTAGCCTTATTCCATGGCTTAAAATCAGTTAAACCGCACTAGAGAAAGTTTGGTTGTCTTTGCAGGTGGTCCGTATAACCAACAAAAACAAGAACACATAGCCAGTCAGTCGTGTGACTCCTGCTTGCATGCAGGCCTTACAAAAGCTTGTGTTGATTTTCCTGAGTCCCAAATGAAGCATCAAAGCAGACGACAATGACTTTGAATGGTTACAATGGTAAAATAAATCAGTAATCAATAAAATTACATAATACATTTTCCATAATCAATAATCAATTATTTAATGAATGTACATAGACTGTAGCCGTGGCCGCTGCATTCACACGATTCTCAGTATTTCGCGAACTCAGCCGGTCATATTTTCCACCTCGCACAATAACCGCTTAATGCACAGTGTTCTAGTCTTCACCCATTGCAAGACAACACGAATTAATGCCTTTGGTATACATATAAACTAGGTTACGTATTTTCTTTGCAAAAATATGAGTATCGGTAAATGACAAAAACCAGGAGTAAACACAGATTCTAGGTTCCCGACCACCATAGCTGACCTACATATTTTCACCTTAAAAACTGTACCACTGTGTCTAGAGACTTCTACCATCCCACCCCACACCTACCATCCCACCACACTCCTATCCATACCACCACATACCTACCATCTCACCCCACACCTACCATCCCACCACACTCCTATCCTTACCACCACACAACTACCATCCCACCACCCTCCTACCATCCCACCACACAACTACCATCCCACCACACTCCTACCATCCAACCACACAACTACCATCCCACCACACAATTACCATCCCACCACTCTCCTACCATCCCACCATACACCTTCCCTTACCATCTCACCACTTTTCGACCATCCCATCACACACATACAATCCCACCACTACTTTACCCTTACCACAACACACTTACTATCCCACCACACACCTACCCTTACTACCACACTCCTACCCTTACCACCACACTCCTACCCTTACCGCCAGACCCCTGCCATCCCACCACACTCCTACCATCCCAACACACTCCTACCCTTACCACCACACTCCTACCATCCCACAACACTCCTACCCTTACTACCACACACCTACCCTTACCACCACACTCCTACCCTTACCACCACGCACCAACCCTTACCACCACACACCTACCATACCACCACACTCTTACCCTTACCACCACACTCCTACCATCACCACCACACACCTACCCTTACCACCACACTCCTACCCTTACCACCACACACCTACCATCCCACCACACTCCTACCCTTACCACCACACACCAACCATCCCACCACACTCCTACCCTTACCACCACACTCCTACCCTTACCACCACACACTTACCCTTACCACCACACTCCTACACTCCCACGACACTCCTACCCATACCACCACACTCCTACACTCCGACCACACTCCTACCCTTACAACCACACTCCTACACTCCCACCACACACCTACCATCCCACCACACTCCTACCCTTACCACCACACAACTACCATTTTACCACACATCTCCCATCCCACCACACATCAACCATCCCACCACATTCCTACCCTTACCACCACACACTTACCCTTACCGCCACACTCCGACCCTTACCACCACACTCCTACCCTTACCACCACACTCCTACCCTAACCACCAAACTTCTACCATTACCACCACACTCCAACCCTTACCACCACACTCCTACCCTTACCACCACACTCCTACCATGACCACCACACCCCTACCCTTACCACCACGCACCTACCCATACCACCACACTCCTACCATCCCACCACACTCCTACCTTTACCACCACACTCCTACCATCCCACCACACACCTACCATTCCACCACACTCCTACCCTTTATACCACACACCTACCATGCCACCACACTCCTACCCTTACCACCACACTCCTACCATCCCACCACACACCTACCATCCCACCACACTCCTACGCTTACCAGCACACACCTACCATCACACCTCACACCTACCATCCCACCACACTCCTACCTTTATCACCACACTCCTACGCTTACCACCACACACCTACAATCCCACCACAATCCTACCCTTACCACCACACTCCTACCATCCCACCACACTCATACCCTTACCACCACACTCATACCCTTACCATCACACTCCTACCATCCCACCACACACCTACCCTTACCACCACACTCCTACCCTTACCACCTCACACCTACCCTTACCACCACACTCCTACCATCGCACTACACACTTACCCTTACCATGACACCCCTACCCTTACCACCAACCTCCTACCCTTACCACCACACTCCTACCATCCCACCACACACCTACCCTTACCACCACACAGCAACCCTTACCACCACATTCCTACCATCCCACCACACACCTACCCTTACCACCACACTCCTACCCTTACCACCACACACCTACCCTTACCAGCACACTCCTACCATCACATCACACACCTACCCTTACCACCACATTCCTACCCTTACCACCACACACCTACCCTTACCACCACACTCTTACTATCCCACAACACTCCTACCCTTAATACCACACTCCTACCCTTACCACCACACACCTATCCTTACCACCACACTTCTACCATCCCACCACACTCCTACCCTTACCACCATGATCCTACCCTTACCACCGCACTCCTACCCTTACCACCACACTTCTACCCATACCACCACACTCCTACCCTTACCACCACACTCCTACACTCCGACCACACTCCTACACTTACCACCACACTCCTAAACTCCCACCACACACCTACCATCCCACCACTCTCATAAAATCCCACCACACTCCTACACTCCCACGACACTCCTACCCTTACCACCACACTCCTACACTCCGACCACACTCCTACCCTTACCACCACCCTCCTACACTCCCACCACACATCTACCATCCCACCACACTCCTACCCTTACCACCACACAACTACCATTTCACCACACATCTACCATCCCACCACACATCAACCATCCCACCACATTCCTACCCTTACCACCACACACTTACCCTTACCACCTCACACCTACCCTTACCACCACACTCCTACCATCGCACTACACACTTACCTTACCATGACACCCCTACCCTTACCACCAACCTACCACCACACTCCTACCATCCCACCACACACCTACCATACCACCACACCAACCCCCCACCTACCATCCCACCACACCTACCTTACCACCACACACCTACCTTACACACTACCCTTACCAGCACACTCCTACCATCACATCACACAATAACCCTTACCACCACATTCCTACCTTTACCACCACACACCTACCCTTACCACCACACTCTTACTATCCCACAATACTCCTACCCTTAATACCACACTCCTACCCTTACCACCACACACCTATCCTTACCACCACACTCCTACCATCCCACCACACTCTTACCCTTACCACCATGATCCTACCATTACCACCGCACTCCTACCCTTACCACCACACTTCTACCCATACCACCACACTCCTACCCTTACCACCACACTCCTACACTCCGACCACACTCCTACACTTACCACCACACTCCTAAACTCCCACCACACACCTACCATCCCACCACTCTCATAAAATCCCACCACACTCCTACACTCCCACGACACTCCTACCCTTACCACCGCACTCCTACACTCCGACCACACTCCTACCCTTACCACCACCCTCCTACACTCCCACCACACATCTACCATCCCACCACACTCCTACCCTTACCACCACACAACTACCATTTCACCACACATCTACCATCCCACCACACATCAACCATCCCACCACATTCCTACCCTTACCACCACACACTTACCCTTACCGCCACACTCCGACCCTTACCACCACACTCCTACCCTTACCACCACACTCCTACCCTTACCACCACACTCCTACCATTACCACCACACTCCAACCCTTACCACCACACTCCAACCCTTACCACCACACTCCTACCCTTACCACCACACTCCTACCATGACCACCACACCCCTACCCTTACCACCACGCACCTACCCTTACCACCACACTCCTACCATCCCACCACACTCCTACCCTTACCACCACACTCCTACCATCCCACCACACACCTACCATCCCACCACACTCCTACCATCCCACCACACTCCTACCCTTAACACCACACACCTACAATGCCACCACACTCCTACCTTTACCACCACACTCCTACCATCCCACCACACACCTACCATCCCACCACACTCCTACGCTTACCACCACACTCCTACCCTTACCACCACACTCCTACCCTTACCACCACACTCCTACGCATACCACCACACACCTACCATCCCACCTCACACCTACCATCCCACTACACTCCTACCTTTACCACCACACTCCTACGCTTACCACCACACACCTACCATCCCACCACACTCCTACCCTTACCACCACACACCTACCCTTAACACCACACACCTACCATGCCACCACACTCCTACCCTTACCACCACACTCCTACCATCCCACCACACACCTACCATCCCACCACACTCCTACGCTTACCACCACACACCTACCATCCCACCTCACACCTACCATCCCACCACACTCCTACCCTTACCACCACACACCTGCCATCCTACGACACTCCTATCCTTACCACCAGACTCCTACCCATACCACCACACTCCTACCATTAACACCACAAACCTACCATCCCACCACACTCCTACCCTTACCACCACACTCCTACCATCCCACCACACTCCCACCCTTACGACCACCCACCTACCATCCCACCACACTGCTATCCTTACCACCACACTCCTACCCTTACCACCACACTCCTACCCTTAACACCACAAACCTACCATCCCACCACACTCCTACCCTTACCATCACACTCCTACCATCCCACCACACACCCACCCTTACGACCACACACCTACCATCCCAACACACTTCTACCCTTACCACCACACACCTACCATTCCACCACACTCCTACCCTTACCATCACACAACTACCATCCCACGACACACCTACCCTTACCGCCTCACACCTACCATCCCACCAGACTCCTACCCTTAACACCAAACACCTACCATCCCACCACACTCCTACCCTTACCATCACACACCTGCCATCCCACCACACACCTATCATCTCACCACACAACTACCGTCCCACCATACACCTTCACTTACCATTCCGTTACTCCTCTACCATCCCATCACACACCTACCATCCTACCAGACTTCTACCCTTACCACCACATACGTGCCATCCCACCACACTCCTACCCTTACCACCACATACCTACCATCCCACCACACTCCTACCCTTACCACCACACAACTACCAACCCACCACACACCTACCATCCCACCACACTCCTACCCTTACCACCACACACCTACCTTCCCACACACTCCTACCCTTACCACCACACTCCTACCATCCCACTATACACCTACCTTTACCACCACACACCAACCATCCCACCACATGCCTAACCTTACCACCACACACCAACCATCCCACCACACTCCTACCCTTACTACCACATACCTACCATCCCACCACACTCCTACCCTTACCACCACACAACTACCAACCCACCACACACCTACCATCCCACCACACTCCTACCCTTACCATCACACACCTACCATCCCACACACTCCTACCCTTACCACCACACACCAACCATTCCACCACACTCCTACCCTTACCACCACAAATCTAGCATCCAGCCACACTCCTACCCTTACCACCACACTCGTACCATCCCACTATACAACTACCTTTACCACCACACACCAACCATCCAACCACATGCCTAAGCTTACCACCACACACCAACCATCCCACCACACTCCTACCCTTACCACCAAACACCTACCATCCCCACCACACACCTACCATCCCACCAAACACCTACCCTTACCACCACACACCACCCATCCCGCCACACACCAATCATCCCACCACACTCCTACCCTTACCACCACACACCTACTGCATGCATCAGACCACACACCAATCATCCCACCACACACCTACCCTTACCACCACACTCCAACCATCCCACCACACTCCTACCCTTACCACCATGATCCTACCCTTACCACCGCACTCCTACCCTTACCACCACACTTCTACCCTTACCACCACACTTCTACCCATACCACCACACTCCTACCCTTACCACCACACTCCTACACTCCGACCACACTCCTACACTTACCACCACACTCCTAAACTCCCACCACACACCTACCATCCCACCACTCTCATAAAATCCCACCATACTCCTACCCTTACCACCACACTCCTACACTCCCACGACACTCCTACCCTTACCACCACACTCTTACACTCCGACCACACTCCTACCCTTACCACCTCCCTCCTACACTCCCACCACACATCTACCATCCCACCACACATCAACCATCCCACCACATCCCTACCCTTACCACCACACACTTACCCTTACCGCCACACTCCGACCCTTACCACCACACTTCTACCCTTACCACCACCCTCCTACCCTTACCTCCACACTCCTACCGTTACCACCACACTCCAACCCTTACCACCACACTCCTACCCTTACCACCACACTCCTACCATGACCACCACACCCCTACCCTTACCACCACGCACCTACCCTTACCACCACACTCCTACCATCCCACCACACTCCTACCCTTACCACCACACTCCTACCATCCCACCACACACCTACCGTCCCACCACACTCCTACCCTTGCCACCACACACATACCATTCCACCACACACCTACCATCCCACCACACTCCTACCCTTAACACCACACACCTACAATTGCACCACACTCCTACCCTTACCACCACACTCCTACCGTCCCACCACACACCTACCATCCCGCCACACTCCTACGCTTACCACCACACACCTACCATCCCACCTCACACCTACCATCCCACCACACTCCTACCCTTGCCACCACACTCCTACCCTTACCACCACACTCCTACGCTTACCACCACACACCTACCATTCCACCACACTCCTACCCTTACCACCACACTCCTACCCTTACCACCACACACCTACCCTTAACACCACACACCTACCATGCCACCACACTCCTACCCTTACCACCACACTCCTACCATCCCACCACACACCTACCATCCCACCACACTCCTACACTTACCACCACACACCTACCATCCCACCTCACACCTACCATCCCACCACACTCCTAGCCTTACCACCACACCACACTCCTATCCTTACCACCACACTCCCACCCTTACCACCACACTCCTACCCTTAACACCACAAACCTACCATCCCACCACACTCCTACCCTTACCACCACACTCCTACCATCCCACCACACTCCCACCCTTACGACCACCCACCTACCATCCCACCACACTCCTATCCTTACCACCACACTCCTACCCTTACCACCACACTCCTACCCTTAACACCACAAACCTACCATCCCACCACACTCCTACCCTTACCACCACACTCCTACCATCCCACCACACACCCACCCTTACGACCACACACCTACCATCCCAACACACTTCTACCCTTACCACCACACACCTACCATCCCACCACACTCCTACCCTTACCAGCACACAACTACCATTCCACGACACACCTACCCTTACCGCCTCACACCTACCATCCCACCAGACTCCTACCCTTAACACCACACACCTACCATCCCACCACACTCCTACCCAAACCATCACACACCTGCCATCCCACCACACACCTATCATCTCACCACATGACAACCGCCCCACCATACACCTTCACTTACCATTCCGTTACTCCTCTACCATCCCATCACACACTGAGCATCCCACCAGACTTCTACCTTTACCACCACATACGTGCCATCCCACCACATGCCTAACCTTACCACCACACACCAACCATCCCACCACACTCCTACCCTTACCACCACACAACTACAAACCCACCACACACCTACCATCCCACCATACACCTACCCTTACCACCACACACCAATCATCCCACCACACTCCTACCCTTACCACCACACACCTACTGCATGCATCCCACCATACACCTACCCTTACTACCACACTCCTACCATCCCACCACATTCCTACCCTCACCACCACACACCAACCATCCCACCACACTCTTACCCTTATCATCACTCACCAACCATCCCACCACACTCCTATCCTTACCACCAGACACATACCCTTACAACCACACTCCTACCCTTACCACCATATTCCTGCCATCCCCCCACACTCCTACCCTTACCACCACACTCCTACCATCCCACAACACTCCTACCCTTACCACCACACACCTACCCTTAGCACCACACTCCTACCCTTACAACCACCCTCCTACCCTTACCACCACATTCCTGCCATCCCACCACACTCCTACCCTTACCACCACACTCCTACCATCCCACAACACTCCTACCCTTACCACCACACACCTACCCTTACCACCACGCACCAACCCTTACCGCCACACACCTACCATCCCACCACACTCTTACCCTTACCACCTGTTACGACCGGCACTACGAAATAAACAAGGGCACTCAATATTGGACTAGATGATAGGCTATATCTGTAACAACGGTACACTAATTCCAAACCCTCGAACTATTACGCCGGTGAACAAAACACTTAAAACCCTCCAGAGTTAATCTACTGGATAACGGGGTATCAATTAACTGGGTTTTTGTGCACTTCTACTAAGGCTTTCCGGTGACGGCAAAGCCTACTCACAACAGGAGTACTTTACGTTAATAAAATGCTCTTAAGTAATAACAATGCTTGAATAAATTATAACAAGATTTAATAAAGAAATATATGCTTACGTTAACTTTAGTGTGAGTCTGTACTCAACACTAAACTCTTCAATGCTCTATGAAAACACTGGAAGTCTAGTCCTACCACAATCAGATATGGAATCTTCTGGAAACGTCTGATGCTCTAAGATGCTCGTTAATATAGAACAGACATAATGCAGGGGCAGGACACCAAAGCATGTATCTTAAATACACCAATTAGTAGGATACATATATATATAACAAGGGAGTGCAACAACTCTGTGACAGCACTAATAATAGCCACTCAAAACAGTACTTCCTTAGCCAACGTAACAGCCAAACTAACAGCCATACTGGGTTGTGCGCCAAGCATCAACCTAGGCTAAAATAATGCGTGAATTCCTAAAGCATACACAGATAAATTTAATAAACACAATGTTGTCTTTATTACTAATATAGTCTAGCAGCAGCATAAAAGGTACCAGGAGGCTAGGCAGAGCGCAAGCATGCTCGTACTGTCTCCCCTTGAACAGATTTCCCTTATGTTACGTAAATTGACTAGGAGGCTCTCTTGGTAAGTCCAGATCTCAAGTATCTGGTCTTGCCCTGGCGCTCCACAAAGGTCAACACAATGAGGTAGCGAGCATACGAGCAAGAGTAGGCAAAAGCCCTTCGCTCGTATACTGCTACACTCGCAAAGGAAAAATATGCACAAAGGTTACAGGCACCTAGCTCCGTCGAAGTCGTATAGGCTTTGACTCGCCATATACATAGCTCAGACAACGACTAAAGATACCTTCCACTGTCTAGCATTAAATAGCAACAAAGAACAACTTAATAATTAGAAGCAACCAATGATAATATGACTCATGTGACTATGACTAATAATCCCTAAAGCTAGTGCAAAACATGTATGTGAGAACTGGTGCTGGTAATATGACTGGCCGACTAAGGAAGTCGTATGCAGAACCAGAAGGGATAAGTAATTGAATAAAGATGAGAAGTAATGGAAAAGAAGAAGTTCAGAGAGAGAAACAGTAGTACAGGGAGTTAGATGGGGGGACTGATTGCAAGGGACAGCTAGGACCAAGCACGCTATGCCAAGCTCTGCAGGAGAAACGCGGCGGGGCCACCAGCTCCAACACTAGGACAGGGACACCCAATCACAGACCACTACGTCATGAAATGCAGGCGTCCTTAGGACGCGCCAAGCGCGCCAGCCAATCAAGGGCCTGGGAAAGCCCGCGCAAGCGAGCGAGGGAGGCACACATACGAATCAAAGTTAAACAAACCCGAAATAATTCTATAGTTATATCAGAAAGAAAAAAGTAGTTACCTCAACTGTTGGACCGTTAGTCGATGAAAATGGAGAATACACCAAAGACAAAGACAAAGAAGTACAAATGAGTACTGCCCTCAATACCTGCTTTGCATCAGTTTTTACAACAGAAGACCTCAGTGATATCCCTACACCATCGCCGATTCAGATTGATAATTTAGATGTTCTAAGCAATATCACCGTTACAGAGAGAAGTATTGCATTGTTTAGATAAACTCAAGGTAAATAAAACGCCTGGACCTGATACAATCTCGCCTAGAGTTCTAAAGGAAGCTAAGGATGAGCTCTCCAAACCACTGACATTACTATTCAATAAATCCTTGCAGTCTGGAACTATGCCTGATCAGTGGAAGATAGCCAACGTAACACCGATATTCAAAAAAAGCAGCAAATCCCTACCCAGTAACTATCGTCCAATTAGCTTAACCTCAATTGTATGTAAAATGCTAGAAACGGTCATAAGAGACAGACTTGTAAATCACTTAGAGGTAAATAACATACTTAAAGATACTCAACACGGCTTTCGTAAAAAACGTTCCTGTTTAACAAACCTCTTAGACTTCTTCCACGATATCTTCAACCTCTACAATGAGAGTAAAGCTGTAGATATTATATACCTTGATTTTCAAAAGGCCTTTGACAAAGTTCCCCACAAACGTTTACTGCTAAAACTAAAAGCGCATGGAATAGAAGACAGTGTGTTGAAATGGATAGAAAATTGGCTCAGCGACAGAAAGCAAAGGGTAGTCATAAACGGTAAGGCATCTAAATGGACCAATGTAAGTAGCGGGGTACCCCAGGGATCGGTACTAGGACCAATTCTCTTTCTAATTTACATCAACGACATAGATGAGGGTCTCACCTGTACAATCTCAAAATTTGCTGACGATACAAAAATTGCAAATAGCGTACTCTCAAAAGATCAAGTTGACGATATGCAACACAATCTAGATAAATTGTCACATTGGGCCCAAATTTGGCAAATGAGTTTCAATGCGGATAAATGTAAAGTACTACATATCGGATACCTAAATGAGAAAGCAAACTATTCGATGAATGGCACTCAGCTTAAGAATGTAAACAGAGAAACCGATCTGGGAGTAACAATATCGAGTAACCTAAAACCGAGTCAACAATGTTCAGAAGTTGTTAAGAAGGTAAACAAAATAATTGGCTTTATAGGCAGGTCATTTGAGCATAAATCCAAAGACGTTATCCTAACCCTTTACAATTCCTTAGTCCGCCCTCTTCTGGAATACTGCGTTCAATGCTGGTGCCCTTATTACCAAAAAGACATAAACAAGCTAGAACGAGTTCAACGGAGAGTTACCAAAATGATACCTAGCCTAAAGAACAAACCATACGAAGAGCGTCTTAGAGAATTAAATATATTTTCTTTAACCCAGCGCAGATTAAGAGGTGACTTAATTCAAGTGTTCAAAATCATCAAAGGCATCGACAATATGAACTGTAGTAAGTACTTCACTATCGACCAATCTAACTACACGCGGGGAAACGGTTGCAAAATTATTGGTAAATCTTTTAACTCACACGAATCTAAGAATTTCTTCTTCAATCGAGTTGTCAACTTGTGGAATGGGCTTCCCCGAGACGTTATAGACTGCAGCACCGTTGATTCATATAAACTCCGCAAAGACAAATATCTCGCATCAAACCCGCGACTGACTGCGTTTGTAAATGAATAACTTTATTTTATCCTCCCCTCAGTTACTAACCCATATGTCCCCTACTAACTTCCTAGTCCTGCCACGGACATTAGTTCCAGGGCAGTAGTTCCCTTTCCAATGTTCCCTTACCCACTCTAAACCACTGTTTGGACACTGATCCTCAGTGTTTTGGAGGACAAGCAGCCTAGAAGGGTCACTAGATATGTTGTTGCTTGATTTCCTTTGTACTCCTTTGTACTCTCTTACCACCACACACTTACCCTTACCACCACACACCACCCATCCCACCACACTCCTACCATCCCACCACTCTCCTACCTTTACCACCACACTCATACCCTTACCACCACACACCTACCCGTACCACCATACTCCTACCCTTACCACCACACACCAACCATCCCATCACATTCCTACCCTTACTGCCACACACCCACCATCCCACCACACTCCTACCCTTACTACCACACACCTACCATCCCACCACACTCCTACCCTTACCATCCCAACACACTCCTACCCTTACCACTACACACCTACCATCCCACCACACTCCTACCCTTACCACCACACACCAACCATCCCATCAAATTCCTACCCTTACTGCCACACACCCACCATCCCACCACACTCCTACCATCCCACCACACAACTATCATCCCACCAACACCTACCCTTACCAGCACACACCTACCATCCCACCAAACTCCTACCCCTAACACCACACACCTACCATCCCACCACACACCTACCCTTACCACCAAACACCTACCATCCCACCACACACCTACCCCTACCACCAAACACCTTCCATCCCACCACACACCTACCATCCCACCATACACCTTCCCTTACCACCACACACCAACTATCCCACCACACTCCTACACTTACCACCACAAACCAACCATCCCACCACACTACTACCCTTACCACCACACACCTACCATCCCACCTCACTCCTACCTTTACTACCACACTCCTACCCTTACCACCACACACCTACCATCCCACCACACTCCTACCCTTACCACCACACACCTACCATCCCACCACACTCCTACCCTTACCACCACACACCAACCATCCCACCACATGCCTAACCTTACCACCACACACCAACCATCCCACCACACTCCTGGGTGGTGGGGGTGTGGTGGGGGGAATACAGAAGGGTAAGGGACTTGTCACACAATATGGAACCTATTGGTTCAGTCGTTTCGCTGCCACATATTTTCCTTTTTTTTTCTTTGTGAGGCGACCGATAGTCAGCGAGTGGCTAGGGGCAGGGGGTAGTGTTGGTGGTGGCAAGAAGCCAGAAGGGTAAGGTACATTTGGTAGAAATATGAGAGCCATAGGTGAAGTCGTTTCGCTGCTACAATTTTGTTTGGGGGAGTCCGTATATATAAGGACCTGGCACTGGGCGTGACAAGACCCTAGTCCGTATATATACGGACCTGGCACTTTGGGGGTTAAGAAGTGTGTTATTTGAAAAAGTTTCAAAACATTTAGAAATCCAAGAGATAAGAGCAATTGGACAATAGTTGGAGGGTTAAGAGCGGTCACCCTTCTCTCACGCTGGTTGAATGAGAGTAAACTTCCAGTAAGAAAGAAAGACGTTACAGTAAAGACAGACCAATGAGTTTACCTAGGCAGGGATTCAGCACGGGATAACAGTTTTTCATTACATCAGGAGCAATACCATTCGGTCTGTCTTCTTAATATTTAGCCCAGAGAGGGCAGAAAGTACTTCCTTAGACAAAATTATATAAGGCATAAGTAAGTGAGTGGGGGGTGGAGAGGGAAAGACAGCTCCAGAATCATCCAAGGTGGAGTTTATAGCAAAAGTTTGTCAGAGAAAGAGAGTGTTTCCACCAGAGTGGAAAACAGGAGGGAAAGACAAGGAAGTTATTGATAAAATATTTTTTTGCAATTTGAAGAACAGATTTGCCTTGATTTGGGGAAGAAAAAGAAAACAGACAAGATTCTTGAGTTTGAAAGCATTGGTAGCTACTGAATGCTTCTCCTCCTTTATTTTGCAGGAAGCAGTAGAACAAGCGTGAGTAAACCAAGACTTTTGTGAGTTAGTTTGAGAGAAAGGAAATGGGATGTATGCTTCATTGCCCAAGAGGATTACCTCAGTAATGCGCTTGGCACTCTATGAGTCGTCAGTGCTAAAATGCCACCAAATGCCTAACCTTACCACCACACACCAACCATCCCACCACACTCCTACCCTTACCACCACACACCTACCATCCCCACCACACACCTACCATCCCACCAGACACCTACCCTTACCACCACACACCAACCATCCCACCTCACGCCTACCCTTACTACCACACACCAACCATCCCAACACACTCCTACCCTTACCACCACACACCTACTATCCCACCACACTCCTACCCTTACCACCACACACCAACCATCCCATCAAATTCCTACCCTTACTGCCACACACCCACCATCCCACCACACTCCTACCCTTACTACCACACACCTACCATCCCACCACCCTTACCACCACATATTTGCCCTCCCACCACACTTCTACCCTTACCACCACACTCCTACCCATACCACCACACACCTACCATCCCACCACACTCCTACCGTTACCACCACACACCAACTATCCCACCACACACCAACTATCCCACCACACTACTACCCTTACCACCACACACCAACTATCCCACCACACTCCTACCCTTACCACCACACACCAACTATCCCACCACACTCCTACCCTTACCACCACAAACCAACCATCCCACCACACTACTACCCTTACCACCACACACCTACCATCCCACCACACTCCTACCCTTACCACCACAAACCAACCATCCCACCACACTACTACCCTTACCACCACACACCTACCACCCCACCTCACTCCTACCATTACTACCACACTCCTACCCTTACCACCACACACCTACCATCCCTCCACACTCCTACCCTTACCACCACACACCAACCATCCCACCACATGCCTAACCTTACCACCACACACCAACCATCCCACCACACTCCTGGGTGGTGGGAGGGAGGTGGGTGTGTGGTGGGGGGAATACAGAAGGGTAAGGGACTTGTCACACAATATGGAACCGATTGGTTCAGTCGTTTCGCCACCACATATTTTCCTTTTTTTTTCTTTGTGAGGCGACCGATAGTCAGCGAGTGGGTAGGGGGAGGGGGTAGTGTTGGTGGTGGCAAGAAGCCAGAAGGGTAAGGTACATTTGGTAGAAATATGAAAGCCATAGGTGAAGTTGTTTCGCTGCTACACATTTTTTTCGGCGAGTCCGTATATATAAGGACCTGGCATTGGGCGTGACAAGACCCTAGTCCGTATATATACGGACCTGGCACTCTGGGGGTTAAGAAGTGTGTTATTTTAAAAAGTTTCAAAACATTTAGAAATCCAAGAGATGAGAGCAATTGGACAATAGTTGGAGGGTTAAGAGCGGTCACCCTTCTCTCACGCTGGTTAAATGAGAGTAAACTTCCAGTAAGAAAGAAAGACGTTACATTAAAGACAGACCAATGAGTTTACCTAGGTAGGGATTCAGCACGGGATAACAGTTTTTCATTACATCAGGAGCAATACCATTCGGTCTGTCTTCTTAATATTTAGCCCAGAGAGGGCAGAAAGTACTTCCTTAGAAAAAATTATATAAGGCATAAGTAAGTGAGAGGGGGGTGGAGAGGGAAAGACAGCTCTAGAATCATCCAAGGTGGAGTTTATAGCAAAAGTTTGTCAGAGAAAGAGAGTGTTGCCATCAGAGTGGAAAACACGAGGGAAAGACAAGGAAGTTATTGATAACAGATTTTTTTGCAATTTGAAGAACAGATTTGGCTTGATTTGGGGAAGAAACAGAAACAGACAAGATTCTTGAGTTTGAAAGCAATGGTAGCTACTGAATGCTTCTCCTCCTTTATTTTGCAGAAAGCAGTAGAACAAGCGTGAGTAAACCAAGACTTTTGTGAGTTAGTTTGAGAGAAAGGAAATGGGATGTATGCTTCATTGCCCAAGAGGAATACCTCAGTAATGCGCTTGGCACTCTATGAGTCGTCAGTGCTAAAATGCCACCACATGCCTATCCTTACCACCACACACCAACCATCTCACCACACTCCTACCCTTACCACCACACACCTACCATCCCCACCACACACCTACCATATCACCATACACCTACCCTTACCACCACACACCAACCATCCCACCACACGCCTACCCTTTCTACCACACACCAACCATCCCACCACACTCCTACCCTTACCACCACACACCTACTGCATGCATCCAACCATACACCTACCCTTACTACCACACTCCGACCATCCCACCACATTCCTACCCTCACCACCACACACCAACCATCCCACCACACTCCTACCCTTACCATCACTCACCAACCATCCCACCACACTCCTACCCTTACCACCAAACAACTACCATCCCACCACACTCCTACCCTTACCGCCACACACCTACTGCATGCATCCCACCATACACCTACCCTTACTACCACACTCCTACCATCCCACCACATTCCTACCCTAACCACCACACACCAACCATCCCACCACACTCCTACCCTTAGCATCACTTACCAACCATCCCACCACACTCCTACCCTTACCACCAGACACCTACCCTTACCACCCCACTCCTACCCTCACCACCACACTCCTACCCTTACCACCACACTCCTACCCTTGCCACCACACTCCTGCCATCCCACCACACTCCTACCCTTACCACCACACTCCTACCATCCCACGACACTCCTACCCTTACCACCACACACCTACCCTTACCACCATGCACCAACCCTTACCGCCACACACCTACCATCCCACCACACTCTTACCCTTCCCACCACACTCCTACCCTCACCACCACACACCTACCCTTACCACCACACTCCTACCCCTACTACCACACTCCTACCCTTACCACCACACACCTACCAACCTACCACACACCTACCATCCCACCACACTCCTACCCTTACCACCACACTCCTACCCTTACCACCACACACCAACCATCGCACTAAACTCCTACCTTTACCACCACACTCCTACCCTTACCACCACACACCAACCATCCCATCACATTCCTACCCTACTGTCACACACCCACCATCCCACCACACTCCTACCCTTATTACCACACACCTACCATCCCACCACACTCCTACCCTTACCACCACACACCAACCATCCCATCACATTCCTACCCTTACTGCCACACACCCACCATCCCACCACACTCCTATCCTTACCACCACACACCTACCATGCCACCACACACCTACCATCCCACCACACTCCTACCCTTACCACCACAAACCTACCATCCCACCACACTCCTACCCTTACCACCACACTCTTACCATCCCACCCCACTCCTACCATTCCACCACACACCCACCCCTACCACCACACACCTACCATCCCACCACACTCCTACCCTGACCACCACACACCAATCATCCCACCACACTACTACCCTTACCACCACACACCTACCATCCCACCACACACCTAGCCTTACCACCACACTCCTACCCTTACCACTACACTCTTAAAATCCCACCACACTTCTACCATTCCACCACACACCAACCCCTACCACCACACACCTACCATCCCACCACACAACTATCACCCCACAAAACACCTACCCTTACCACCACACACCTACCATCAAACCAGACTCCTACCCCTAACACCACACACCTACCATCCCAACACACACCTACCCTTACCACCAAACACCTACCATCCCACTACACACCTACCCCTACCACCAAACACCTACCAGCTCACCACACAGCTACCATCCCACCACACAACTACCATCCCACCATACACATTCCCTTACCATCCCACCACTCTTCTACCATCCCATCACACACATACCATCCCACCAGACTCCTACCCTTACCACCACATACTTGCCATCCCACCACACTTCTACCCTTACCACCACACTCCTACCCTTACCACCACACACCTACCATCCCACCACACTCCTACCCTTACCACCACACACCAACCATCCCACCACACTCCTACCCCTTCCACCTCACACCAACTATCCCACCACACTCCTACCCTTACCACCACAAACCAACCATCCCACCACACTACTACCCTTACCACCACACACCTACCATCCCACCACACTCCTACCTTTACTACCACACTCCTACCATCCCACCACACTCTTACCCTTACCACCACACACCTACGATCCCACCACACTCCTACCCTTACCACCATATAACTCATACCATCCCACCTAACTCCTACCTTTACCACCACACACCAACCATCCCACCACACTCCTACCCATATCACCACACACCAACCATCCCACCATACTCCTAACCTTACCACCACACACCTACCTTTACCACCACACTCCTACCCTTACCACCACACTCCTACCCCTACCACCACATTCCTACCCTTACCACTACACTCATGCCATCCCACCACACTAATACCCTTACCACCACACACCTACCCTTACCACCACCCCTACCACAACACATCTACCATCACACCACACTCCTACCCTGACCACCACACACCTACCATCCCACCACACAACTATCATCCCACCAAACACCTACCCTTACCACCACACACCTACCATCAAACCAGACTCCTACACCTAACAGCACATACCTACCATGTCACCACACACCTACCCTTACCACCAAACACCTACCATCCCACCACACACCTACCCCTACCACCAAACACCTACCATCCCACCACACAACTACCATCCCACCATACACCTTCCCTTACCATCTCACCACTCTTCTACCATCCCATCACACACATACCATCACACCAGACTCCTACCCTTACCACCACATACTTGCCATCCCACCACACTTCTACTCTTACCACCACACTCCTACCCTTACCACCACACACCTACCATCCCACCAGACTCCTACCCAGACCACCACACACCTACCATCCCACCACACTCCTACCCTTACCACCACACACCTACCATCCCACCACACACCTAGCCTTACCACCACACTCCTACCCTTACCACCACACTCTTACCATCCCACCACACTCCTACCATTCCACCACACACCCACCCCTACCACAACACACCTACCATCACACCACACTCCTACCCTGACCACCACACACCTACCATCCCAACCACACAACTATCATCCCACCAAACACCTACCCTTACCACCACACACCTACGTTTCAAACCAGACTCCTACACCTAACACCACACACCTACCATCCCCCCAAAACACCTACCCTTACCACCACACACCTACCATCAAACCAGACTCCTACACCTAACACCACACACCTACCATCCCACCACACTTTTACCCTTACCACCACACACTTACCATCCTACCCATTTCCTACCTATACCACCACACACCTACTATCCCACCACGCACCTACCCTTACTACCACACACCTACCATCCCACCACACAACTACGAACCGACCACATACCTACCCTTACCACCACACACCTACCATCATACCAGACTCCTACCCTTAACACCACACACCTACCATCCCACCACACTCCTACCCTTACCACCACACACCTACCATCCCATCACACACCTACCATCCCACCACACAACTACCACCAACCATACACCTTCCCGTACCATCCCACCATTCTTCACCGCCTTCAGCGCCACGGCCAGATACAGTCGGTCTATGGTAGGGCTGTTGCATTCTACTAGAGCAGCATTTGGAGGCTATGCGACGACTGGGCGCATCCCCTCCACAGCCAACCTCACCAATCTGCTCAATGATCTGATACTGACCACCACCGTTAGCAGCCATGGGTCGACCCTGACCTGACAACCATGCCAAAGCCTCGTCGCCCACCTTGAACAGCTTCAACAACGAGGCCAACGGTTTACCCACACCCAAGTGACCTGCCAGCGGAACATCGTGCACCGCATGAGTTGTGAGGCCTGGGTGCTCGGCACAAACAGTGGGGTATGAACCAAGCAGGGGCTGGATCGCTGCACGCTGCTGCTCAGGCAGGTGCTCAAGCGCTTCCACAGCCACCTGACTCGTGTTCCCCGCCCACTGCTCCGCCGAGACATGACAATCCCAACTTTCCTCCACCTGTGACCCACTGCCCCCCTCTCCTTATCCACCTTGGCCGCTGCAGACCAACACAGGGACAGTAAGCTGCTCAGGTGGACGCCTCACAAACTCCTTTAACAGGTTCACATGGCATGCTTCCCCGTCCTTATCGAGTTCAATAGCCCCATTCTCACAACTCTCAAGACTAGGATCTTCTAGTTGCACCTGGGAACTACTCTGTCATGGAGTGCCATCACGCCCTACCATGTCACTAGGGGGGACAGGTTCTGGGGCCACTCCGGAGCTCAAATGTGGTGCAAGTACCGAGTCACCAAGGAGTGTCGCTGGGTCCAAACTCTCAACCCGACCACCAGCCTTGACTTTCTCCTTCCGACCCTTCCTCCGCTGGTCTGAAACCTGGGTACTAGGTTGTGACACCTGAGCGGACTGAGATCTGGTGACAGCACACGCCATCTGCTGCGTCTGGCACCTCTCGAGCCCCTCTTGCCCCTCCCTACTCGTGTCGGCCGCCCTCTCGGCAACGACTAAGGGTGGAACCTCGGAAGTAGGCACCGCAAAGTCGTTACCGAGAAGGAGGTCGACCCCCTCAACTGGCAATTTCTCCACAACACCCACATCCAACTCGCGTGTCATACCGTCCACCTCAAGCTCCACTCTGACCAGCGGGTAAGACCGCGTAGCATTGATACCTTGAACCACCACAACCCGAGCCGCGTTAATAGGCTTGCCAGTGAAGTTCTTAATAAGTGTCTGGGAAGCGCCCGTATCACGCAGCAACTCAAGCCTATGCTCCACACCATCCCCCCTCACAGTGCCGTGCCCCCTATGACCGCAAAAAGCATCTCGGACGGGTGACGAGCCCTCCTGCTGCTTCTGCACTGACTGTAACTTCGCAACCAACATATTACCCCGGGCAAACGCGGAAGACCTCAAAGACACACCGATGTTGCTCACTAGTGACACCACTGCTGTAAGCGGTGTGCTCGGACATGAGCGCGCAATATGCCCCCTCTCATGACACTTGAAACACTCCACTTCGCTCTTGGACTTCCTCGGAGGTGAGGAAGGGCCCTGGCCTTTCTTTAATGGGAAGGGTTTCGACTTGGGATAAAAATTGGCACCAGTACTCTTAAATATGTAATTAGTTGTGTCCTTAATTCATGGGGGGGGGTGGGGGGGGTGGAGTGGTATGCCGCTGATTACCTGCCTCAGCTCTCTGTGCAGACCCGCACCCACGAATCAATGACAACCTGAGGTCAGCCACCTCAGCCGCCTCCTGCAGAGTTTTAGGTTGCTTTTCTTTCAGGTTAAGAGTCAAGTCACTGCCAGTACATTTGAAAAATTGTTCTAACAACACTAATTGCTTCACTGCATCAAAAGTAGTTGCTTTCTCCGACCTTAACCAATTCTCAAACGCATCTGACAGCTCTCTAGCGTGTTCCTGGAAAGTACTCTCCATTCTCTTAGGAACAGCCCTAAACTTCAGCCTATAGGTCTCTGGCTGCAATTCATACACCCTCAGGACAGCCTCTTTCAACACCTCGTACTCAATGCAAGACTCTAGGGGTAAAGCATCGTACGCGTTGAGTGCTTTCCCCGTCAATCGTGAAGAAACAAGGGCTGCCCACTTCTCCTCGGGCCATTGGTACTCCCGGCACTTTTTCTCAAAACGGAGAGAGAATTCTGTAACTCCTAACTCATCAAACACTGGAACCAAGTTTAGTAGATGTGACAGGGACTGGTCATGAGGTCGACCCCCCTGGACGAAACGGTTCCCCGTCACCTCTATACGAGTTTTCTCTAGGTCAACATTGGCACAATACTTTGCAGACTCAAACTTGAGCTCAGCCTCTCGCTGCTTGAGCTCAGCTTCATACTTATACTTGAGCTCAGCCTCATACTTTCACTGCTCGAGCTCAGCCCCCTGCTGTTTAAGTTTGGCGAGCTCGACCTGAAACAACATCTCGTGAGACAAACTTTGAAGAGGGGGTGCTACTACCGGGGACCCACCCCGTGAGTCACCTAGAGGCATACCCAACCGCCAGCGGACATCGGCCTGCGGGAACGTACCCGGCTCCGGAACCCGAGGGGGCGCCATGATAGGAGTAGAGTGGAATGGGGGCTGGGACGAAGGTGCCCCAGCTCCCGCTCCACCCGAAGTCCCATGCACCCCACCGAGCACACAGGTAACCTGCTCACCTCTCGACAAACCGCTAGTACCAGAAAACCCTATACTGTGGCTACACACTGCAGTCCGTACCGGTCCAGTTCCGACACCCGGTCCGCCGTCACAGGCTCCTCCAAAAACCTCTGAGCATCCTCCTCATCGTTCACCACCCGAACGCCGTTAACCAACTCCACCTTCTCCACCTCCTCGCCTGTCTCTCGCACTGTGCCCTCACTATGCTCAGACCCGTCCAGTGACATGATGGAGTCAACAAAAAAATTCCCAAGTCAAGACAAAAGTAGCCAAACTCTCGCGTAGCTTTATTCACAAAAAATATTCGAAGATGTTTTTAAGTGCAATACTTGGTCACCAATAAACTCCAACAAGTTCCATATATCCTCAAAACAATGTCCACTGCCAACACTGCGAGAAATAAATTCAACCCCGAATGGCAATAAGATTTCTCCCAAAAAAACTGCAAAATTCAGTTCACAATATCCTGGCAAGGTCGCCATTTGTTACGACCGGCACTACGAAATAAACAAGGGCACTTAATATTGGACTAGAAGATAGGCTATCTCTGCAACAACGGTACGCTAATTCCAAACCCTCGAACTATTAAGCGGTGACCAAAACACTTAAACCCTCCAGAGTTAATCTGCTGGATAACAGGGTATCAATTAACTGGGTTAAGTGCACTTCTACAAATGCTTTCCGGTGACGGCAAAGCCTACTCACAACAGGAGTACTTACGTTAATAAAATGCTCTCAAGTAATAACAATGCTTAAAAAAAATAAAAATAATAATAATAAAGGATTATATGCTTACGTTAACTTTAGTGTGAGTCTGAACTCAACACTAAACTCTTCAATGCTCTATGAAAACACTTGAACTCTAGTCCTACAGCAAACAGATATGGAATCTTCAGAAAACGTCTGATGCTCTAAGATACTCGTCGAATATAGAACAGAAATAATGCAGGGGCAGGACACCAAAGCGTGTATCTTAAATACACCAACAAGTAGGATACATATATATAAAACAAGGGAGTGCAACAACTCGGTGACAACACTAATAATAGCCACTCAAAACAGTACTTCCTTAGCCAAAGTAACAGCCATACTGGGTTGTGCACTATGCATCAACCTAGGCTAAAATAATACGAGAATAATTCCTAAAGCATACGCCGTTAAAGTTAATAAACACAATGCTGTCTTTCTTACTAATAAAGTCTAGCAGCGGCATAAAAGGTACAAGGAGCCTAGGCAGAGCGCAAGCATGCTCGTAGCCTACTGTCTCCCCTGAACAGATTTCCCCTTTAGGTTACGTTAAGTGACTAGGAGGCTCTCTTGGTAAGTCCAGATCTCAAGTATCTGGTCTTGCCCTGGCGCTCCACAAAGGTCAACAAAAATGAGGTAGCAAGCATACAAGCAAGAGTAGGCAAAAGCCCTTCGCTTGTATACTGCTACGCTCGCAAAGGAAAAATATGCACAAGGGTTACAGGCTACCTAGCTCCGTCGAAGTCGTACAGGCTCTGACTTGCCATATACTTAACTCAGACAACGACCAAAGATACCCTCCACTGTCTAGCATTAAATAGTAACAAAGAACAACCCAATAATTAGAAACACCCAATAATATGACTCCATGTGACTATGACTCTAATAATCCCTAAAGCTAGTGCAAAACATATATGTGAGAACTGGTGCTGGTAATACGACTGGCCGACTATGGAAGTCGTATGCAGAACCAGAAGGGATGAGTAATTGAATAAAGATAAGAAGTATTGGAAAGAAGAAGTTCAGAGAGAGGAACAGCAGTAAAGAGGGTTAGATTGGGGACAGATTGCAAGCGACGTCTAGGACCAAGCACAACATACCAAGCTCTAAGGAGACACGCAGGAAGGATCCCCCACCCACCGAGCTAAGACAGCGGCCCCCAATCACAGACGACTACGTCATGAAGAGCAGGCGTCATATGACACGCCAGGCCCGCCGGCCAATCACGAGCGGGTGGCACAGCCCAAGTGAGGAATGCACACGTACATACACACGCACACACTATCACCTCGCTGCTTCCCTTATCACTCTCTCCTTGCAACTTCACACTACATATCTTATAACTCATTCAATGATATAAAATACTTCCAAGTGTCACAGACAAGAATAAAGACAAACACTGCTCTGTCTGTGACAACATGGATACTAAGAAAGAAAGAACATCGTTCTACGATTATTATAGCCCATTTCACTCCCCTGGCGAGAGCTAGCGAGTACGACTACATTCTGGCAAGCTGGCCAGCGTAACAGTCGTCACTAACCGGTACAAATGTAAACAAAAGCAGTCTCGATAAACAAACGTTTATCAGTCAAAAACACAGCAAAATTACATGCAAAGCAACTACAGGGCAGTTAAGCTAGAGCTTAGCTACAGCTCATGCAAACAAATAAGGGGATGAGTAATGGAGTACTCAAGTTATGGTCAAATTTCGAGCAGCGAAAGCAAAGTGCTGTTGGCGGGTTGGCGCGTCGGGCTCGAGTGTGGGGAAGTCCTCTTCCTACACTAACCAGTCCAGCCCAGAATGGCATAACCTAGACCATCTTTTCCCCTGATGTATGAGTCAGGTGAATCCCCTCCTCCACTCTTCTCATATAGCGTGATAGGGTTGTCTTTGGTGTTTAGCGCTCCCTCTGTGATAGGGTTGTCTCTGGTGTTAGCAGTCCCCCTGGTATCTTAAAGGGTGTTTCCGGGTGAATGGAACTCGATAGCCTTCGCGGGAAACCCATCTAGGGGAATAAACCCTAACCAAATTACAGATGGGCGACATGCTAATCAGTGCCGCTTGCAGGTGGCGATCTCTTAACAGACAACATATAAAGAATGGAGAGATTGCAGGCACCAATCGAACAAGGCAATACCCAGGGAAGGCCAATAGGCATTTGATAAGAAGTTGCTGGAACTCCTGTTTCATTTGTCTGGTTCCCGTCCTGTTTCTGTTTGTACCTACACAGAGTGATCCAGCTAGCTCTCATAATCATTTCCTACTGCTATCTACTTCACTACACTGAAAAAGCACACTACACTTTTTTCTGCAAAAACAAACAAAAATCTTACTATTTCAACTCTTGGGAGGCACTTGTCACCGGCAGCTCTGCCTTTTGTCTCCCTCATCCACATAACAAAAATGGTGACAGTGGGGCTTCAAGATATAGGTTGCTCCCTTTCTGCCACACTAGATATCGAAACGTTATGTATACATGGCACTTGATTTGGAGAGAGCAGCTATACAGTCGTTTACAGCATCTTCGAATATGGTCGGGCATCTTCTATACTATGAATTGATGACGAAATAGGGGGTATTATCTTGATGTGTCGGTGTAGCCAAGATATTTTTAGAACAGCAGGGATGATCCGATCACCTCAGAATAACTAAAGACATAATTCAAGCGATTCCGTATTGCTGGAGACCTGCATACTGTGGGAAGGCAGAGCTGTGAAAAGGTATAGCTGTGGGAAGGCAGAGATTAGGGAAGTTAGAGCTGTGGGGGATATTGACGACCCAATTCTTTACCGTAGGGCAACACAAATCTACAGCAGTTAAGGGGAGGTTATTCAATTTTATATTTCTTATTATTTCATATTTTCTTCTAGTTTGCTCTCTAGACCTCTATCGAACTTAAAGAAACCCCCCCCAAGATCCCCCTTCAAACAAAAATTATTGCATTTTTCGGTACAAAAATGTCCCGGCTGTTACGATCGGGTCTCGTATAAATCAGTGGCTCTTATACATTGGACTAGACTGGCATAAATGCAACAACGGAAACGCTAGATCCAACCCCTGATATATAATCCCGTCGAACAAAGAACACATATACCCTCCAGAGTTATATCTGCGATAGCGGGGTATCTTAACTCTCAGTATCTATGTGTTTCTACTATAGGCTGATGTTCTCTGAAACAGCCTATTACCTATAACATATGGTTGCTTAGTTATGGTACACAAGGAAAAGATAGTTAACTTAATTAAATCACAAGAGTGATCTAATGCAAACAAGAAGAAGGTTTACTTAATGTTACTCTAATCAATAATATCTGTCACTCCTTTATGAAAGAAAGTGTTGTAAAGTCCTTAAGCACCGAACAAGGAATCTTCTGAATAATGTCGGATGCTACTAAGAAGAACGTATCGGAAATGGAACCACAAAATAGCAGGAGGCAGGACAATGCACGTGTAGGCTAAATACACAAAAAGGTTGGACCTATAATGTTATTGGACACAAGAATATTATAAGCGGTGCAACAGTAATAATGCTCGCCACGAAAAAGTAGTACTCCTATTAACAAAACCGGTCTATGCTGGTTGTGTCTCTCTACAGCAACCTAGACCTCAAAATGCCTGTGTAGAAATAATGGGTATGCATAAAAGAGTATATGATCTAATCCAGCTAATGGCTACCCGGCTTAATAAAGTCTAGCTGGGATGCGCAAAGGTACAGAATTCTGGTGGAGCAAGGCAGCTCCTAGCCTAGTGTGGACCTTGGGTCTGTGCGGCCTGATTACGTTAATATGAAGGGGTGCTCTCTTGAGGATTCTCGATCACAAGTATCGAGTATCCTCCTGGCGACCCTCAAAAGTAAAAGCAAATAGAGTTAGAACAGTGTTGGGTGGATTAGGCAAGCAGCCCTCACGCACTACACAGTCTAAATCCAAGGTACACAGACAAAAGATCCACCCAGGTAACCCACAGAATCCGTAGTGTCGTGCAGCTCAAAAGTAGCCTACACACAGTGAAAACACCAACAGCAAGGTACCTGATCCCTAGTCTAGCATTATTTAACCCTGTAGAAACATTAGTGATTGATGGAGACAGTCTGAGCAATACAATCTCCCAAAAAGACAATGACTATCTTCAACCTTAGCCTAGTACATAAGAAATGTGAGATCCAGCATATAATACAGTCTGGCCACCAATTCAAGGTGTGGATGCAGGGAACCAGATGGGGATTGATATTAATAAAAGGTGAGGAAGTAGTGGAAATGATAGAGGCGGTAGAAGAGAAAGATTCTAAGACAAGAGTGTGGAACAGTTCAAGGGAGATGCTTAGAGTATGCTGTCTGGGACGGATCTGACCAGGATATTTCCAGGGACCGCATGGCTGGAGTCCCAGTTCGCAGGAATGGCACGAGGGCACGCGACAGTCGCCCAGTAAGCAGCCGCCTAGTAGGCCGTGTTAGGCAGGAGGCAACGAATCCCGCGAGGCCTATGTAAGGGGGCCAGCCACGCGCCGCACTCACCACCAAGTCACACCACCTGGTCTCTCTCTCTCTCTCTCTTCCGCTCGCCTTCCCATCATTCAATTACTTAACACAATACTTTCAATTGACTAAATAAAATAGAAAGGATTGTGACAGACGAAAACAAAGAACAGTTCTGAACTGTCTGCAACACAAGCTTTCTCGAGAAGGAAAGCACACAATGATAGGTAGACTGTAGCCACATTCTCTGCCCCGGCGAGTCCTAGCGAGTAAGCCATGCGGTTCTGGGGGAAGCGGTGAGCGTCACACCCCACCCAATATTTTTAAGAGGCTCCAACTATGAGCTCTAAATCTGACACGCAGAACCCATACAAAATTCGCCACTCCTAGTCACCCAGCGACAATGAAATGTAAAGCACAGTTCTCTTCAAAATAACACATTCTAAAAATGAACAACCCCTCCCAACACAATAGATTAAATTACATAGTTATGCTCATAAGAGCGAGCTTCACTAGCCCAGCCTTCTGAGAGGAGTACAACTCAGAATTTCTGCTATAACATACTTAAACAAAATTTAACTATCAAAGAAAGAGTTTTTATAGGATTTTCATAATTTGTTAATATGTTTATGGCGGCTGCACTACAGGGGCAGCCTAGTTTTTTTCTTCTTCTTCTATACCAACACAGCAACTCCTACTTTACGACCCAATACGCTGGGCTACCCACGCGAGCCAACAAGCACCAGACGTAAACATACTAATCAAACCAAAGTAGGAGGCTACCCTTGTGATGATCTACCCCGGGTCTTCCACCCTCGATAAGCAATCTGCAATCACATTCTCAGAACCGGCAATATGGCGTATGTCTAGGTTGTATTCCTGCAACATTAATGACCACCTGGTCAGCCTCATATTCCGGTTATGGAATTGATTCAGGAACTTGAGGGGGTGATGGTCGGTGTAGATCACCACAACTGGTCCATAGGCTGGAACATACACCTCAAAGTGCCTGAGCGCTAGCACAATCGCCAGCAGTTCCTTCTCAACTACTGAATAGTTCTTCTGCGCCGAGTTGAACTTTTTTGAGAAGAAACTGACTGGGTGCTCCAGCTCATCTGCGTCTGATTGCATCAGAACGGCACCAGCCCCCACACCACTGGCATCAGTTGCCAGCTGGAATGGTCGGCTAAAGTCCGGGGCCCTGAGGATTGGGTGAGTACACAACAGGTGTTTTACTAGCAAAAAAGCCCTCTCACACTCAGGCGCCCACTTAAACTTTCTATCTTTGGCCAATAGATCCGTCAGAGGAGCCAGCACAGTAGAATAGCCCTTTATAAAGCGGCGGTAGTAACCAATCATGCCCAAAAACCTCATGATCTGCTTCTTGGTGGACGGCCTGGGGAAGTGGTTAATAGCCAATATCTTGTTCTGTGGGGGGCACACCTGACCCAAACCCACCATGAACCCCAGATACTGCACGGTAGCCCGCACAAAATCACACTTTCCCAGGTTGACCACCAAGTTTGCCTCGCTTACTTTCTTAAATAGGGATTCTACATGTTCACAGTGGCTCTTGAAATCGTCATCGTAGATAATGACGTCGTCCAGGTACACGGTACAGTTCGGAATGTCAGCCACTAACTCGTTCATCAAGCTTTGGAAGGTCGCTGGTGCGTTCTTTAGACCGTACGGCATGACATTACAACGATATGTAGCACCATCCACCACAAAACCACACACCTCTTTCGCCCGTTCAGACAAAGGCACCTGCCAGTAACCTTTTACCAGGTCCTCCTTGGTCAAGAACTTGGCCCTGCCAATCTTGTCTACACAGTCATCGACCCGGGGAAGAGGATATGGGTTGGTGGGAGTCAAGCCGTTTAGCCTGCGGTAATCAACACAGAAGCGCATCTTGCCATCCGGCTTAGGTTGCAGCGTTACGGGAGATGTCCACTTTACCGCCCCCTTCTCGATCAGTCCCTGTTGCAACATATACTCCAACTCCGCCCGGAGGACCGGAAGTTTAATAGGGGGCACCCTATAGGGCACTGATTTGTAGGGTGGGTGGTCTCCGACGTCAACGTCGTGCACCTCATGAGTAGTGAGGCCTGGGTGTTCCGCAAATACAGTAGGGTATAAACAGAATAGGCGCTCTACAGCCACACGCTGTTGCTCAGGTAGGTGTTGCAAAGCCTCATGAGCCGCCTGTCTTGTGTTTCCCGCCCACTGATCTGCAGAAACATGATAATCCCAGTTGTCATCCACCTGCGCATGACTGTCCCGTTCTCCTTCTCCACCTTGACTGCTGAAAGTCATCACGGGGACAGTGAGAGGCTCAGGTGGGCGCCTCACATACTCCTTCATCAGGTTGACATGACATACCTGATTCCTCTTACGCCTGCCTGGAGTGGCCACCAGGTAATCTAAGTCCGAGAGCTTCTCTGCTACCCTATAAGGACCAGCGTACTTTGCGGATAAGGGGTGACCTACAAGAGGGAGTAGTATCAACACCTCCTGACCCACATGAAACTCCCTGAGATTCACCTTGTGGTCGTACCTGTCCTTCATGAGGGCCTGAGAGCCTACCAGATTGCGGCCAGCCAACTCCAGACTACGCAACATTCGTTCTCTACTCTCAAGTTCGACAGCACCGTCACTACACTTTAGAACCTCCGGGTCTTCTAGCTGCAATTTGTGAATATATGAGGGAGCTACCCTGTCTAAGTGTTTGCGAAACAACTCATGCCCTCCCCCAACATCGAACTTTGCATCCCGTTGCTCTCTCCGTGTATACCGTTGCTGCCTCTGAGTCTCTTAAGCCCTGCCTCTACACTCTCAGTGACAGGTGGTGGTGCTTCTCCAGACTCTACTAACGGTGCTAATACTGAGTCCCCGAGAAGCGCTGCTGGTACTAGACTCTCCACCGTATCAGCTTTCAGCACCTTCTCGTGACCTTTCCTCCGCTTATTTGAAGACTGTTGGTTAGGCTGTGACTCCCTGGATGCGAGAGATCTGGTTACAACACACGCCATTGGTTGCACCTGACACTTCTCAACCCACTCCTGTTCCTCCCTACTCACGTCGGCCGGCTCCTCGGCAACGACTAAGGGTGAAACCTTAGAAGCAGGCACCGCAAAGTCATTGCCGAGAAGGAGGTCGACACCCCCAACAGGCAATTTCTCCACGATTCCCACATCCAGTTCGCGAGTCACACCGTCAACTTCAAGCTCCATTCTAACAAGCGGGTATGACCTAGTTGCATTTACTCCATGCACCACAACTACCCGCGCAGCGTTTATGGGTCTACCAGTGAAATTCTTCAAGAGTGTCTGAGAGGCACCTGTGTCACGCAAAAGCTGTACCCCGTGCTTCTTGCCCCCCCACTTCACGCAGCCATGCCCTCTATGGTCGCAAAAGGCATCGCGGACAGGGTTCGAGACTTCCGGATCCTTCTTCACTGGCGGTGCTCCATCCTCTGATCTTATGCCTCCAGCAAACACAGAAGACTTCTGGAACATCCAAATGCTGTGAGCCAATGACACAGCCGCCGTGGGAGGTCTGCTCGGACAAGCTTTTGCCATGTGCCCCTCTTCGTGACAGTGATAACACTCAAATTTCCCCTTGGACTTATACTGAGGTGTAAAAGTCCCCTGACCCTTCTTAAACGGGGCGGTGCTAGGTTTGTGATCAGTCTTGGTGTCATTGCTTTTAAATTTATGTGTGTCCATATTCCGGGGAGGGGGAGGGTAATGCTCCTTAACGCCTATATCGTTTCTCTGTGCAGACCCGCACCCCCGAATTAATGACAACCGACGATCAGCCATCTCTGCTGCTTCTACGAGAGTTCTTGGGTTCTTCTCTTTAAGGTTTAAAGTCAAGTCGCCGCCCATACACTTATAAAACTGCTCTAGAAGCATCAACTGTTTCATCTCATCAAACGTAGTTGTCTTCTCTGATCTGAGCCAGTTTCCTATAGCGTCGGACAGGTCCCGGGCGTGCTCCAAGAAGGTACTGTCTCGCCCCTTAGTCACACCCCGGAACTTTAACCTATATGTCTCGGGTTGTAGCTCATATGCCCGCAGGACAGCCTCCTTGAGCTCCTCATAAACAACGCAGGACTCCAAAGGCAGTGCATCGTAAGCCTTGAGCCCCTTACCTATGAGTCTAGAGGACACAAGGGCCGCCCACTTAACTTCAGGCCACTGATGCTCCCGGCACTTTTTCTCAAATCTATTGAAAAACTCGGTGACACCAGACTCGTCAAATACAGGGACCAGTTTGAGAAGGTGCGACAGAGACTGATCATGCGCACGGTTTCCAGTACCGAGTCGCTGTCCCGTCGTCTCAACACGAGACTTCTCTAAATCCATGTCGGCACAGTATCTTGTAGATTCTAGTTCAGTCCTAAGCTCAGCTTCCCTCGTCTGTTGCTGCATCCTAGCCAGCTCTCTTCTCTCTTCTATCTTAGCTAGCTCATTTCTCTCTTCTATCTTAGCTAGCTCTTTTCTCTCTTCTATCTTAGCTAGCTCTGTCTGCTGTTGACTCTGATGTTGCATCTTTGCCATCTCGAGCTGAAAGAGCATCTCCGGGGTCAAACCTTGAGGAGGAGGAGGAGATGCAATGATGTTAGAAATACCCGGTGATCCCCCCAGGGGCAAACCACCCTGCCAGTCACTACCTACCTGCGGAAGCGTGCTCAGGGTCGGTACTCCAATAGGAGGATTGGGAGTCGAGTGAAGGGGAGGCTCGGCCAAAGGGCTCTGAGCACTCACCCTACCTTGTACGCCAGTCACCCCACCCAGCACACACAGCCCGTAGCCTAGTAGGTAGAGCTCTCGTCTCACACACGAGGGGTCGGGGGTTCAATCCCCGGCCGGGCGGAGACAAATTGGGCTTGTCTCCTTTCATGTGTTAGCCTCAGTTCACCTAGCTGTAAATAGGTACCTGGAATCCGACGACGTTGGATGACGTCCCATCTGGGGTTGCAAAAATAATGTACAAGAAGGGTATCATATCACCTATGATGGCTACCTAAGCCTTCGGGCGAGACGGTACCGTCTATAGTGAGAATGGTACCATACAGATCCACCCTAAGCCTTCGTTTCCGATGTCGCCAATTGGCTAAAATACAGACTACACTCACATCCACAGCCATTCCAACAGTACATAAAACACTTAACATGAATTTCACGCAATACATTCCCAGTTAAGGAGGCGCGATAATAATGAGCTTAGCTCGCATTGCGTGGATTCCCCTTGACGAACAAGTAACTGAGTAACACGTCATCAGGTCATCCTTGGTCATGCCACTAGTACATACATGACCGATAGCTGCGGCTAAGCACTGGAGACCGTACCGATTCACACCCACCAACCGGTCGGAAGTAACAGGCCATTGTAAAAAATTCCTTGCATCCTCCTCACTGTTCACCAAGTTAACAACCTGCCCATGCTGCTGCTCATCAGCTACTACATCACGTACTGTGTCTTCATCCTGCACTGATCCGCTATAAGACATGATGATCACTGAAGATTTTTCACTTTGATACACAAAAAAGAAGTACCCCAAAGTCTTATACCACAATATTCACAATAACAAATTCTCGGAGACCGCTTAAGTGCTATATTACTTTGCTAAAAAAATAATTCTTGCATGTCCTCAAAAAATATTCCACAAAATCAACAAACTTCACTGCCTAAACTGTGAGAAAAATCTGCACAATAACCTGCAATTATATGTCAGTTCACCAAATCCTGAGCTAGGTCGCCATTTGTTACGATCGGGTCTCGTATAAATTAGTGGCTCTTATACATTGGACTAGACTGGCATAAATGCAACAACGGAAACGCTAGATCCAACCCCTGATATATAATCCCGTCGAACAAAGAACACATATACCCTCCAGAGTTATATCTGCGATAGCGGGGTATCTTAACTCTCAGTATCTATGTGCTTCTACTATAGGCTGATGTTCTCTGAAACAGCCTATTACCTATAACATATGGTTGCTTAGTTATGGTACACAAGAAAAAGATAGTTAACTTAATTAAATCACAAGAGTGATCTAATGCAAACAAGAAGAAGGTTTACTTAACGTTACTCTAATCATAATATCTGTCACTCCTTTATGAAAGAAAGTGTTGTAAAGTCCTCAAGCACCGAACAAGGAATCTTCTGAATAATGTCGGATGCTACTAAGAAGAACGTATCGGAAATGGAACCACAAAATAGCAGGAGGCAGGACAATGCACGTGTAGGCTAAATACACAAAAAGGCTGGACCTATAATGTTATTGGACACAAGAATATTATAAGCGGTGCAACAGTAATAATGCTCGCCACGAAAAAGTAGTACTCCTATTAACAAAACCGGTCTATGCTGGTTGTGTCTCTCTACAGCAACCTAGACCTCAAAATGCCTGTATAGAAATAATGGGTATGCATAAAAGAGTATATGATCTAATCCAGCTAATGTCTACCCGGGTTAATAAAGTCTAGCTGGGATGCGCAAAGGTACAGAATTCTGGTGGAGCAAGGCAGCTCCTAGCCTAGTGTGGACCTTGGGTCTGTGCGGCCTGATTATGTTAATATGAAGGGGTGCTCTCTTGAGGATTCTCGATCACAAGTATCGAGTATACTCCTGGCGACCCTCAAAAGTAAAAGCAAATAGAGTTAGAACAGTGTTGGGTGGATTAGGCAAGCAGCCCTCACGCACTACACAGTCTAAACTCCAAGGTACACAGACAAAAGATCCACCCAGGTAACCCACAGAATCCGTAGTGTCGTGCAGCTCAAAAGTAGCCTACACACAGTGAAAACACCAACAGCAAGGTACCTGATCCCTAGTCTAGCATTATTTAACCCTGTAAAAACATTAGTGATTGATGGAGACAGTCCGAGCAATACAATCTCCCAAAAAGACAATGACTATCTTCAACCTTAGCCTAGTACATAAGAAAGGTGAGATCCAGCATATAATACAGTCTGGCCACCAATTCAAGGTGTGGATGCAGGGAACCAGAGGGGGATTGATATTAATAAAAGGTGAGGAAGTAGTGGAAATGATAGAGGCGGTAGAAGAGAAAGATTCTAAGACAAGAGTGTGGAACAGTTCAAGGGAGATGCTTAGAGTATGCTGTCTGGGACGGATCTGACCAGGATATTTCCAGGGACCGCATGGCTGGAGTCCCAGTTCGCAGGAATGGCACGAGGGCGCGCGACAGTCGCCCAGTAAGCCGCCGCCTAGTAGGCCGTGTTAGGCAGGAGGCAACGAATCTCGCAAGGCCTATGTAAGGGGGCCAGCCACGCGCCACATTCACCACCAAGTCACACCACCTGGTCTCTCTCTCTCTCTCTCTCCCCTTCCCATCATTCAATTACTTAACACAATACTTTCAATTGACTAAATAAAATAGAAAGGATTGTGACAGACGAAAACAAAGAACAGTTCTGAACTGTCTGCAACACAAGCTTTCTCGAGAAGGAAAACACACAATGATAGGTAGACTGTAGCCACATTCTCTGCCCCGGCGAGTCCTAGCGAGTAAGCCATGCGGTTCTGGGGGAAGCGGTGAGCGTCACACGGCGAAAGGCCGGTTTCTACAAAATTACAGGCTAGCTATCGCTCGCCAGAATAAAATCGACACCTAAATGGCACGAAAGGTTTAATATTGACAAAAACATTGGGCTAAAGTTCCTAAAATCGCCAATCAAACGGGATGAACTTCATAAAATCTCATAAATAATGAGACTAAGCATGAGGGAGAAAAGGGTCCAGAAAAAAACAAATACCTTCCCTTAACCCGCAGAGACCCAGCGTCGCACGTGTTGCGTCGGCAGTCTTTGATCACCAACTCCCAGCGACGCATCACGTGCGTCCGACATATAAAAAACACTTACGTGGCTCGTAAGGTAGGAAATGGCGGGAGAATAGGAGGGGGAGGTACCGTAGTGTGTGTGGGAGCCGGGCCAGTAGGTGTGAGCGGGCCGAGACAACCGCGCGGCTGGTGGTGGTGGGCTTAGTGGGGATAGTTTACACCCCTAGTTCACCGCCACTTTGAACCTTCATTACTCCGGTCGTATGGGAGCTAGAGGCTTGAGATTTATGTGAGATACTCCTTAGGATGTATGCCGTACAATGCCATACTCAGTTTTTACCCTAGTGCTCCCGGGCGGGTGGTCATGCGGGGGAGACGAACTATTGAAACCCCCCCCCCCCGCCCCCCAAATGACCGAAATGAGTTTTTTTTTTATTTTTGTCTTCATTTCTCACCATTCTCTTCCATTTTGGCTCAACAAATTTGTTTGAGGCTCCCCCCCCCCCCAAAAAAAAAATGTCAGAGGTGATTTTTTTTTTTTTTTCATTTCTCATCCTTGTCTTCCATTTTAGCAAACAAAAAAAATAAGTGAAAATGGCTTGGGACTGGGGTGAACAAAATATTATAACTAGCCGGGGCTCAACGGGTTAAACAGTACAAACCTTGGCCATGGAGCTGACATACACCAATACTGTATACGCTTTACGAAACAATTTGCCAGAACACAAAATATGAATAAAATTATAAAATCTACTTGACCTTTTCTGTACCATCAACGTCTATTGTATATACTTTATTCTAGCTATATTTATACGATTTTATGCAGCTTTGAAAGGATCTGTGGTAGTTAAAAGGATTGATTGAGATAGTTCGAAGCCTTATAATTGCTAGAGATCCTTCTTAAACTGGGTAAAATATATTAGTAGTAGCCAGAGTAAAATATAAAGGACGTTACCGGTGCTGGATGGGTTAACGAAAACAACATAATTCTCCATTAGGAGACTCCCAACAAGAGCAAGACAGAGCTGAGCAGCACTAGTAGAGAGAACGTGGTGGTGAGCCTGTTGAAGTACGTGTTCCTGTTGGTGCGGACTCCTGAGGTACGACAGAGGGCAGTCATAATTTTCTACGTATGGGTGGCTTACAATACAGTCTACTACGGCGTCAGTCTCAACTCCTACAACCTCAAGTATGATAATATTATATACAGTACTTCATATTTTATTAAATACTAATATTAGTACTAGTAGATATTTTAGTCTGGTCACTATAAAATAGCCTTATTAAAATGTTTATGCAGGAGAGTTACATGGTTGACAGGACATCAAGCCTTCTGAAGAAATGTATGAGGCTCCCGCCAGACTACACATAACTATGCATTATCAACTCTTCGTAAGCAGAGTTTGATATCCCGCCCCCCGTATAGTGGGTACCACCCGAAAAAAAATGTCTGTCGTCGTCGTCCGTCTGTCACGAAACTCCTCCTAGAACGTTAAACGGATTTTCACCAACTTCACCAGTCAAAATATATTTTTGAATTTGTGCAGTAGTTATGATTTTAGGTCCAAAATATGTTTCTGTGTGTGTGCGCCACACAGAACGCCATCGTTCTGGGGGCGAAAACAATTTGCTCCGCATTTGTTAGGTTGACCATCTCCGACATATGACGCGATTTTGAGCATATTGGGGATACTTTAAAGCCTTTGTTACTATCAGGGGTATTTAGAAACCTTTAGTTTAGTTACTTCAACCTCTGCAGTTGTCTTTGAGTTAGCTGTGGGCAGAAAACTAATTTTGAAGAGGTAATTATAAGTGAGAGAACTCTATTTCTTATTACTAATCTGGCAACCTCTGCATCGTAAATGCGTGAAAGGGTTAAGTTAGTTTAGTTGACATTAGAAGTGATGGTAGTAATAGTGGGGATGATGGTGATAGTAGTGATGATGGTGATAATAGTAGTGATGATGGTTGTAGATGTAGTGATAATGATGCCAGTAGTGATGATGACAGTAGTAGATTTGATGGTGACAGTAGTAGTAGTAGTAATGATGATGGTCATAATAGTTGTGATGATGGTGACAAGTAATGACGATAGTTGTAGTGATAATGATGACAGTTGTGATGATGGTAGTGACAATGGTGACAGTGTTAGTGATGATGGTGAGTTTTCAACTCTGCGTAAACAGAGTTTGGTACCACTGGAGAAGAAAAACACGTTGGACGGATTTTCACAAAATTTCACACAAACATTTGTTGGGTGAATGCGAACGTCAGTCAAAAATGATGTTTTGAATTTGTGCAATAGTTATAATTTTATGTCCAATATATGGTTTTACCCTCCCCCCAGCCATGGTGATGGCGTTCTGTGTGTTTGTGCCCCATTGGGGCGCACACACAGAACGCCATCGTTCTGGGGGCGAAAACAACTAACCCCACATTTGTTGGGTTCAATTAGTTTAGTTGACATTAGAAGTGATGGTAGTAATAGTGGGGATGATGGTGATAGTAGTGATGATGGTGATAATCAATCAATCAATCAATCAGCTTTATTTCATAATTTTTGTACAAAAATTACATATACTGTATGTACAAGGACATATTGAGACTGAGAGGCTTATCAAGAAGCTTGCGGAATTAGATAACTCAGAGATAGATATTCAATTATATGTCTATCTATCTATCTATCTATATGCTCAGGCCCAATCCCCATTTTGGGGGTAGCCGACTCAAGACAGAGCAAGAACGGGGAAAACACAAAAACAACATAAAACAATTAATAAACACAGATAAAAAAAAAAAAAAACACAAATTCACACACATCTAGGTCACCCAGGAGTAGACCCAGAGACCAGGGCCACCAAGGTCGCTCCAGCACTCCCCCGGCCACCGATCACCCGGAGAGGCTCTGTTCTCGGCAGGCAGACATGCAGCGGAGCCGAAGCCACAAGCCCTCCCACCACACTTCCAGGCGCACCCTTCATATTAATCGTCTCCCGGGGCCAGGCTCCTGATGGACTATTATCTAGTCCAACTTGCGCCCGACCCCTTACTCCAAATAACCAGGTGTTCACTCAACTATTCAAAAGCATTCTCCATTCACTCCTGTCCACCACCACTTCCCCTGCCTGATCTATAGTCTTTCCTCTATTATCCAAAGCTTTTCTTACACAGTCTCTCCATCTCAATGGGTGTCTTCCTGCCCTTCTATCTCCCCTTGTACGTGACTCACATATTCTCTTTGTAAGCCTTTCATCTTCCATTCGTTCAACATGACCATACCAGCTCAGCACCCTTCTGTCCACTCTGGCTGACAAATGTTCCTGCTGCCCCACTCTCCTACGTATCTCTTCATTCCTCAATCCGTCTCTACGAGTAACTCCACACATACTCCTCAAGCAGCTCATCTCCATCACATCCAGCCCTCTGTTCTCCTTTTTCTTCAGAGCCCATGTCTCAGCCCCATACATCACCGTTGGCACAACAATTCCTTGATACAGTGCACTTTTTACTTTCACTCCGAGATTTCTCGTCGTCCACATACTTCCCATTGCTCCGAAAATCTTCCTTCCTTCACACACTCTCTGTTTTACCTCCATTTCCATACCTCCACTCCTACTTATCGTTCCTCCTAGATATTTAAAACACTCTACTTGTTCCAATATTTCTCCATCCAGCCTCACATCTAGATTCACCCTATGCTCTCCCCTATTACACACCATTACTTTACTGTTATTGACGTTCACCTTCAGTTTCCTCCTTCCACAAACCACACCAAACTCTTTGACTACCCGCTGCAGTTTCTCCTCAGAATCTGCCACCAATGCTGTGTCATCAGCAAACAGCAACTGATTCAACTCCCAATCTCTACCATTCTTTCCTACTAAACCCCATCCTCTTCCCATAGTTCTCCTTTTCACCTCCCTCACCACACCATCCATAAACATATTAAACATCCATGGTGACATTACACAACCCTGTCGCAAACCTACCTTTACCTCAAACCATTCACTCAACTCACCATTTCCTACTCTAACACATGCTCTGCTCCCTTCATAAAAATCTTAACTGCTTCTAACAAATTTCCTCCTATTTCATAAATCCTTAACACCTTCCATATTGCTTCATGGTCCACACGATCATACGCTTTTTCCAATTATATGTAAATTAAGGTAATACCTGACATTTGATGTACTTTTGGGACTCCGGTGAGACTTTTTCTATTGCACTAGACATCTCGAAAGCCTTCGATAGAGTCTGGCACAAATCTTTAATATCTAAACTACCCTCCTTCGGTTTCTATCCCTCCATCTGTGCCTTTGTCTCTAATTTCATTTCCGGCCGTTCCACAGCCGCGTTTGTGGACAGCCATCGTTCACTTCCTCACCCTATAAACTCCGGTGTTCCTCAGGGCTCTGTCCTATCTCCTATTCTCTTTCTAATTTTTATAAATGATCTCCTCAACTGTACCTCAATTCCCATCCATTCATACGCAGACGACTCAACCTTACACTACTCCATAAGTTTTTCAGAATGCCCCAGCCAGCAATCCCTCAACGACAAACGTAATGAAGCCATAGAACTCTTAAATTCTGATCTAAATACTATCTCCAATTGGGGCAGAGAAAACCTTGTTACCTTTAACACTCAACGAGCGGCCTAGGCGGTATATTTGACCGTGCCGCCCATCATTTTTTTTTTACCATAAATGGGGTTGTTTCCGTGCTCTTTTTCATGCATAAACAAGAGCCAGAGCGTAATACAAGTATGTATCCCTGCAAGGGCGTAAATTGAGCTTTCCAATGACACCCGAACCATCCTTCTACGATCACTGGTTGTCTTTCAACGATCGTGCAACCGAAGGGCAAAATTGCTAAAATACGGTCATTTTGTTACATAATTACGTGTGAAGCGAGTGAGAGAGGGTGGATGTGTGTGGAGTACATGTCAGTGGGCCCACGACGGTCGTGGCGAGCGGTCATGAGGTAACCTACGCTCCTCCCACCGCTCTGCTCTCTCTCAGAGCCAATATTGCGCCAAAATTGCACACAGACTTAAGTCGGGCCCCGCCACATTGTCCAGCTTTTTAGATACGGACTTAAGTCGGGCCCCGCTAAAGAAGGGTTAATGCTTCCAAAACCCAATTTCTCCATCTATCTACCCGTCAAGATTTCCCAGCGGACTATCCCTTATTCTTCAACAATACAAAAATCAACCCTTCATCTTCTCTCAATATTCTTGGTGTCTCTTTTTCTTCTGCTCTCAGTTGGAAAGGCCATAGTACCAGTCTTGCTAAGGCAGCCTCCCAGAAGCTGGGTGTGCTCAACCACCTTAGGGGGTTCTTTTCCCCTGCACAGCTTCTTGCTCTGTACAGGGGCATAGTGTGTCCTTGTATTGAGTATTGTTCACATGCATGGGGAGATTCCTCTCACCACGCTCTGCTAGACAAAGTTGAAAGGAAGGCCTTTCGTATCATTAACTCCCGTCCACACACCAACTCTCTGCAATCTCTCTCTCTCCACCGCAATGTTGCATCTCTCTCGCTATTCTATCGCTACTATAATAATCAGTGTTCCTCAGAGCTTTCCCAGTATATACCACCTCCTTTACATAGGGCACATGGTACCTGTCTTGCAACTCAATCCCACCCCTACTCTGTGCAACTCTCCAACCCAAGAGTGAAACGTTACTCTCAAACTTTCTTCTACTCAACAGCTGAGCTCTGGAACTCTCTCCCAGAATCAATCTTTCCCTCTTCCTATAACTTAAATTGCTTCAAACTCCGCGTGTCCAGGCATTTTGGCTCGAACATCCCTTGATTTTGGCCCTGTCACTCTTTCAACTATGGGGGAGGCACTCGCTATAGGCAGTTCTCCCTTTTGCCTCCCTCAATCACATAGAAAACAAAAAAATTAAGTAGGTTATTGTGCATCACTGAAAATATTTTAATAGAGTATTGTAGTATATGAAATCCTAAGAAAGTTGTTGCTGTATCATAAAAGTAATGAAGAGTTGCAAAAGCAAAACAATATATGTAAACAATTAAAAAGTAAGTCATTTAAAAATAGTGTAGTAACATTAAATGTATAAACATCAATTACACTGTAGGGTAAAATTATCCTACGAATGAATATATTTTTGTTTTATATAAGTAAATTATAAATTATTAATATACTGTTTGTTGTAAACAAAAAATGAAATAAATTGTGTATTTAAAAGTATAGTAATGTGCAACATTAATAAACAAGGATACATTAAATATATACTGGTTCTTATAAAGGAATTGTAAGAAATTATATTAAATGCAAGTCGTTAAAACATAATAAGGTGTCATAGAATGATAATTTATAAAAAGCTAAAAATATAATCAAATACACTCTCAAAATATCCAGGTTCAAGGAAACTAGAATACAAATTATTAGTTTAATTAACTTAAGTATTATAATGTAACAATACAATCAGAGTCTCTTCAGAACGAGCAATAAGAACATATACTGCACTAAGATTTGGCTTAGTAAAAAAAAGACTTATTATCAGATAATATGCAAGTGAAAAATAAACCAGTATATGTCGTTACTGAAGCAAGGTAAACATAGCTATATCACACAAGAATTAAATATTTTCTCAAGATCCCTGGAAATGGTTAATATAATTATGTTTAATAACTAAAGGAAATGCACAATACGTTAATAGAAGCAATGCAAGTACTTAATACAACTATTTAAAAGTGAAATAAGCACTAAAATATCACCTGAGAAAATATTCCTTCTGAAAATACAATAATAAGGGTAACTAAATTAATCTGATCAAATTCACAAACTTGGAAACTAATCACAAATTAATTCAATGTTTTACACTTATATTAATAAATGCAATTAAAAGGAAATAACAAAATCATATTGGCGGGTGCCCAACCCCGAAAGGGGTTGAAATAGGGGAGCTATTCCCCCCGCCAAAGGCGGCTTTCTAGGGCCTTTCCTAGCTGATGCTGAGAGGATTGGGTTCTAGTCATGTGGTGATGGGCTTGTCAATCAGAGTGAGAACTGAGCGATCTCTGCCATACCCATAGCTTACTCTGACTGTTCCTTTTACTTATATAATTTATTTTCTAGATCTCTAGTGACGGCGTCTCTTTCGTGGATTGACCTCCCAATCTACCAAGATTGGAAGCCAATGCGTCACATTTTTCCTTTGCCCCTCAACTTTCTCTTCATAATTGCTGAGGGGCACAGGGCCCTGGGAGGGGCTTTCTTTTCCTGGGCATTTCTGCACCCTCCTCAGGTCCCCGCCATGGAGTGGCTTTGGCCACCCAGGCTTTATTGTGGTAGGCAGGGAGGGTTATGTGGGGGCGCTCGGTTATGGCCTTGGCCTTGCTCAGGGCCTTGGGGCTGTTCGGCCAGGCAGTCTGGGAAACAACAACAACAAAATCATATGAATTTACAGACAACTCAATGATAATTAATTATTAACTGATCACTAGATTAACTTATAATTAATACACAACAATATCACTAAGAATAATAAATAAGCTAAGATATGGGACACACTTACTGTATATACGCAACTCCCCAATCACAGGTACAGGAATAAGCTAAGATATGGGACACACTTACTGTATATACGCAACTCCCCAATCACAGGTACAGGAATGCAGATGCTTTATCGTTTGATGGTAGCCAGGAGAGATATGTCACTTCACTAAGTATAAGAGTCACTATGTACAGGCAAGAGAGAGATAACAGGCGTGGCGAGTCAGCTGGTCCTTGAGTCCAGACTGCAGGTACGCAGGGGGTATATATATCCCACCAGAGAAACTGGAATATTCTACTGCACTCGTGAATGGAATGACGCAATGCTGAGAGAGACAGACTGAATCCTGACAGGTCTAGAACTTGTGAGAAGCAAACAAATAAGTGGAAAACTAAAACATTATACTAATCTGGCTTATACAATCAATATTAATTCTGGATTACATAACAATGTAAATAACATTGTAGGCCATAATGATCATACACATGTATTAACACCACTTTTAGAGCAAAAACATTAACAATATACTGTATAAAAACTAAAGTGATGAACATAATAGTGAAGCAGTATCTTTAATAACATTGTAGGCCACAATGATCATACTAATGTATTAACACCACAATGATCATACTAATGTATTAACACCACTTTTAGAGTAAAAACATAAACAAATATACTGTATAAAAACTAAAGTGATAAATATAATAGTGGAGCAGTATCTTTAGTAAAGGATAATATTGATAGTTAACAGTTTGAATTTCAAAATCATAAGTAAAAAAGTAAAACGTAGCCATAAAAATGTGAAGATAAAAAATACACATATACCATACAATATACTAAAACAACAAATTGCAACAAGACATATAAAATATAGGTCAATACATTTATAACATTTGAGATGCTATTACATATTAGTAGCCAGAAACTATGTAGCGTCCCCGCCTGTTTTCATGCCTCTGGACCCAAGCAACACGAGAAGCCAACACATCAAAATCTTCTTTTTCTATATTGACACTGTAATCATTTTTGAACAAGGTCTTTACTTATTCATGAAAAGTCCATTCCTAAACCATTGCATGTTATACCTCATCATAGGTTCCCTGTGTAATCCAATTATATTATAAAATCTAGCCTGAATCAGTGCTGTTAAATGTTTCAATAGTAGTTGATTGCACCTTTCGGCAGTGATATGTGTACTCGCATAAGTTGGTACCCCACGCATACGTGTTAGAGAATTATTATATGCTACTTCAAATGTTTTAAAAATGCTTGATCTGAATGTTGCCTCATTACTCCACAGTGAAAGACCGTAATCAGGATAGCAGTAAGAATTAAATACAAACATAAAAGTATTAGTATTTACAAATTTAAAATTCCTTAAAACACTATTAAAATATGCATACAAACTATTGAGTCTAACCTCAATATCTTTAGAATCATTAAAATAAAATAAAATATGATGACCAAGGTACATACAATTCTTAACAATTTCCAATTCATCATGATTTAATGTAATTGTATTAAGTGGTTGAGAGTTAGTTTGGTTAAATATCATACACTTTGATTTGTCTTTATTAAGACTAACCTATGATCATGTATAGCAGTACAAAGCTGTGTATATAAAATGTCCATGTCTTTCACTGAGCCAGCAAGAAGCACCAAATCATCTGCATAAGCAACAATGTTTAATCTATCAATACCAAAAGTACAACCAATCTAAAGTTTTGAAATTCCTTCAATGATAGCATCAATATAAACATTGAATAAACATGGAGACAGAACACCTCCATGTCTAACACCACTCTCAATATAATGGTATTCACTGAAGGTGTCCTGCTACCTTAATACAGGCTTCTTGATTTCTTAGATAGTGCATCATGATGAGCACAATGTCAACTCGAAGATAAGTAGATAGCAGCTTATTTCCCAATTTCATCTGATCAATGTTATCAAAGGCTTTGCTCAGATCGACAAAAGTCGCGAATCTTGTTATCTTTTTATATGTATATTTCATCATGATTATTTTACTAAAAAACATGCATCAGGGGTTGAAGGCCCCTTTTTAAACCCAAACTGTCTATTGTTTATTGGTAGCTTTGCCTCCAAAATATCTAAAAGATAAATTTCAAATATGTATAAGAGGCATGAGGATTGCATGACTGGCCTGTATTTAGTAGAGTTTGATGAGGTTTTATTTTGTTTGGGTACAGGAGATATAACACCCTTCAACATGTTATCAGGAATGTAGCAGTGAGAGGAACAGACATTTAAGAAACGAGCAAGATTATTAAAAAAAAAATCTCTGATGCATTTTTCAAAAAATTAGAATGAATATCATCATGGCCAACCCCTGAATTTAATTCAGTAATACTCTTAGTTAGTGTCCTGCTTGAAACATTAATATACATTTTCTTCTTTCTCCCCCATTAATTTCTTAATATATCCAAGAAATCCCTTTCAACATCTCCTATTGCAGGCTGATTGAGAACTATGTTTTCAACAAACAAATTATTAATTTACAGATGATCATTAGCATCGTCTATCACATCAGAAAACACTGTTTACATCCTTTTCTATGTTTAACAATTTTCCAAAATTGGGCTGTGTTCTTCAGTCTAAACTTCTCCAAGTAATGCTAGAAATGCTAATTTCTCTCTGTTCATTGGATTTACAGTAATTTAGTTTTTTTCTTAAATTTTCGTCTGCTAAGTCATTTCATCATGCTCAGGTGTCCCTCTCTGCCTACCGCCCCTTACCCATGAGAGGAACTTTTGTCTAGCAACACTGTGGAGTTCTCTTACACATCTGTTCTATCCTGGAATAATTTTGTTTGTTGTTCTTAATGTATTTCTTCATGTAATCTCTACTGGCCTCCTCCTGAATGCTGTCCCTAATCATATTATATAAATCATTAATACCCTTAAGGTGATCCTTGTCACTACATTCAATCACCTGGCATGTATGAACATCGGTAATAGAACAATATTTGAGATACCTATCCACGTGTCTATTAATATTTATTATATCTTCATCCTTCAATGTATTCCAATTTATGTAAAAAAGAGAATCACTAATTGAGTCGGATACCTCTTGTTCACTTCCTGTTGGGCATATAACATTAAATTTCAAAGACACTTATATAGGTAAGTGATCTGAACCATTGATAGTTTGCAATATGTTAATATTAGTAATATCTATGTAATTATGTTTACTACCAACTATTTGGTCCAGCCACCTACATGCTGAGTTCCCATAGCCTACAAATGTTACTGTATTCATACTCAACTGATCTACATCAAGCAGACCAGAGAATTGATGTGTATAAAATCAATTAAGTTTCTCCAGGCTCTTCCTAATAGAGGCTCAGCATTGAAGTCTCCAATCAAATATACAGTCATATTTTATATCATTTAAAGAACCTTCCAATAACGACAGTAACTGAAGGTACTTATTTAATATGGATATCTCCCACAGATCAGTATTTAAATACACATTCATAAGGACAATACTTAATAGTAGTGATGATGGTGACAGTACTAGTAGTTGTGATGGTCATAATAGTAGTGATGATGGTGAAAAGTAATGATGATAGTCTTAGTGATAATGATGACAGTAGTGATGATGGTAGTGACGATGATGACAGTATTAGTGATGATGGTGAGTAGTAGTGAATATGGTGAAAGTTGTACTGATGATGACATTAGTAGTGATGATGGTAAGAGTAGTAGTCATGACTATAATAGTATTAGTGCAGATGATAGTAATATCATCATGATAGTAATAGTAGTGATGATGGTGACCCATCGCAGAGTTGGGTATGGCGTTCTGGGGCCGAAAACAACTCACCCCGCATTTGTTAGGCTTAGTTAGGTTAAGTTAGTTTGGTTGACATTAGAAGTGAGTGTAGTATTAGTGAGGATAATGGTAATAGTAGTGATGATGGTCATAATAGTAGTTATGATGGTGACAAGTAATGATGATAGTTGTAGTGATAATGATGACAGTAGTGATGATGGTAGTGACAATGGTGACAGTATTAGTGATGATGGTGAGTAGTGATGATGATGAAAGTTGTAGTGATGATGACAGTAGTAGTGATGATGGTAAGAGTAGTAGTGATGACTATAATAGTAGTAGTGCTGATGATAGTAATGGTGATAGTGATTAGTAGTGATGATGGTGACCCATCACAGAGTTGGGTATGCCATTTTGATTTTGGGCAAAACGGCACGTCTACTTTATCAACACTGCGTAAGCAGAGTTGGGTATCGCCCCCCCCCCTCTATAGTGGGTACCACCGGGAAAAAAAATATGTTGTCGTCGTCGTCGTCCGTCTGTCCTGAAACTCCTCCTAGACCGTTGGACGGATTTGCACCCAATTTCACACAAACATTTGTTGTGTGAATGCGACAGTCAGCCAAAACAATATTTTTGAATTTATTCAATAGTTATGATTTTAGATCCAAAATATCCCCCCCCCTCCCCCCTCCAAGCCAGCGTTCTGAGGGCTAAATTTGCCCCTGCATTTGATAAGTTAAGTTAACCCAGTGAGACCCAGCGTCGCACGTGATGCGTCGGCAGTGTTTGATCACCAACTCCCAGAGACGCAACACGTGCGTCCGACATATTAAAATCAGTTACGTGGCTCGTAAGGTAGGAAATGGCGGGAGAATAGGAGGGGGAGGTACCGTAGTGTGTGTGTGGGAGCCGGGCCGGTAGGTGTGAGCGGGCCAAGTCAGCCGCGCGGCTGGTGGTGGTGGGCTTAGTGGGGATACTTTACACCCTTAGTTCACCGCCACTTTGAACCTTCATTACTCCGGTCGTATGGGAGCTAGAGGCTTGAGATTTATGTGAGACACTCCTTAGGATGTATGCCGTACAATGCCATACTCAGTTTTCACCCTAGTACAAAGGAGTACAAAGGAAATCAAGCAACAATAGATCTAGTGACCCTTCTAGGTTGCTTGTCCTCCAAAACACTGAGGATCAAGTGTCCAAACAGTGGTTTAGAGTGGGTAAGGGAACATTGGAAAGCGAATTACTGCCCTGGAACTAATGTCTGTGGCAGCATTAGGAAGTTAGTAGGGGACAGATGGGTTAGTAACTGAGGGGGGGATAAAATAAAGTTATTCATTTACAAACGCAGTTAGTCGCGGGTTTGATGCGAGATATTTGTCTAGGCGGAGTTTAAATGAATCAACGGTGATGCAGTCTATAACGTCTCGGGGAAGCCCATTCCACAGGTTGACAACTCGATTGAAGAAGAAATTCTTAGATTCGTGTGAGTTAAAAGATTTACCAATAATTTTGCAACCGTTTCCCCGCGTGTAATTAGCTTGGTCAATAGTGAAGTACTTACTACAGTTCATATTGTCGATGCCTTTGATGATTTTGAACACTTGAATTAAGTCACCTCTTAATCTGCGCTGGGTTAAAGGAAATAGATTTAATTCTCTAAGACGCTCTTCGTATGGTTTGTTCTTAGGCTAGGTATCATTTTGGTAACTCTACGTTGAACTCGTTCTAGCTTGTTTATATCTTTTTGGTAATAAGAGCACCAGGATTGAACGCAGTATTCCAGAAGAGGGCGGACTAAGGAATTGTAAAGGGTTAGGATAACTTCTTTGGATTATGCTCAAATGACCTGCCTATAAAGCCAATTATTTTGTTTGCCTTCTTAACAACTTCTGAACATTGTTGACTCGGTTTTAGGTTACTCGATATTGTTACTCCCAGATCGGTTTCTCTGTTTACATTCTTAAGCTGAGTGCCATTCATCGAATAGTTTGCTTTCTCATTTAGGTATCCGATATGTAGTACTTTACATTTATCCGCATTGAAACTCATTTGCCAAATTTGGGCCCAACATGACAATTTATCTAGATTGTGTTGCATATCGTCAACTTGTTCTTTTGAGAGTACGCTATTTGCAATTTTTGTATCGTCAGCAAATTTTGAGATTGTACAGGTGAGACCCTCATCTATGTCGTTGATGTAAATTAGAAAGAGAATTGGTCCTAGTACCGATCCCTGGGGTACCCCGCTACTTACATTGGTCCATTTAGACATTTAGACGTTTATGACTACTCTTTGCTTTCTGTCGCTGAGCCAATTTTCTATCCATTTCTATCTTGTATCTATCTTGTATTCCATGCGCTTTTAGTTTTAGCAGTAAACGTTTGTGGGGAACTTTGTCAAAGGCCTTTTGAAAATCAAGGTATATAATATCTACAGCTTTACTCTCATCGTAGAGGTTGAGGATATCGTGGAAGAAGTCTAAGAGGTTTGTTAAACAGGAACGTTTTTTACGAAAGCCGTGTTGAGTATCTTTAACCCTTATTTAGCGGCGAGCAACATAAGTCGAGTTAAATAAAGCTGGACTATGTGGCGGCGCTCGACATAACTCGAGTGGCAATTTCAGCACGTAATGTGGCTGAGAGAGAGAGACAAGTGGGTGGCAGGAGACTAGCGAGCGTATGACTGCTCCAGACCACCGCGGCGAACCTACTGACACAAATCTCAGCTCCCTCCTCCCTCTCTCACTCGCTACATACTCAATTATGTACTGAAAGTACCGAATTACCTGCTTTTTGCACTCGCGTTGCACGGTTATTGCAAGAAAACTAGCCATCATACAAGGCCTTTTGAAAGATGTATATAATATCTACAGCTTTACTCTCATCGTAGATTTGAGGATATCGTGAAGAAGTCTAAGAGGTTTGTTAAACAGGAACGTTTTTTACAAAAGCCGTGTTGAGTATCTTTAAGTATGTTATTTTCCTCTAAGTGATTTACGAGTCTGTCTCGTATGACCGTTTCTAGCATTTTACATACAACTGAGGTTAAGCTAATTGGACGATAGTTACTGGGTAGGGATTTGCTGCCTTTTTTTAATATCGGTGTTACGTTGGCTAGCTTCCACTGATCGGGCATAGTTCCAGACTGCAAGGATTTATTGAATAGTAATGTCAGTGGTTTGGAGAGCTCATCCTTAGCTTCCTTTAGAACTCTAGGCGAGATTTTATCAGCTCCAGGCGTTTTATTTACCTTGAGTTTATCTAAACAATTCAATACTTCTCTCTCTGTAACAGTGATATTGCTTAGAACATCTGAATTATCAATCTGAATCGGCGATGGTGTAGGGATATCACTGAGGTCTTCTGTTGTAAAAACTGATGGAAAGAAGGTATTGAGGGCATTACTCATTTGTACTTCGTCTTTGGTGTATTCTCCATTTTCATCGACTAACGGTCCAACAGTTGAAGTAACTACTTTTTTCTTTCTGATATAACTATAAAATTCTTTCGGGTTTGTTTTACTTTGATTCGCAATATGTAACTCTAAGGTCTTTTTACTTTGCTTAATTAACTTTTTGGCTTTGCGTCGTAGCTCTACAAATTTCAGCCGTTCTTCGTCAGTTTGTGAGGATTTTAATCTATCATTAGCAAATTTTTTAGCAAGCAGGCAGTTTGAAATATCTTTATTCCACCATTTGGGCTTATTATTATGGCCTGGACGCCGTATTTTCGATGGTATGCAGTCTTGCACTGCTTTTAGGTAAGTGGCTTCGAATAACTTCCAAGATGTATTTATGTCGTTATTGTGAATTAAAAAGCTCCAGTCAGTTTCTTTAAACATAGCTCTAAGTTTATGGAAGTTTGCTTTCTTGAAATTAGGGACTTTTTCGATGCTACTATTTGGTTCGTTACTAGTAAACTTTAAAGTGAAAGTTATCGTACGATGGTCGCTGTTACTGAATTCATCACCAACATTCAAATTCTCTATTAATTCTTCTTTTGTTGCAAGTACAATGTCAAGAACGTTATTACCACGGGTTGGCGTTCGAACAAATTGATAAAGCGAACTCTCTTGCAAGTTCGTATACAAGTCATGTCCGGAGTGTGAAGTAAGAGTATCGCCCCACTTGGTCACAGGTAAATTAAAGTCGCCAAAAATTACGGTATCTTGTGAGTTACTTACATCTGCAATTTGTTCGTAAATTTCTCGGTCAGTTTGCACTGATTGAGCTGGAGGTCTGTATATTAATGCAAGTATTATTTTTGTACCTTTATTATTCTTTATTAGCACAAAAGATGCGTCGACGTTCACAATTTGAGGTTTTAACAAGAGGGTAGGGTTAATACTTTCTTTGATATAAAGTAAAACGCCACCTCCATTTCGATTTATTCGGCTTTTCTCAAACATTACATAACCGGGAAGTGAATACTCTGCTAAAAAGTCTCTATCTTCTGTATTGAGCCAAGATTCTGTTATGCCAATCACATCATAATTTTCTGTAAACACTAGCTCCTCTAAATCTGAAAATTTATTACGTATGCTACGACAGTTTGCATAGAAAACCTTTAAATTTGTTATTTTAGAACTCACAGAACGCTCTTTAATAATATTTTTGGTTCTTGTCGGATCTACATTTATGTTCATGGCTGTCCTCGGTCCTCGCTGTCTTCGGTCCTTATCGCTGGTGGTCCTCGGTTGCCTCTGTTTTTTTCTTGGCGTTGGATGATTTATGTAAACTGCTGCTTCTTCTCGGATGGCGTTTTTTGATCCATGGCTGCGGACTGCTTCGTGTAGGAGACGACCCATGCGTGCTGAACCCACAGGGTTTAGATGAGTGCCATCCTTGCCGAACAGAGTAGGCTGGTTGTAGAAGTTGTCCCAGAGGTTGATGAATTCAACTTCTTCCCTCAGACACAAATATTTTAGTCGGCTATTTTTGCTGAAGGCCTTGTCGTAGAATTTGTCAGGTGCGTCGATCTTGGGGAGAATGCCTGAGATGATGATATTGCTTGACTTGTTTTTGTAGTGCTGGATCATCTTGCGATATTTCTCCATCAACTCTTCGGATCTGGTGCGCATGACGTCATTTGAACCAGCATGGATGACAAAAAGGGTATTTTCATTTGCATCCTTTGTGGTATCTTCGAAGGCTTCCACAATGTCGTCCAGTCCAGCTCCTGGGATGCAAAATCTTTTTCGTTGATTTGGGACTCTGTCGCAGAACTCTTCGACCTGTCCTCGTAGGATGGAATCCCCAACGAGCCTGGTCTCCTCTGGTTCGTCTTCCATCTCTACCAATATCTCAAATCTGTTTGACATTGTGACTAGTAGATGAGACCTTTTCTGCGTTGGCCGTGCACCGTTCCTCACTGGTGTAAATCCGGAAACCTGTGGTGGCGGGACTCTACGTACAGGTCGGGGAGAGTAGTGGTTAGAACGGGGGCGAGGGGTTGGTACTGTTCGTGCTAGCAGGCTTCTTGCACGAGGAGTGGGGGAGAGACTAAGGTGAACAGGGCGGCTGTCCTGGTTTGATGTCGGCTCAGGTTCGTCAGAAGCATCTGCTGCAGTGTCTACTGCAGGTGTTGGATTGTTGGCAGATGACGTTGGGGCGGTGGTGGATGCTGAGTTGAAACAATTGGAGTTAGTGATACTCCAACGTTGAGTGTTACAAACTCTTGGAGTGATTCCAGCTTCCTGCTGAGGGCGTTGATCTTGTTGTGGGCTTCATCCAATTTTGCTGTCAGATCCTCTCGTTGCTGGCAGAGTCGGCAGACTTGTGGATCGACAGGAGCAAACATGGAAGCACCAAACCTACCGGCGCAGTTCGTACAGGCACGAGGCATGGTGACGATCACTTTCTTCAGATCACTTCACTCACTTAAAAACACTTAACTCACTTTAAAAATACTAAACTCACTTTAAAAACACTTCACTCCCTTCAGGTCGCTTCACTTACTTAAATAGGCCTAACCGAAAAAAAAAATGTTGAAATACACACAAATAGGTTATCAGCGGTGATAGCCTAACCGAAAATTAAAACAAAACTAAATTAAATTTGAATACGCAGTGATAGCCGAACCGAAAACAATTTTATGTTTATTTAAACAGAAATAGGCCACCAGGGGTTATAGCCTATCCTAACCGAAAACAAAAATTATGAAATACCGGTAAGCAGAAATAGGCCACCAGCGGTGATAGCCTAACTGAAAATTAAAAAATTGAAGTACGCAGAAATAGGCCACCAGGGATGATAGCCTAGACTAACCGAAAACAAAAATAACTGAAAACAAAAATTATGAAATACCGGTACGCAGAAATAGGCCACCAGCGGTGATAGCCTAGACTAACCGAAAACAAAAGTAACCGAAAACAAAAATTATGAAATACCGGTACGCAGAAATAGGCCACCAGCGGTGATAGCCTAACTGAAAATTTAAAAATTGAAGTACGCAGAAATAGGCCACCAGGGATGATAGCCTAGACTAACCGAAAACAAAAATAACCGAAAACAAAAATTATGAAATACCGGTACGCAGAAATACGCCACCAGCGGTGATAGCCTAACTGAAAATTTAAAAATTGAAGTACCGTACGCAGAAATAGGCCACCAGGGATGATAGCCTAGACTAACCGAAAACAAAAATAACCAAAAACAAAAAAGTATGAAATATGCAGAAGTAGGCTACCAGGGGTGATAACCTACCTAAAAAAGCAAAACAAATATATATATATATATATATAATAGAATATGTGACTAAATATACAATTCACCAAATAGAGATTATATAACAATAAAGTGTAACTGCACACAAGGGGTTAATATACTGTATCAACAGATGGCGCTGGTGTCACTGTAGGCTAGTCAAGCAGGATTATATTTAGATAAACAAAGTTATCAGTCAAAGGTTACTACAAGATCAATATCACTACAAGATAGTGCTCCCGGGCGGGTGGTCATGCGGGGGAGACGAACTTTCGACCCCCCCCCCCGCCCCCCAAATGACCGAGGTGATTTTTTCTTCATTTCTCACCATTCTCTTCCATTTTGGCTCAACAAATTTTGTTGAGGCTCCCCCCCCCCCCAAAAAAAAAAATATCCGAGGTGATTTTTTTTTTTTTTTTTTTTTTCATTTCTACTCCTTGTCTTCCATTTTAGCAAACAAAAAAAAGAAGTGAAAATGGCTTGGGACTGGGGTGAACAAAATATTATAACTAGCCGGGGCTCAACGGGTTAATTAGAAGTTAGAAGTGATGGTAATAATAGTGAGGATGATGGTGATAGTAGTGATGATGGTGATAATAGTAGTGATGATGGTTGTAGTTGTAGTGATGATGATGACAGTAGTGATGATGGTAGTGATGATGATGACCGTAGTAGATATGAAGGTGACAGTACTAGTAATAGTGATGATGGTCATAATAGTAGTGATGATGATGACAAGTAATTACGATAGTTGTAGTGATAATGATGACAGTAGTGATGCTGGTAGAACTGATGGTGACAGTATTAGTGATGATGGTGAGCAATTGTGAATATGGTGAAAGGTGTAGAGATGACAGTAGTAGTGATGATGGTGACAGTTGTAGTGATGATGATAGTAGTAGTGATGATGGTGATAATATTAGTGATGATGGTAACCCATCACAGAGTTGGGTATGCCGTTTTGATTTTGGCCAAAACGGCACGTCTACTTTTTTATTATTATTATTAAATAAATAATATAAATACTAATAGCCTTATATATATATATATATATATATATATATATATATATATATATATATATATATATATATATATATTGTCACTCCCAAATGAGTTTGTAGCCTATATCATTTGTGAGTGAGTTATAATTTACGAGGCCTATTTTGGAAGGGCCTTGGGCGAGGCTAGTAGCTTGCTATCCCTCTGTCTATTTTCTCTCGTGGCTAGCAGGATGGCGCCTGTAGTCGTGTTGCCGTCAGGTCAGCCCTATAAATTAGTTAGTTTATTAGCCTTGTGTGATTAATGCAGTTTATCATAAGTTCACACAGTGATGAATTATATTTATTTGATTATTTTTGTTGTTAATGAGAGCACTGGCTGCTTGAGATAATTAAGTATTCTTGCGACACCTGGAGCCCTTCCTCGCCATGCGAGGCCCTAGCTCGAATCTCGCAGCTGCAGAGCTTCACTTCAGTCTCGCCTCTCGCTGTGACAACATCGTTGTCTGACGTTGTTGGCTTGCTTCTTGATTTTCCCTTTGGATACCGCATATTTCTCTTGTTTCGTTGTTTGATTGAAGTTTAGCAGGCACTGGAGTCATATTGAGCATATTGTTTTGGTTTCAACATCTTTAGTTTAATATTAACTCCTGCGTCATATGGACTTCTCTTCATGGCTCTCTAATAAGTTATACGACGCTCTAGCGTCATATGGCGCTCAGTAAGTCCGATAAGTTAGCTTACGATAAAACCGTTGGTGGCAACCTCAGCCACTTCCGATAATTCTAACGGCCTCAGTGTTGTTGTGAGTGTAGTGCGAGGCGGTGGCAAGGATACCAGGCTCCCGCCTCCGTAGACTGACTGGAACATAATATGTCTGAAGGAGTTCATCACTGCATTCCTTTCTTCTTTGGCAATCTTAGTCTATAAGCTTCGACACTGTTTTCCTTGCATTTCTTTCCCATTGTAACTGCATTGCTTATTATTATTACATGTATTTATCCTTTATTATTGAAGTTGACATTCACAGTGGTTTGGAGGTATGCTCAAGGGTAGCATATCACAACCTACTGGAATGCCAACTATTGTGTTTCATGTCTTAGGTTAGTGTTTCAGACTTCCCCCATGTTTCTGCTTTATATTATTCCTAATTCCTAAGCGATTGGGCATACTATGAAGTGTCTGGGAGTCTGGCAGTGTTCTGGTGTATAATTTATGTGCAGTTTATAATAACCTTAGAAGTTCTCTAGCATACTACACGCACTATGTACTAGACTCGGGGGAACTTAGATATTTTTGTGTCTCCTTGTATTTCTGCTTTAACACACAAAGAGCGGGTGGTAGGGTATTTTACACTGTGCCGCCCACCGTTTTTTTTTTTACCCTTAATAGGGTTGTTTCCGTGCCCATTTTCATGCATAAACAAGACCCAGAGCGTAAAACAAGTATCTATCCCTGAAAGGGCGTAAACAGAGCTTTCCAATGACACCCGAACCATTCTTGTACGACCACTGGTTCTCTTGCAACGATCGTGCAACACGAGTGCAAAAAACCTAAAATAAGGTAATTTCCGTACATAATTCCCTGTGTAGCGAGTGAGAACCCCCTTTCTGTAGGAAGGTGGTATACAGTTCAGTACGTCCACGGTGGTCGTGGGGAGCGGTCATAAGGTTACTACGCTCGTCCCACCGCTCAGCTCTCTCTCTCAGCAACATTACGTGCTGAAAATGGCACTCGACATATGTGGTGCACCGCCACATAGTCCACATTTATTTAACTCGACAGACGTCGTGCGCCGTTGGTTAAGGATTAATAGATCAAAGAGGAAGATAACCATTTTTCCTAGAGAACCTGCGTGTCTTGGTGTTGAGTCAGATATTAAGAGCGTGTCTGTTGCAGGGTTGGTTTAGTGCGGTGGGCAGTGTTGGGTGCAGGTCTACAGCATTGGTGTCTTTTTGCTAGGGCGTTGTCTTTTTGCCAGTGCGGTGGGCTAGGCTATTTGAACATCTCTTTCCCCCCAGCCTCCCCTTGTAACAGTGGCGACCTCATGCCAGGATAGTGTGATAGAATAGAGTTCTTGTGGTGTGAAGCAACTATATTTAGATTGTCAGTAATTTTTTTGTAGTTGAAAGTCTACGGACATAGTACTCTTATTTCATTAACCTGTGTCCACAACTATTGCTAAGATGTCGCATGTTGATTACATTCCTGTTCATATAGTGGGGAAGGAGGACGTTTTGTAGTTTATTACAACCCAACCTAGTCAAGAAGAGGTTGGTAGCGGGAGTAGTGAGGAATTAAGACGTCTGTTGGAGGTGTATGGGTGGAGGTGCAGTGGTATGTCTAAGGCAGAGTTAGTTCAAGAGGTGTGCAAGTTGGCTGCGCAGCCTAGTGCTCCTTATTTTGAAGCTAGTACTTGTGTTGTGGATGATGGCACCATCCTGCATGTGCCGCAGCGTCCTAGCAGTCAGGCTAGCTATTATTCTACTGGGGCCCGGAGTGGAGCAAGAACTCCAGAGCAAGGTGATACTGTAGTTAGGCAGTCTCCTACTAATACCACCACGCGTCCACCGTCGGCATTTAACCCTATCAGTACGGCCCCCTCATTTTCACAGGGCTATGTTCAGGCCCCTATGGCCAGTACATTTGTTTCAAGTTATGCTAGAAATCCTCAGTATCCTCCTTCTTCCCCCCATGTGTCGTTGGCCACACCCCAGCATTTCAATGCCACTCATACGGTGAGTGCTCAGCACAATGTTCCTTGTGGGGGATTTTTATGAATAATACTGTCCCTTACCACACTAATCAAAATTAAATAAAGAAAATGGAAGGAATAAACTTAAATAAATAGATAGGTTACCTGGATGTTATTTAAAGATGGTATTGCCTATCTTCTCCGAACCCCTAGCTAGACATTGTATAAATGGCCATATATATCAATCTACTTAGCTATCACTTGGGTCCTGGCATAGTTCAGAGGATCCCGACTATGGTAGGTAGATAGGCAGGGAGTTAAAGGGTCCTAAACGCCGGGCCGGGCACTGGGAGCGAAGCGAGAGGTCACGAGACCCTTGTTGGCGGTTCAAGTTTTTAAAGAGATCTGGTCGGGATTTTAATCCCGACCCTTAAGTTAACTATATACAAATTTGTTACCGAGGGTTCATTCCCTCTTCACGAAATCATATAAATAATAATCAGCATTTAAATTATATAATTATCAAAGTAAACATCGTTTCACAACGATTTAGTAAACATAATATCAAGAAATTAATGACCCTAAAGCAAACGGTGGATCGCGTATGCGGTCGCGGGAATATTTAAACTGATCCCCTACACAGTTCTTCTAAACTTATTTCTACAGGGTTTTATAACTAAATTAACTTGGCCAAGGTAATCTTAGACAGTACTAAATTAATTAATATTAATTACTCTTTACCATATTTACAAACACCAGGTTCTGGTAGGAAATTGTTCACTCTAGTGAGGTTACCCTATCGGAAGGTTGTTGCCAACAGTCCCCAGACACCGGTGTAGTCAATTTATTTCTCACATTCCCAGTTTCCTCCTATAACCCCGATAGGGTCGAGAAGGAGTCCAGAGGTTGAGCTTCAGCTGAAGAGATTAGAGATGGAAGAGAGACAGAGATAGAGAGCTTGAGTTGAGGAAGATGGAAGAGAGACAGAGAGATAGAGAGATTGAGTTGAGGAAGATGGAGATAGACAGAGAGATTGAGGAGAAGAGAATACAGGTAGATTTGGAAAAGACGAAGTTGGAAACTAGTGGGCAAAGACGACAAGAGAATAGTGCTGGTCATACATCTAGGGAGGAGGCAGAAGAGGTGCTGTTGTCTCGACGGCTGAACCTCGTGCCGGCCTTCGATGAACTCAAGGTCACGGAGTGGTTCTTGCGTTTTGAGAAGGAGGCCCACGAGTATCAGTGGCCGAGGCAACGCTGGGCAGTGTTGGTGTCTAATGTCTTGAAAGGCAAGGCTCTTGATGCATACGATCGCCTAGAAGTGCAGGAGCTAGAGTATGATGTACTCAACCCACTGAACCCCAGCTATTAAATAATAAATGTACACCCCAGGACCAGGGGGTTGTAAAAAAAAAAAATTCTCCAGAAAACACCATGAATGGGTTAGAAATGAAGGAAAACCCACAAAAAAACGATCCCCTAGGTCATTAACCTCTCGGGTGCGCATGGGGGGTATGAGACACCACGCGCCTGTGCGCACGTATTTGAGCTGTTCCCATCACTAACATCGTTATTTTACCATAAATATTGTTAATACTTATTCATATGCGCCTATTTTACCATTAATATGAAGATATTAACTAGTTACAACAAAAAACAAGTGGAAACAGCGTTTGGATGGTCAAAATCGGCGATAGAGGCCAGGAGTTACATAACATATGGCTGAGGCAGCCTGCCAGCCAGCCAGCCTGCCAGACGGCTGGAGAGACACTGTTGCGCAATACTCTATCTTTCGCTCTTTCCCACGCTTGGTAACACTGATGACAACGCCCTGCTTGCAACTCGCTAATGATAGCACGAAAATAGACCACAGAATAAGGGAATAACAGGGAAAATAGGTGATAATTGAAGGAGGGGGGGAGGGGGGGAAGTGGGGAAGGAGGGGATGTGGAGGAGTGATATTTGGCATGGCCCAGGGGCAAAAAAAAAAAAAAGCCAAAAAAAGGGTTCAAGTTTTTTTGGGGTGTTTTAAATGGATTTTTTTAGGCCCAGGATCTTAAAAGTCTTCCCACAGTCGCCCGGGGAAACTCTTAAGAGTCTTCCCGCACTTGTCGGGTTAAGGAGTCCTACGGTGCGCCAGAAAGTCGGAATTATCATGGGGAAAATGGGTAGGCAAAAGCAGATTTTTGTGCGCTCACGCGCACGCGGTTGGACTTTGAGAGTTTTCAACCATCGGCATTGTTGCGTGGGATACTTACACAGTTCCCATACAAATCTGAGCTCTCTAGGTGCCATAGGACCGGAGTAATTAACCAGGATGCACCTTATGCGTCCTGGGGTTTAGCGTTACATACATCGCGGACGCATGGTTTGCATCGCTGGGGTTCAGTGGGCTAAGGAGGCTGTGTTAAAAGCCTACGATCTGCGTCCCGAAGCTTACAGGTTGGCCTTCAGGGGGGCTCGGAAGCGGCAGGGGGGCTCGCATGTGGAATGTGCCAGGTACCTGCGCGGTACTCTAGCTAAGTGGCTGCATTCAGAGTCAGCTGGTACTTTTGAGGCGGCGTGAAAGGTTTGGCCGATGGAGCAGTTTACAAGAATAGTTGAAAAGGACATTGGGGCAAAATTAAAAGAAAAGCGGTTTAAATCAATAAGGGAAGCAGCAGTTTGGGCTGATGACTTTGCACTAGCCCAGTGTGGCACGTGCATGGGGAGCGTTGGTGACAGGAGAGACCGAACTGTGCACCAAGAAGCCACAGTATCAGCTCGCCCATCATCACCCAAAGGTACCACAAATAAGATACAAAATTATACCAAGGCTGACAACCAGCAAGCTTCTACGGAAGTGAGATGTTATTTTTGCAAGCAAGAGGGTCATATTAAACCTCAGTGTGCTAAATGGAAAGCTACCCAGGAACCCAAGGCTGTCCAGTTGGTGGCGACATTAGGGGAGGTGCCTGTGAAAGGCAAGCCAGATACTGGTGAGTTTGGGGGGCAGCGTTGGCCAGCGCGAAGCAGGGTAGTAAGCACTTTGCCGCCCCAGATGGTATCACCACCTGAGTATAACCAGACTTCCCCTGATTGGTGTCGGCCATTCATGCATGATGGATTTGTACGGGTTGGCGAGCAGACTTACCCTGTCAAGGTGTTTAGGGATACTGGTGCGCAACAATCCATGTGTCGTAACCTCACAGGGGGACCTATTAGCACGGGAGAGTTTGTTATGTGCAGGGGAATCAACAGTGAACAATTCTGTGATTTAGTCCCGGTGCCCACTTTTGTCTGCCGAGTGTAAGGTGGCCATGGTGGACACTCTGCCAGTTGAGGGGGTGGACTTTTTGCTCGGGACTGACTTGGCAGGGGATGTAGTTTTCCCGCCTCCTACAGTCATTGCTGAGGCTGCTTTTGTGCCCCCTGGTGATGGTTGTTTGCAGGAAGATAACATGGACTCTATCTACCCTGTTGATGCAGTGATCCAATCAGTGGCACATTAGGCACAACAGGTGGATGATTTAGTGGATGCGGGGGCCGACAGCCATGAGTGCGGGCCATCCCATGATGCGCTACTAGATGACACTGATCCGGAGACAGCTGTGGGCTTGGCTGATCCCAGTGAGGCTACCGTGACTGGTGACCTAGTGCCGGACGAGAAGTCTGACATAGTGATACCGACTCAACCTTCTGATATTTTTGAGAGGTCAGAGGTAACTGCCTTGATGGAGCTACCTAGAAACACATTGAGCAAGTTGCAGCAAGAGGACCCGAGTCTGGGCCTCCTGTTTAAGAAGGTTGGTACGACTGATGGGAAGAACGGTCAAGAGAGAACTTTATTATAAAAGGGGCATTGTTGTATCGGCAGTGGACGCCGGATACGTGCTCAGGTTTGGGGGAGGAGCAGTTAGTGGTGCCTGCCCAGTTCAGGGAGGATCTGGTTAGGCTAACGCAGGTGGCACCACTGGCGGGTCATTTAGGGGTATGTGAGACTACTGATAGGCTACTCTTTCATTTTTGGTGGCCTAATATGCATGCATCGGTTGATTCTTTTTTGATGTATCATATTGGTAAGGTAGTTGGAGAACCCCACCCAGGAATACCCGTGGCACCTTTGATCCCTACACCTGCAGTTGAACCGCCATTGACTTGTGTCATAGTTGACAGGGTTGATCCCTTATTACCCACCAGTTTGGGAGATAAATACTTGCACACTTTAATTGATACTACCACTAGATACCCGGAGGCTATCCCGGTTAGCAGCATGAACACGAAGATAAGAGACCCTTGTAACAAACAGGCTAAATCTAGGTTGTTCAAGGGGGGTGACGAGGCTTTGGCACGGTTGTGAGTTCAGGGTCGACCCATGGCTGCTAAGTTTTGTGGTCAGTATCAGGAAATTAAGCAGATTGGTGAGGTTAACTATGTAATAGACAGGCCCGACCGTCGCATAGCCTCTCAATGCTGCCTTAGTAAAATGCAACAGCCCTACCATAGACCGACTGCATCTGGCCGTGGCGCTGAAGGCGGTGATGCTGCGCAGGCAGGTGTAGCTGCAAGGAATGCGGGGGTGTGCATGCATGGTATCGGCGGGGAAGCCTTGGCACTTATGAACTGTGGGAGTGACTGCACAGGTGGTACAGATTGTCTCTCTCATGACCTGGCTGTATTAGGGACGGAGGTGGAGAAGGAGGGACACTATAGTTTAGAGGCTGCGGTTTCGGCTGGGTTGTGGGAGGGCACTGAGTATGTTGTTCTTCGAGATAAGTTGCAACCTCTTGTTCCTAAGCGCCAAGAGGAGTTGTTTACTAGGCTGTGGCAGTACTTCCGCATGTTTGGTGATTCTCCAGGCCTGATGTCCGGGGTGGCACCAGACATAGAGGCTGGAGACAGTGCAAAGCTCAAGTTGGCTCCCTACCGTATAAATCCTGCTCGACAGCCTGTCTTAAAATCAGCGCTGGACTACATGTTGGAGACGGGTCTGAGGGATAAAGGGTATCGTGAGTGGTCTTTGCCAGTGACTTTGCAACCTGACCGGAGTGGCAAGATCCGTTTTTGTGTTGATTGCAGTAGTGTTAGTGCATTATCCCTGACAGACGCCTATCCATTACCCAGAGTTGACAATCCCATAGACCGCATCGGGGCTGCCATGTTTATCACTAAGGTGGAATTAGGGAAGGGTTATTGGCAGGTCCCGTTGCCGGAGAGAGCGAAGAGAAGTGCCAGTCTTGTGGTGGACTGGGCAGTTTATCAGTGCCAGGTGATGTTTTGCTGCTGGAAAACAGTTTGGATGTGTGGCATGTTGAGGGCACTGATAATGTTATGGTTGATTGTTAGTCACGGGAGGGTGTGTTTTGTGGAGAAACCTTGCCGTTCAGTCAGTGTTGGTGTAGCCTCCTGCTTTGGTTTGATTAGCGTGTTTGCGTCTGGTCCTTGTTGGTTACCGTGTGTAGCCCAGCGTAGGGTCGTAAAGTAGGAGTTGCTCTGTTTCTGTGTAGAAGAAAATATTTAAATACAACAATATAAAAACTATAAAAATACTAGAAAAAAGACTGTAGTTGTATATGTCTTGTAGTGTTATTGAAGTATGAGCAGTCTGTTGTTTCAAGATGCACCAACACACTCCCCCTGGGTGTGAGGGTGTCACTCCCAAATGAGTTTATAGCCTATATCATTTGTGAGTGAGTTATAATTTACGAGGCCTATTTTGGAAGGACCTTGGGCGAGGCTAGTAGCTTGCTATCCCTCTGTCTATTTTCTCTCGTGGCTAGCAGGATGGCGCCTGTAGTCGTGTTGCCGTCAGGTCAGCCCTATAAATTAGTTAGTTTATTTAGCCTTGTGTGATTAATGCAGTTTATCATAAGTTCACACAGTGATGACTTATAATTATGTGAATATTTTTGTTGTTAATGAGAGCACTGGCTGCTTGAGATAATTAAGTATTCTTGCGACGCCTGGAGCCCTTCCTCGCCACGCGATGCCCTAGCTCGAATCTCGCAGCTGCAGGGCTTCACTCCAGTCTCGCCTCTCGCTGTGATAACATCATTGTCTGACGTTGTTGGCTTGCTTCTTGATTTTCCCATTGGATACCGCATATTTCTCTTGTTTCGTTGTATAATTGAAGTATAGCAGGGGCTGGAGTCATATTGAGCATATTGTTTTGGTTTCAACATTTTAGTTTAATATTAATCACTGCATTCCTTTCTTCCTTGGCAATCTTAGTCTATAAGCTTCGACACTGTTTTCCTTGCATTTCTTTCCCATTGTTTAACTATCTATCTATCTATCTATTGCCTGACCCCGAAATCTCCGAAGGGGTGGCCACGAACGAACCGCCCCCAAGCACCTCTGTCCCCAGTCAGTCGACGCCCCTCCTCCCAACCAACACCACCTTCATTCATATACTTCCTTTCTCCATCCTTCCACCTCTCCTTCGGTGCACCTCTCCCTCTCTGTCCTTCCACCTCGCGCTCGTACACCCTCTTAGTCAATCTCTCGCTTTCCATACATTCTATATGGCCGAACGATCTCAAGTTGTTCCTTTTCACACTTTCCAGCACATCTACCTCCACACCACACCTCCTTCTTACTTCCTCATTCGTCTGTCTATCGCTCCATATAACTCCGCACGCACTTCTCAAGTAACTCATTTCCACCGCTCTCACTCTTGGTCTAAGTCTCTTCCCGAACGTCCATGCTTCACTTCCGTAAGTTAGTGTCGGGATTACCACACTGTCATGCAAGGACTTCTTCACTTCCATACTGACCACCCTATTTCTTGTTACTGCTTTCAACGTTCCTACAACCCTCTTCTCCTGTTGCACCCTCTCCCGCACCTCCTTATTCACAGTCCCATCTTTACTCAACACACTGCCCAGATACTTAACACTCAACGAGCGGCTAGGTCGGTAAATTCTACTACCTGCCAAGCGGGTGGTTTTACCCTAAACGAGCTTATTTCCGTGCTCCTTTTCATGTATAAACAAGAGCCAGAGCGTAATACAATTATGTATCCCTGAAAGGGCGGTAATTGAGCTTTCCAATTACACCTGAACCATCCTTCTACGATCACTGGTTGTCTTGCAACGATCGTGCAACCGAAGGGCAAAATCGCTAAAATACGGTCATTTCGTTACATAATTACGTGTGTAGCGAGGGAGGGAGGGTGGATGTGTGTGTAGTATATGTCAGTAGGCCCACGGCAACCGTGGCGAGCGGTCATGAGGCAACCTATGCTCCTCCCGTCGCTCGTCTCTCTCTCAGAGCCAATATTGCGCCAAAATTGCACACAGACTTAAGTCGGGCCCCGCCACATATTCCTTTCTTCTCCATACAGATTTAAGTCGGGCCCCGATAGACAAGGTTTAAAAGAGCTGACGATCTCCATAGCCTGACCGTTCAACTTCACCTCACACTCTGTGACTTCACCCCTTTCGAATACCATAACCTTGCTCTTCCCCGCATTTACCTTCAAATTCCGTTTTTTGCACACTGCTCCAAACTCATTTACCAAACCCTACAGCTCCCATTCATTATCACTCATCAGAACTGTATCATCCGCAAACAGCAGTATAGGCAGCTTCCACTCATTTCCCTCCCTTTTCAGCGATACACCAACATCCACTGCTCTTGATAGTATTTCTTTCATGACTCCATCCATAATACAGTAAACAACCACGGGGACATCACACACCCCTGTTTCAAACCAACCTTCAGGTCAAATAACTCGCTCTGCTCACTCTCCACACGTACTGCCGCCTTTGCACCCTCATACATACTCTTCACTGCTTTCAGCAACTTGCCATCTACTCCGTATATTGTAAGTACTTTCCACAAACCTTCTCTATCCACTCTGTCATAGGCCTTCTCCAAGTCCATAAAGGCAACATACACCTTTTGTTTCTTCTCCAGATATTTCCCCACAACACTATTCAGGGTAAAAATCTGACCTACACATCCTCTTCCCTTCCTAAAACCTCCCTGCTCGTCGCCTATCCATTTTTCCGGTCTCACTCTCACCATCACTACCCTACTGTATACCTTCCCTACTACACTTAGAAGACATATTCCTTGGTGGTTACCACACACTCCTCTTTCCCCTTTGCCCTTATATAGGGGGACTATTATGCCAGTCTTCCAGTCATCAGGTACACTCCCCTTCTCCCATGCTAGTTTGCAAATGTTCCATACCCATTCGATCACTATCTCACCACCATACCTCAACAATTCCCCACACACTCCATCTGTTCCTGGTGCTTCCCCCAACGTCACTCTTTTCATGGCTTCCCACACTTCTGACCTCCTGATCTCCACCTCCTCCTCCACTACTTCTCTTCTTCTCCCTCCCATACCATATCCAACTATGTTTGCTGGCTCTTCATTCCTTACATTTAGCAACTCATTGAAGTACTCCCTCCCTATTTCGACTCTCTCTTGCTTCTCGGCTAGCATTCTCCATTCTTATCTTTCACACCCTTACTGTTTCCCTTGCTACCTTCCCTAACTTTCTTGACTTCTTTCCAGAACAGTTTCTTACTCTCCCTCCATTTTACAATCAAATGCCTTCCAAATTCCTCATCTACTCTTCTCTTACTTTCCTTCACTACTCGCTTCACCACCCTCTTTCTCTCCACGTACCTCGCTCGTTTTGTCTCTCGAAATCTTCATTCCCTCTACTACCCAACCACTCTTTATATGCTTTCTTCTTTTCTTCCACAGCTATTTTTACCTCTTCTGTCCAACATGCTGTACCTTTCACTCCCCTCCCTCTTCTCCTCACTCCACACACCTCCTCACATGCTGCACAGATCTCTTCCTTAAACACCTTGCTCATCTCCTCCACTTCCTCCATAACTTCCAGGTCGAACCCATCTAGTCGTCTTTCTACTGCTCTCCTGTACTCTTCCCTGATTTCGTCCTCCTGTAACCTCTCCACCCTCCTCACCATTCCACCTTCCTCTCGCCTCCCTCCAGCTCTCCTCACCCACCTTTTTTGTATCCGAACCTTAGCTACTACCACATAATGATCAGACAGACCCCCTCCAATACCCCTATACACCCTTGCATCCATCACAGATTTCTTCATTCGTTCGTCCACACATACATAATCAATCAATGACTTTCGTTTCACCGCTGTCTTATCCTTCATCGTCAACATCCATTTCCACGTATACCTGTTGATCATTCTGTGTCGGAAGAAGGTGTTGGCTATCCACAGCCTCCTCCCCACACACACATCCATAAGTGCACTACCATTCCCATTCACCTCTTATGGTACCCCCCACCCTCCCACCACTCCCTCAACTTTCCTATCACCCACCTTACAATTCATATCCCCAATCAAAAATATTCTTTCGTTCTTGTCAAACTTCTCCAGGCATGCCTCTACATTCATCCAGAACTCCTCTTTCATTCTTTCAAGTGTATCCTCTGTCGGGGCATACACACACACAATCACCCACGTTTGTATTCCTACTTTCATTCTCACCCACACAATCTTTGAACCCACAGACCCATACTCTCTTACACATTCCTTCCATTTGTTACTTACAAACAAACATGCACCTTCTCTCGCTGTTCCTTCACTCACTCCAGCACACACACCCATTCCACACTCCCACTCTTTCACATCTGAACCTTTCCATTTGGTCTCTGTCATTCCACATACATCCAGCCTGGCATTCACTAGCACTTCCAGAACCTCTCTCTCTTTTGTGCCATCATTCATGCCACTAACATTCCATGTAGCCATTCTCTTAATGTCCGAATGAATGTCCTTACTTAGTCGATTGTTTAACTGCATTGCATATTAATATAACATGTATTTATCCTTTATTATTGAAGTTGACATTCACAGTGGTTTGGAGGTATGCTCAAGGGTAGCATATCACAACCTACTGGAATGCCAACTATTGTGTTTCATGTCTTAGGTTAGTGTTTCAGACTTCCCCCATGTTTCTGCTTTATATTATTCCTAATTCCTAAGCAATTGGGCATACTATGAATTGTCTGGGAGTCTGGCAGTGTTCTGGTGTATCATTTATGTGCAGTTTATAATAACCTTAAAAGTTCTCTAGCATACTACACGCACTATGTACTAAACTTGGGGACAATAGATATTTGTGTGTCTCCTTGTATTTCTGCTTTAATAGAGCAAAGAGGAAGATCACTATTTTTCCTAGAGAACCTGCGTGTCTTGGTGTTGAGTCAAATATTAAGAGCGTGTCTATTGCAGGGTTGGTTTAGTGCGGTGGGCAGTGTTGTTGTGCAGGTCTACAGCATTGGTGTCTTTTTGCTACGGCATTGTCTTTTTGCCAGTGCGGTGGGCTAGGCTATTTGAGCATCTGTTTCCCCCCAGCCTCCCCTCGTAACAATATATATATATATATATATATATATATATAACACCATGGTTTTGTAACCGTGTTCCATAGTCAAGGCAGGTCAGAGTTAATTCATACTTAGCATATTAATCCGTGAGATGCCTTACCACTAAAGTTTTGACGAATTCCTATTTATATTGAATTTACGAATTTTTCATGTTTTTGACATTTTACAACTTTTTTGTACTGACTGCATAAATATCCCCCATGATGTATATAACGTTGTTGGTACTTACTGTTTAAGACCCCCATGATGTATATAACGTTGTTGGTACTGACTGTTTAAGACCCACATGATGTATATAACGTTGTTGGTACTTACTGTTTAAGACCCCCCATGATGTATATAACGTTGTTGGTAATTACTGTTTAAGACCCACATGATCTATATAACGTTGTTGGTACTGACTGTTTAAGACCCACATGATGTATATAACGTTGTTGGTACTGACTGTTTAAGACCCCCATGATGTATATAACGTTGTTGGTACTTACTGTTTAAGACCCCCATGATGTATATAACGTTGTTGGTACTTACTGTTTAAGACCCCCATGATGTATATACCGTTGTTGGTACTTACTGTTTAAGACCCCCATGATGTATATAACGTTGTTGGTACTTACTGTTTAAGACCTCCATGATGTATATAACGTTGTTGGTACTTACTGTTTAAGACCCCCATGATGTATATAACGTTGTTGGTACTTACTGTTTAAAACCCCCATGATGTATATAACGTTGTTGGTACTGACTATTTAAGACCTCCATGATGTATATAACATTGTTGGTACTGACTGTATAAGACCTCCATGATGTATATAACGTTGTTGGTACTGACCGTTTAAGACCTCCATGATGTATATAACATTGTTGGTACTGACTGTATAAGACCTCCATGATGTATATAACGTTGTTGGTACTGACCGTTTAAGACCTCCATGATGTATATAACATTGTTGGTACTTACTGAATAAGACCACCATGATGTATAATTATAACATTGTTGGTACTGACCGTATAAGACCACCATGATATATATAACGTTGTTGGTACTGACTGTATAAGACCACCATGATGTATATATCATTGTTGGTACTGACTGTATAAGACCACCATGATGTATATAACGTTGTCGGTACTGACTGTAGAAGACCACCATGATGTATATATCGTTGTTGGTACTGACTGTATAAGACCACCATGATGTATATAACGTTGTTGGTACTAACCGTATAAGACCACCATGATGTATATAACGTTGTTGGTACTGACCGTATAAGACCACCATGATGTATATAACGTTGTTGGTACTGACTGTATAAGACCACCATGATGTATATAATGTTGTTGGTACTGACTGTATAAGACCACCATGATGTATATAACGTTGTTGGTACTGACTGTATAAGACCACCATGATGTATATAATGTTGTTGGTACTGACTGTATAAGACCACCATGATATATATAACATTGTTGGTACTGACTGTATAAGACCACCATGATGTATATAATGTTGTTGGTACTGACTGTATAAGACCACCATGGTGTATATAACGTTGTTGGTACTGACCGTATAAGACCACCATGATGTATATAGCATTGTTGCTACTGACCGTATAAGACCACCATGATGTATATAACATCGTTGGTACTGACTGTATACGACCCTCATGATGTATATAGCATTGTTAGTACTGACTGTGTAAGACCTCCATGATGTATATAACGTTGTTGGTACTGACTGTCTAAGACCACCATGATGTATATAAAATTGTTGGTACTGACTGTATAAGACCACCATGATGTATATAACGTTGTTGGTACTGACTGTATAAGACCTCCATGATGTATAAAACATTGTTGGTACTGACCGTATAAGACCACCATGATGTATATAACGTTGTTGGTACTGACCGTTTAAGACCACCATGATGTATATAACATTGTTGGTACTGACCGTATAAGACCACCATGATGTATATACCGTTGTTGGTACTGACTGTATAAGACCTCCATGATGTATAAACCATTGTTGGTACTGACCGTATAAGACCACCATGATGTATAAACCATTGTTGGTACTGACAGTATAAGACCACCATGATGTATATAACATTGTTGGTACTGACTGTATAAGACCTCCATGATGTATAAAATATTGTTGGTACTGACCGTATAAGACCACCATGATGTATATAACGTTGTTGGTACTGACCGTTTAAGACCACCATGATGTATATAACATTGTTGGTACTGACCGTATAAGACCACCATGATGTATATATCGTTGTTGGTACTGACTGTATAAGACCACCATGATGTATATAACGTTGTTGGTACTGACCGTATAAGACCACCATGATGTATATAACGATGTTGGTACTGACCGTATAAGACCACCATGATGTATAAAACGTTGTTGGTACTGACCGTATAAGACCACCATGATGTATATAACGTTGTTGGTACTGACCGTATAAGACCAGCATGATGTATATAGCGTTGTTGGTACTGACTGTATAAGACCACCATGATGTATATATCGTTGTTTGTACTGACTGTATAAGACCACCATGATGTATATAACGTTGTTGGTACTGACCGTATAAGACCACCATGATGTATATAACGTTGTTGGTACTGACTGTATAAGACCACCATGATGTATATAACGTTGTTGGTACTGACTGTATAAGACCACCATGATGTATATATCGTTGTTGGTACTGACTGTATAAGACCACCATGATGTATATAACGTTGTTGGTACTGACCGTATAAGACCACCATGATGTATATAACGTTGTTGGTACTGACCGTATAAGACCACCATGATGCATATAGCATTGTTGGTACTGACTGTATAAGACCTCCATGATGTATATAGCATTGTTGCTACTGACCGTATAAGACCACCATGATGTATATAACATCGTTGGTACTGACTGTATAAGACCACCATGATGTATATAACATTGTTGGTACTGACTGTTTAAGACCACCATGATGTATATATCGTTGTTGGTACTGACTGTATAAGACCCTCATGATGTATATAGCATTGTTGGTACTGACTGTGTAAGACCTCCATGATGTATATAACGTTGTTGGTACTGACTGTTTAAGACCACCATGATGTATATAACGTTGTTGGTACTGACTGTATAAGACCACCATGATGTATATAATGTTGTTGGTACTGAATGTATAAGACCACCATGATGTATATAACGTTGTTGGTACTGACTGTATAAGACCACCATGATGTATATAATGTTGTTGGTACTGACTGTATAAGACCACCATGATGTATATAATGTTGTTGGTACTGACTGTATAAGACCACCATGGTGTATATATCGTTGTTGGTACTGACTGTATAAGACCACCATAGTGTATATAATGTGTTTTTTTTTTTTTTTTTTTTTTTTTTTTTAAGAGACAATGAACGGAGGAAGGAAAAACACAGATAAAACAAAAAGGTCCATGTGCCTAAAGGCAGACTCCATTCATAAAATGTTTGTAACAACTGGATTTAAAAATTTGTAGATTGTAAGCTTGTGGAAAGCAATTCGAGGGAAGTGAATTCCAAAGAGTAGTAGCTCTGGGGATAAATTAATTCTGATAAGCAGAAGTTCTGCATTGTGGAGGAGAAAGTGTAAATTCATGGGCGCTCTCAGCTGCCCTAGTTCTACAGGGAAAGATGTGGAGAGGCGGCACAATTGAAGCAAGTTCCTCGGAACAATTGCTGTGAAAATATCTGTAGAATAATGCAAGGGATGCAACGTTTCTTCGTATGGATAATGTAGGAAGGTCCTGTGTGATTGCAGGGTTATTGATTAATCTAATAGCTTTATTTTGAATTTTGTCCAACTGCCTCAATGCAACCACTCCACTTCCACCCCACAGAGGTGAACAGTAATCCATCTGAGAACGCACATGACTTTTATATATCACGGCCAACTGCTCGTCAGTGAAGAATTCTCGAACTCTGTACAGGAGTCCCAGTTTTTTAGAGGCATTCTTAGCAATGCTTCTAACATAATGTGTCCAGCTCAAGTTAGTAGTTAATGTTACACCGAGAATATCAATACTAGGGGAAGTGGGAATATTTACATCATTAAAAAATATATGGGAGTCAGTGAGATTCTGTCGGTTAGAAAATTGAATGTACTTGGTTTTCTGTGCATTAAAGGAAACTAGATTCGTTTGTCCCCATCCATTAATTCTAGAAAGGTCCTGGTTCAGAGAAATTGCAGTGTTTATTTTTGAATTTATAAGATCGGGTTGGGTGAAAGAATTGGTAAATGTGAAGGAACTGTGGAGTGTTGAGTCATCTGCGTAGGAATGTATTGGATTATGAGTGGTAGATATGAGATCATTGATATGAATGAGGAACAGAATTGGGGCCAAAACTGATCCCTGGGAAACACCAACATTTATTGAGTGAAATTGAGAATAAAGGCCATCTACCATTACACGTATTTTTCTGTTATGAAGATAAGAAGAAATTAGTGGAACTAATGATGCAAGGCCGTAGTGTGACATCTTCGACAATAAGGATTGATGCCAGACTCTATCAAATGCCTTTGATATGTCCAGTGCTATTGTATGTGTTTCACCATGTTGGTCTGTAGCTTGGTTGATTTGATGTGTAAGAAGGCAAAGCATGTCTGCAGTTGATCGACATCGTCTAAAACCATATTTCCTATCACTGATTAATGTATTATTCTCAAGATGCTTAATTATGTGATTATTTAATATAATTTCAAAGACTTTACCAAGAGTGGAAGTTATAGCAATTGGTCTGTAGTTTGAATACAGGAGCGAGCACCAAGGAGCAATTCTTAAGTACTATTGGAGGAATTTCATCAGAGAATCTACTGAGAGATTCTGCAAAATAGTTTTGACATGTCTGGTGTGGATCTTAAGTGAGGGAATTTCAGGCGAATTAAAATTAAGTACAGGGACATCTTGATTTATTTCATCTAAGGTTGAGTTGGTGGAGAAAATATTCGCAAGAAGGTTAGCTTTACCTCGTGGGTCACTTACAAGATTGCCAGTCGGAGATTTTAATGGTGGAATGGATGAAGCAATAGTGAAGTTGGATTTAAATGAGTTAAGAGTAGACCAAAATATTTTGTTATCAATTGGATTATTTAGAAGTTTATTTGCCTGCTTGTGGAGAAAGTTTGATTTAGTTAGGTTTAATACAGTTTTGGCATGATTTCTGATGTTTCTAAAGTAATTAAAGGCTTCATGTGTTTTTGATCTTGTGTATGCATTGTAGGCTATTGCTTTTTGTTCAGTTACTCTAGCACAATTATGGTCAAACCATTTAGGTGAATTAGATCTTTTACTGTACTTTTGATGAGGAATAAAAGTTTCCATTCCAATTTTTACAAAATCTTGTATGTGGCTCAAGGTGGAGTGTGCATCATTAGAAAAGAAAGAGGTCCAGGGAATATCAATAAAGAAACCTTGAAGACCCTCCCAGTCTGCCCTATCGTAATGCCATTTAGTCACCAAAACAGGTTCAGAGTGGGAAGGTGTGGTAGGTGATAGACAGGTGGCCTGTATCAGACAGTGATCAGAAGATCCAAGCGGGGACCTCACTGTAACATCATAATTTTCTGAATTGGTTGTTAAAAATAAGTCCAGTAGGTGGGAATTATGATTAGGATTATCTGGTACACGGGTGGGTTGGTTGACTAGTTGAGTGAGATTAAATGAGTCTGCAAATAGCTCACATTCAAGACCAGCATCATCAGTCCTGGCTGAATGAGTGAGCCATTCAACATTATGGACATTAAAATCACCCAACACAGTGATTTCAGAAGAAGCATTTAAGTTGAGGACACTGAGTTGTGAGGTCAGAGAATCAAAAAGACTTTGCTCTGGAGGAGTATTTGGGGAACGGTAGATGCAACATATGTATTTAAATTTACCAGCCGAAATTAATTTGTATATAGAATAATCAAAATAGGGACAATTGAAACTAGTAACCTCCTCCAGGGCAATTTCAGATTTTGCGAAGCAACATACACCTCCTTTAGGTCTGAAATTTTGGAGCAGTTGATAACCTGGAAAATTAAATATAGACGTGTCAGATGTGGATGTTACTTGAGTCTCTGTCAAAAAAAGGAGAGTAGGGGATTCTGCTTGAAGAAATTGGTGTACAGAATTGATGTTAGAGTGAAGTCCCCTTATATTGCTAAAAAAAAAGCTGCACCGATGAGCAGCTTTGGGACGTTGCAATGCTCTAGACACAGTCGCATGATGACGACCGGGAGGTCCCTGTGTCAATGACCCAACCCTGCCGGGGGTGGATATCCGAGGGACCACCAGGTTTGCTCTTAACAATTGTACTGCCATATTTATTGGGTAAGGTGTATGGTGTTACATGTATGATATGTAGTGGGAAGAGTAGTGTTTTATGGATAGAGGATAGTAATGTAGGGCAATGTCGTGAAGTTGGATGTGTATGTTATTGGTACTGACTGTATAAGACCACCATGAGGTATATAATTATCGTTGTTGGTACTGACTGTATAAGACCTCCATGATGTATATAATGTTGTTGGTACTGACTGTATAAGACCACCATGATGTATATAATGTTGTTGGTACTGACTGTATAAGACCACCATGATGTATATAATGTTGTTGGTACTGACTGTATAAGACCACCATGATGTATATAATGTTGTTGGTACTGACTGTACAAGACCTCCATGATGTATTATATCATCTAGCAGACGGCGAGTTATGATCCCGTAGTGAAAGTGGGGCTGACAGATACTTAGATGCATATTTTTTTCTATGAAGTTTTGCAAGTAATGAGAGACAATAATGCAATATCCAGTATAATTGTTAGGCTGAACATGTAGTATCTGATAATAATAATAATAATAATAAAAATCCCTCATTATAACATTCAAACCGATCAGATACCGAAATATGAAAAGTAATGCTAACTTTAACTAACCTAACTTTGCCTAGCTCAGTCTAACCTAGCCCAGACTAACCATTCCCAGCTTACAACGCCCTAACTTAACCCTTCTTGCCCGGGCTCGCCATCCTAAGGACATTATTGAGATCCGGGCGATCTGGCAAAAAACTTCTTTAATAGGCTACCCGTATATTTTATTATTTTAACTGTTAAAGAATTCCCACACATCTCTATAAGTAGCTGTGTTTTGTATCTGTAGACTGGCGTTGAGTAGAGCTCTCTAAGTCAACTGGTTCAGTTGTGATGACAATTTCCGTGGAGAGTGATTCGATGCGATGTTGGCAATATCGGACCTTTGCAGACACTAATCTCGTCTTAGCATACAACAACAACATTGATCCGACGTCTCCTTATTGTTTTCGGAAGTGCGGTGTCGCAAAGACAGGCTTTGTTTACATGCGTCGGACGCACGGCTTTCACAACACGCTTAATAGGCCTTAAAGCTTACGGATTTTAAAATGAGACCCGGGCTCCTGACCATCTGCCGCGGTGTCATTTTAAAATGACAACCAGGCAGGAAGGTTTAACCTAACCCAACACAGCCCACCTTAACTGAAATAGTTACCTTAACAGTTCAGTTAGTAATTAGGTTAGGTTAATGGGGAGTTATATTATTTATTTATATATTTTCTATTATCAGCGGTATACAATATATATTTGTTTTAGTTTGTTCCCTAGACCTCTATCAAGCTTTAAAAAATCATCCCAAAGACCATCTTTCGGCAAATTTTGTACATTGTTTGGTAGACAAAATATTGGTTAAGTGCAGGTTAAGATAAGATTATTTAGGTTATTTCAAACCAATGGTTTTCGATTATCTTGAAAAATCAAGTATAATGCGTTGTGACAGTTTTGGGTGTTTGAGCTTACCATGTATATACAATTGTACATGTAATTGTGGCATGGGCAACCATAAAATAATTAAATTAAATGTGATAACAAATATGGCGGATGACAGCTAGACAAAGTAAATAAGTACATGTATTAGTCATTACATACCATATATTCAAATAAACAGCGAGTGCGAGGCACCCGCCTTTCAACACAGTCCCACTCCTATTCTTCTACTCAACTAGTAAAGTCTGGAACTATCTCCCTCAATCAATCTTTCCTTCATCCTATGACTTAAACTGCTTTAAACTTTGTGTATCCAGGCATTTTGACCACATCCCTTGAATTTGGCTCTCTGTCACTCTTTTGACTTTAGGGGAGACTCCTTACAGGCAACCTGCCTGTTGTCTCCTTCATACACAGAATAATAATAACATAACACGGCATGAAAGAGAACCAGTACGATATTAAGTGGATTTTTAAAATTTGTTCCCTAGACCTCCATCAAGCTTATCAAAATGTCCCCAAGACCCCCCTTCGAGATAAATGTGTACATTGTTCTGTTGATAAATGTCCTGGCTGAAGGCCAGCTCCTCGTAAAGTACAGGCTTGTTAGGAAAAAATTGACAAGTAAATGGCACGAAAGGTCATAAAATTGACAGTAATGGGGCAAAAGGTCTTAAAATCGCCAAACTAATAGGGCGAACATATTAAATTGGGGGTAGATTGTAGGCACCAATCAAACAGGGCTATACCCAGGATAGGCTGTAGTCATTTGAAAAGGAGTCGCTGGAACTCCTGTTTCATTTGCTTGGCCTCTCTTACTGATTCCCTTTGTGCCTCACCTACACTGAGAGTAGTCCAGCCTGTTCTCACAAACACCTCCTACTCCTATCTACTTCAGCACACTAAACATGCACACCACACTTCCCCCTTCCACAGACAAAAACCAAAAAATATGATGACAAACACAAACCAAGCCTCGGAGTCCCCCCCCCCCCCCCCCCCGGGGGGGGGGGCTACCATAAATGCCCCTACACCCGCCCAACCTTGCCCTGACGACACCCCTCTAAATGCTCTCTGATTCTGCCTTTTGATAGGCCTTACGCCCTTATTAATATAACTCCAAGAATCAGACGATATAGACTGGAATAAACGAAAGCCCGAGCAATCACTTGGGGCAAAATCGTCATTATAAATTAGGATTTTAGAATATTAAAAGGCTTAGCTAATTTTGAGTTGAATCTCTTTCACTCTTCTACTGCTATTACAATAATCAATGTCCTTCAGAGGTTTCTCAGTGTATTCCTCCTCCTTTATGGAGAGTAGTAGTCCGGGCAACCTGTGGAAATTTAGGGGGTATCCCAAAACAAATTGCAATAGTGTTCAAACAATTTTGTATTACTTCTATAGGTATATATGTGACAATATAATTTTCAAAAGTTTACCTAAAACTATTTGGTGGATCATACTTTTTAAAAGCTCAGTTTACCCGTACCCCCTAAAATTCCTAAATTCTGCTTTTGCGCTCATTACAAACTTGAATAGATGTTTCCAACCAATTGTATTTTGTATCAAACCCATAAAATAGTTATGAAGACATGGTATTCAATCTTTTTATGTCATTAAATGTTACCTTAGCTGCTCCATGACCTTCCTTAAACACATTTTAAGTACACTTTACTGATGTACACTGATACAAAAATGTGACATTAAAGTTCCTCTTCTTCTGAATCAGTATCAGGAGGCAATGTGAGTGTTTGAGCATACTCCCCGACAGTCACTGCAAGCAACTGAGCAATCTAGTCCATTGCGTTTGCAGGTGCACCGTAAATTTAGCAGCCAGTTTTACAAGAACAGCGGATGCCTTGTAGTAGTTCTTGTGGGGTTGGTGGATTATCAGTCAGAATGGCCCCATTTTCTCTTCACTAATCTTCCAACCCCATAGTTCTGGAGGTACATTTTAACCATGGCCCAGCCAAACTTGCACCTGTTGGGAGACACGCAGGCTGTGGTACTTAGCAGCAGCTGATGTTGGAGGTAGAACACGGGGTTCAACTGCTGCAGTGCTGCTTGTCGTCTTCTCATTAAACCTGCGGAGCCTCAAGCTGTCAAGGTCTTCATCTTGATCACCATTGTATATGGAGACAAGGGCATGGTTTCCAGCTTTGATTACATCTTCCATCTTTGAATTTGAATCCATGAACACCGCTGCTTGTCTGATAAAGATGTCACCTTTCAGTTTTGAAATTGCCTTATTCTTTCCGATGCCATGCAGCCTGGATGTGGTGTCACAACCCAGAACAGCGTGAGCAAATAGAATGCTGCTGTAGACAGTGCTCCCCAGGTGACACCTTGTAGCTTCTATATTCCAACACCTCTGACCCTTTTTGCTTTCCATTTTGACATTTGGTTGGAACCATATGTTGTACTTGGCATGGCCAGCATGATGAATTAGAAGAATCAAGATGTCTGTGTCATCTGCAATCACAACAGTATTGTTCTTTTCTGCACATTCCACAGCTGCCTCTACTACTAAAACATCAGCATCACCCTTGGCATGGAGAACGTCACAACCCACTGCCTCAAGTCTGCTCCCTAGCATGTTGATAAACCTTTGTTTGTTCTGCTAGTTTGACAGAAATTCTTCTTTCTTGGTCTGTAGGGCCATTGTTGCATCAAAGTGCACTGCAGCACCAATGCAGCCACCACTTCTTCTTGTGTGTGTACTGCCCTTGGTACTAGGGGAGTCAATATAGCCATCAAACGCAACAGTGGCTCTCCCATACCTGTGAATAACATAATATGTAGTGTATGCTTTCAGAATTTCATCCCAGGCAAATCCCATTGTCCAGGGGATTCTGTGAAGGAGAGCACTTCCATCAAGGACAAACTGAGCCTGGTCTGGTGTTTTGGGGGCTGCCTCAATTGTAGAACAGCACAGACTGTCTGCTAAGCTGGCTTTGTTGGCAGGTCTCCTCCTATGTGGCGACTCAAACATTGCAGGTGGGTAGGAGCAGAGTTCATATTTGAATACCTCAGTTAGGTCACCACATCTAGTGCCTGCTGTTACCAGACGCTAGAAAAGTAGTAGGGGGTCCACATGTTCTACATCATCTCTAATCTTCACTGAGGTTTTTGTGTCCATTGTTATTGCCTGGTTCTTCATGCGGAATGTGTACTCGGCTACCTTTTGGCCTGTCATGGATTTCAATATTTCATTGCCAACATGTGTGGTTGTGTCGCAGTTCACTGTTGCATGTGCATTTACCCCAGTGGCTATGTTTCGCAGAGTTGGTGGTCCAGCAGTGCTGAAGGGATTTCTTGGAGCCAGGTATTGCAAGAGGTCTTGCTCATCACTAGAGTCCTCGTTCATCCTTGCCTTGCTGGTCTCTTTGTGTTGTTCACTGGTGGTGAATGTCTCACCAGTGAAATCCTGCATGGCACTATTCATTTCAGCACAAGAGGGAGTGGAGAGAACCCAGATGAGGCACTGTGTTTCTGTGAATCCTCTTCCTCTTACTAAGGCAAAATATCCATTTAGAATACAACAAAATTACATTTTTAAATGATTAAATGTGAACGTGTTATATTCTTGCATGTGTTTTCGAATAACAAAAATGGTCAAGATCCGCCTTAAACTATTCAATCACTCTAATATTCACTTCAACTATTTAAAACACAATATAAATAATGTTTGGCTGCATTGGTACAACATCTAAAATACTATTGGCATTGATTTGGACACCATCTTACCCTTTCAATTACCTTTTTTAATATGGGCCAATAATTTTATGGGCCAGGTTAATTATCCCATTAAAAAATATGTTCCACCAATTAGATTTTGGTAAACTTTTGATTTTTGAATTACTTTATATCTAAGGAAACATAAAAAAAGGTTTCAAAACTATTGCAATTTGTTTTGGGTATAACCACATATTGCCGGACTATAGGGGGCACCCGAAATTGCAACAAGTTCACATCCCTTTTCTGCACAACTCTCCATCCCAAGAGTGACCTGATTTTCCCACTCATTCATCTACTCAAAAAGCAAACTCCGGATCTCTCTCAGTCCCTCAATCAAACAGTGCAATTCATATATGTTTGACTTTGAATGATATGATGTCTAAATATAAAATATATGTGTATCGGTATAAATGAAATTCAGAGGGGGGGGGGGGGGGGGAGTCCAAAACCGACAAAGCAACAAAATTTGAAAACGCGTTTTTTTTTTTTTTTTTTTTTTTTTACAGAAAGGAACACTCCTATCCTTCCTCTATCATAATTATGGTCTGGATTTGGTCGCATTTGGGCAGAAACTGTAAGGGTGACACCCTTTTGAGTGCAGGTATCTTGTTTAACCTTATCCGCATTATTCAGAGCGGGCCGAGAAACGTGGTCCTGTCTTAATCCGACAAAGTCCATCTCCCGCGCTCTCACTGTTTACATGTGTGGAGATGCGGGAGCCAATGAGAACTCAGGGCATACCCGCTGTGCGCTCCCCTTAGCTGCTGGGGATTCATGCGGGCGAGGTCTCTAACAAAAATATTACAGTCCTGCCCGAAACGCGGGAAAGCTTACTTTGCCGGTGATCGTGGTGTTATTATCGCAAAATTGACAGTGATATACATAGAATTACGGTATGTATTGTATATCAGTGTGTCCAGGAACACTTTGTGATCAATGTCTGACAATGATGAGGGCCCTGCTGAGGCCCGGCCAGGCCCTTCTGGAGACTTTTCTATAAGTGGGGGGAACTTTTATGGTAGAGCCAAACGGAATCATGTAAAGGGAATCTCTAATTCCCTGGTGGACAGTGACGATAGTGTAAAAAATCAAGACTATATGGGTGATGATAATGATTCTGACTCTGATTCTGATGCTGCTATGAGTGACTTAGAGTTAATGCAACCACCTGAAATTGTCACAATCTACAGAAGAAAGTGGTGGGACTGCAGCAGATGGTGGGGCTATTGGTGGTGGTGGGGTTACAGCAGGTGGTGGGGTTGCCCAGGTGGAAGCACCACATCGTGGTAGGGTATCCAATAGGGATCGAAAGAGAGTTGCTAGGCCAAATTCTTGGAAGAAGACAGTGGCTAAGCACCAGACAAATCTTGGACAAGCCTACACCTTATACATTACAAAAAAGCCCATGGCACCCAGGAAGATAGGGCCCAGGTGCAATGACGGTTGTTTCCAGAATCTTGGGGAGGCCCAGGTGAACGACTTGTTTAATGTTTTTTGGAGCATAGGAAATTATGATAGTCAGAAGCAATATCTTCAGTCTTACAAGATCAGTGCCAGTTAAACGTAAACATATGAAAGCAGCTGTGAGTAAGCGAAGTGTCATGTACCATTACTTTGTGAAAGTGAACTACAATGATTTTCATATCTGTCGAAAAGCTCTTATTTCTATTCATGGAATCACAAAGACAAAACTTGATGTACTAATGGAAAAACGGTCCCTAGCTCCAACAGGAACACCTACCCACGACAAGCGTGGGCGGAAGCCGTCTCCCAGGGCTATTACTGGCTCACCTCTTGACCGTGTTCATGAACACATTGAGTCACTAGTCTTCACAGCAATCCACTACACCAGAGCCCACACCCCTTATGGGTGGTATATGGAAGGTGGTCTGTCTATCGCTGAGCTACACAACAACTATATCCATTGGATGATCCAGAGTCATGAAGGTGTAAGGGTTGTCAGTTCCTGGTACTATAAAACAGTTTTCACACGGGACTACAATATAGTATTTAATAGTGGCCCCTTCATAATTGACGATGTTGCCTATTAGTATAATAGTCTCCATTCAACACCCGCGTCAGCCGTTTGAATCAACCGCGCGGGGAAGAAAAAGAGTCATCTTCATAAGTGCAACGCTACTTCTCTTATGGTGTCGTCATAGATCGGGTACCCACTACGAAAAAACTTTTGTAAAAAATAAGAGAATAAAAGAGGGAAACAAACCCTTAAGTACTGTTATCAACAAGCTTCCCACATTCGGTGGATTTTCTTGTGTTGTGGATTCTTACCGCCTCTTGCCAAGCACACAAATCGTCCTTCTCTTCCCTGCGGGCCAACTGTCAACACTTGTGCCCCCGAGCTCCAGCTTCATTCGACGTTCGCTCCCCTCTAGTGAGTCCTTACTCATTTCTATATATCTGGGGGATAGTGAACAAGGTTTAGATTACCTAGCACGGGTTGTGTTATTGTTGACCCGCAGGAAGTGTTAAATTAGGGTACTTTCAGGCGCTTACTTGTTGTGTTCATTTTTGTCGCCACACGCGTGGTGTTACTTGTTGCTATGAGCCTTAGTTTTTGTTTTTCCTTTAGTTAGGAGGCTTTTCTTTCATCACTAGCTGTTCCTTAGTCCAGCTTTGGGTCGTGGGACCCTGTCTTTGTTTTTTCGCAGACGTGCCAGGATATGATTGTCACACGTGGCTGTGGGATCTTCTCGCGTCCGAGCCTGCTGGGAGGCCCCATTCGGGGGCTATCTCTGCGCCTTTTGTTCATGTTTCATTGCTCATTCTTTTTGTTCTTTGGACAAGTTTTTTCTCTTGATAAACCTTTAGGTTATCTATTGTGGAGGGGTAGAATTATTTTTCTCTTTATGTGGATTATTTTGTGTCCCGTTTTCTTGGGGATCCCGGTTGGTTTGTGTTTCCCACTTTCCGGGAGTCCTGGGAGACATCCTCACGTCAGGATTTGGTTGAGAGTTAGGGTTGTTTTCTCTCGTTGTTGTGCTTTTCACCGAGCGTTTCCCCCTCCTGACACGCCGGCCTCTGTTCTGCGGCCTTTGGTCCGTTCCGCCGTGCCGGCGTGTGGTTGGGTTTCTCTCTTTTGCCCCCTGTCATTGTTATCCCTGTGGTAGGATGCCTCTAGCCCTCCGTCCGGCGACCTCGCAGGTTCGGCGGAAGGAGATGTTTTTTCTGTTAACTTTTGATGTCGACGTGCTGGCCGGCCCTTTGTTGCGTTTACCCCGTCATTTCCGGCGGCTCAGTGCTTAAACGTCCTGACGGCGTGTGGCGATTGTTTCTAATAGCACGCCGATACCCGCCGTTAGTTGGCCTAATCGACTATGACCCATGTCATAAGCTGGCACTCAGACAGTTGCGTTTACCCCGTGTTGCCGTCGGCTCAGTGTGTAAACGTACCGGCGGCTGCTAGCGATTGTTTTTAATAGCAGACAGATGCCCACCACCGATTGGCCTACTCACCTATGACCCATGTCATAGGATGGCCCTCTGCAGTCACATCCTCTTCTCATGGTTGAAAAGGGGCATGGGAAGATGCTTGTCACAACCTCTTAGGGGTAAGAATAATAGGGAAGGCCGTAGCCTACTGTTTTTCCGGCTCCGGGAGTATAGGATGCTTTGAGGCCCTCTCTGTATATCCTTATGAGCATTGATTCCTGGAAATTTTCTCTTTCCAGCCCCCACCCCCACCCCCCACCCCTGCTACGGCCCGGACCCCCTGCTACTGCGACGTTCCCGCTGAGGAGGGGAGACTCTGTAATCATGCCCTTGTTCACAATCTGCTCAACTCCGACATGCCTTCTTATTCCGGTACCAGCGCATAGACTGTGTATCCGGTGTGTAAAATGCTTAGACAAATCCTCTTTCATGTGGACATCTCGCACATGTCCAGTCTGTTAAGACCTTTTTGAGGAATGGCTAGCTGGCCAAGATACATCTTGTCTGCTCACTCTCATTAACATTAAATCCAAGTTTACGGCATATGCCTCTAGAGTAGCTAACATAGAATTATTCTGCGATAATCCTGAATTACTAATGGTGGTAAAGTTATATTCATTTGATGAAAACCTAGCTCCCCAGTCACAGAACCCCCCAATACCTTTGCTGACCCTTGAGTCTCCCAATTCCTCCACGACGTCTGCACAGAGCTCCTCTCCCCGATCCAAGAGGAGTCGTTCAGAGTCACCGGAATGTCCTGGACCTGTCCACCCGTATCCATCGGCAGGCCGCCTGCGCAGAACTGCCATCTCGGAGTTTCTACCGGACAAAATCCTAAACTCTCTAGCCCTCAAAGGAGTGTAAATATAACTAGAGATACCCCTGCTTCCTCACAGCGAGATCTTACTGTGGCACATCCGGTGGCTCCGACGTAAGCCTCGGGGACGCCGGGGTTTTTCCCTGGCCTCCCTCGGGACGGACGCCGGCCACTCCCACGTTGCCACTAGAGTAAGGAAATCTGTACAAGTTAGGCTCCGCGGTTCCAAACTAGTTTTAACTAACAGACATGTTCCTAATGGCAGTAGGGCTCATAATCCCTCTCAATCTCCTTGTTCCTCTAAATCAGACGCGGTTACGACCACTAGGTCTTACGCGGCAGACCATCCACCATGAAAGGTACAGCCAGGGTTGGTTTCCGTCCCCAGTGACACAGGATTTCAGTCTCAGGAGGTCTCTCATGAACCACCAACGCCACACGACCAAGAGTCGCCGGCCAATAGTTCGAGCCGACCATCTCCACCTAGTAGCAGTGAAGCACTAGATCCCAGTCCTAGTTTACATAAAGCAAACCTAGTGGTAGTAGACCAACAAGCTAGGCCCCCACAACGTCCTAAACCTCCAAACCTCCTTGCTTTACGACTGAATGATTTGTTACAGAAAGTGATCCGCCAATGTGCTATAAAACGCGGCCAAAACCCCACTCAGGGACCGGGACCACCACCTAGTTTACCTGTGCCCCACACTACTCATGTCACTGAAGGTGTCCCCCATACGTCTACCACCTCCCCCGCGACAGAGACTGAACGAGTGATCATCCGCCCGTTGACTACGGGACCTATGCCGGTTATCCCAGTAATCTCTCTCAATACGGTAAAGGAAGTTTGGCCTCGGACCTTAGGTTCTACCCCAGGTTCGTTGCCGGAACAAGTAGTGGTCCGCCCCTTGTCCCCGACTAAGGTCCCTGTGTTAATGGACCCAGAGTTCACAGGTGTTCCGCCGTCCTTTAACGTAACTCCCCCCTCCGCCGGTCGGCCCACACAGGGCTTGCCGGCGGGTGATTTGTTACTTGCCTCTACCTCCCATAGGTCCCCCTCGGATAGGATCGACACTAGTTTCGTTTCTCTGGCTGGGGGTCAACGACATGATAGTTCTCTTAGTTCAGATGACACTCAACCATATACGTTCCCTTCTATGGCTCGTAACCAACCGTCCAGTAGTCCGCCGGATCTTACTTTTCCACCAACCTCTCACTCCTCTGCTATGCCTCCTCCGATTTTGCCGCAATTGCTTAAACAATCCCAAGTCCCAAAAGCACTTGGTAAGCTCTGGCTTCCAGTGACAGCTTTGTCAAAAGGGGAAGGGCATAAGTCGACACAAGGGGAGGTCCCAGTGCCGGTGGAGTGGGCGATAGAAGTCAACCGACGTCAAGTCTTTAGGGCAAAAGATGCACAAGGTAGAGTGTTAAATGTCCCTATCCATGCTAGACCTGACCCTCCTTATTATCGGTATTTTGTATATAATCCTGGCCAACTGACTCATTTTCCGCCGGATGCCCCTGTCCAGGACCCTCCTTACCCAGACACCCCTATTTGCCCTGATTGTCATGAATGTTGCGGCATTAATGGATGCCATTCACTTTATCAGTGGGGGGAGCCTTCTATCAAGTTTCACAGATGTGGTCCCCACCAAGACCAGAGGGACATGAATCTGGGTGAGGCGGGCCATGGCCCATGGGTAACGTGGGATCAGGAACTTCAGCAATTTGCGATAGATATTACATCTAATCCTTTGTCACCAGTTCCCCCTCCCCCCATTACCGAGTTTGACTGGCTGAAACAACAACCGGATGGAGTTCCGCTACCTATTTTCTATTTTCTCATAGCCCATCAGTTAGAAGCAGAGGATTTTCCCCTGCCCTCATGGCTCCAGAACCCATTGAACTCCAAAGGGAATTTCTGGTAAGAGATAATGCCCATCGAAAGTTTATTAGTTTCCTTTTAACTAGGGATACAGCCCTGGCTATTGCTAAGCCCATGCCAGACCCCCCGCGGCGGAAGGAGGAATTAGTCAAGGCTTTTCAACAATATCTCTTCCCTTCCCTGGCTCGAACAATCACAGAAATCCGAGCTGCCTTATTTGAGGCAGTCAGGTCTCGACAGCTACTCAGACTCGGTATGGCTCAGGGACTACCTAAGAATGTTTATTATAGAATTTTGTTCTCTCCGGTCTTAACCACGAAGCCCTTCGTTGACAGAGAGATGTTAAGGTGATGTTTAAGTTTAGGGAAGAGACCCCCCAATAAGTCTCCCAAGAGATGTTTGCATCCACCAATTGAGCAGCGGCCGGCGGACGTTTTTTCAACACCCCAACCGCAAAATTTGAGTGTACTCTTATGACATTACAGTAGCAGTCTTTTTCTTTCCCCCCTACGTCCTCCTCTCTCCCTCAGCTGTGCTAGGGCAATAGGGTTCCGAGGTTGGATTTACTGTTTTTTACCAAGGTTTGGCAGCGCCACCTTACAAATCTTCTGCACGACCGGACTGCTCCGGGACTAGCAAGCGCACGCCGGAAAACAGGCCGCGGGAAGCTAGGCTCTGCCTCACCCGGCGCTTAGTGAGGAATGATACAACCTTCTGAATGATGGTTGGGGTAAGAAGCCTAGTAGGCACGTGATCGACAATCCCGAGGGCATGCGAACATCGCTACCCTCGGGTCGGACACGCAAAGACAAGGCTTCTCCTTTAAACAGGCAATATCTTAAAGAAATTATAGTTTTACAGAAACGTCCGCCGGCAGGCGGCTACCCTTATACCTTCAGTATAACATGTTGCAAACGATTCAGCGAATATGTGTGCTCAAGGTTAGAGGCTGCTACGACTCTTGGGTTAGGTGAAACTAAGAGAGGTTCACCTTCTGTTACATTTGTAGATTCCCCAGGGAGTACCAAGTTTAGTTCTCCAGTTTACGTGCGACATAACGTGAACAGATAGTTGGTTCTTTCCATATAAAATATTTTCTAGGCTTGATAGGCTTTCAGCAGGCCATACCGTGTCTTTTCTTCACGGTCTGGGGATGATTCGTCCCGGCGGGTGGGATCACCCTCCAAAGTATTACAGGGATTTTTTCCTCTCTTTTATCACCCTCTACTCAATCGAGTATGTCCACGTAAAGGAGTGATCTTTTGAATAGCCTACTTACACGAGTCAGGGGCAGCTCAGGAGCAGGTCCATTCTCTCATGCCATTAACTTTTGGGTCGGGACATTTATTTTACACCCCTTTTTTATTGTGGTAGACATTTTCCCAAATGTTATAATAACCCAAGACAGGCGTGGTCGTCCTTCTCTTTTTAATTGCATTTTTCAAAATTTATGATGTTAGTTCACCATTCCTTTTGTTTTTTCTCAAGTTCTCCTGGAGCTCGTGGAGCACGGAGGCCTGGTTCAACAAGACAGAGCGCCAAGGCTTTCAGCCATTGAGTCTCATACTTTCAGGATTCCCAGTGGGATTCCAGCCAAGTTAACTCTGGTAGACAGTCCCCAAGAGTAATAGGATTCTCTCTGATATTTTAACCGATATTTTGTCAGTAGCCACCAACAGCCTTCCGCATTTGTCAGCTCCCTCTTCTCTAAAATAGTTAGGACAAACTCAATAATAGGGGGAACCGGAGTCACTTGCAGTTCCTTTCCGGTCACGTTATTGCTACTGCTTCCCGCCGGCACACACTGAAGGAATTCAAACCTTATTGTTTTTGGCCAACTGTGCTGACCCTGAGCTATCTCTGACCTCGAGGTGGTAGGAAACTGTTTGCTTAGTTTTACATGCTTAATTTTAGAATGTTATAGATCTTACATGTCTAGACTTTGACGCCGGGGGGACATGGCCACGGCCAATCAAGGCTACTGACCAGTTGGTTTCAAGGGTCTTGCATGATCCTTTTAACCTAGAAGCTCTGTACAGGCCTCCACTGCGTCCGAACTGGTATAGCCAGCTGATTCTCTGGTGCTATTAGGTTTACTCAATGTACATACATTTTCCTTCCTCTACGCCTTTTTGCTAGAGTCCGTTGTGGTTCGAGAGTGTGCCCCGATCGCAGGATTAACTGCTTATGTTTATCTCTTTCAATAATTTGGGTTTACGTTGTTTCCAACTTCCTTGTCTTGATATCTCGATTAGGGCAACCTCTCTGTTCTGTGTTTTTTGTTTTTTACTACTTGTATTCCCGACGTTAGTCATTAGTACTATGATAAGTACGCCCATTTTGGGCTTAGAAAAGGGGGGGGGGGATATGTGATCCCAGTACATAAGATGAACCCCCTTCCGCAGGATTACAAGGTAATACAGGGCAAGCTAGGCACTGCTTCCGCCGGGCCAAGCCCAAGTATATGTTTACGAGCTAAGAAGCTCGACAAAATTGTTTCGTTAATTAATTAAAAGTTATTTAATAATTGTTTTAAAGCTTCTTTATTTTACAAATATTATAAATTGGTTACGCTATTTTAGCGAGTACAAGAATGTCAATTGTATATGTAAAATTAAGGTTTCTATGCTAGTTTTCACTAGATAGGAAAGTGTGGTTATTGGTCAAAGTGACTCAATGGGTGGACCAAAGGAACAAGCTGGGATCAGCCCAGGTTCCTGGTCAGTGTGATTATGGGTTTTGAATTAGCTCTATGTATCTCAAATTACAACAAGCAACTCATGTAAGAGGACTATGTTGTTCGAGCAGGCTTCTTTGAAGAAACGCACTGCTCACACTCTTTCATATTTTAAAAATTTTCTATATTATATGCAAACAACAATAAAATATCTTTTTCAGTTATAAGGATTCTTGACTTAACCTGCGGTTACAGAGGTTATGATATTATTGCGAATGTCCCCCTCCAGTCTTGGAATTCAGGCAGCATCGTCAATGATGAAGGGGCCACTATTAAATTATAGGTTTGATTCCCGAAGGGAAGTAGGGAAAACCTAATATTTAGTAGGGGCCCCGGAATCATTGACGATGAAGGCCCTCCCAGCCATCCCCTTCCCATTCGCTTGATATTTTAGTTTTTTTTATCTTGATATATCAGTGAAGGACAATTTGTGCGCTTCGCGAGAGGTGGTAAGAAGCCACATCACAAGAAATTCCACCGAATGTGGGAAGCTTGTTGATAATAGTAATTAAGGGTTAAATAATTCCATTTTGTATTCTCTTATTTTTTACGAAAGTTTTTTCGTAGTGGGTACCCGATCTATGACGAAACCATAAGAGAAGTAGCGTTGCACTTATGAAGATGACTCTTTTTCTTCCCCGCGCGGTTGAGTCCAAACGGCTGACGCGGGTGTTGAATGGAGACTATTATACTAATAGGCAACATCATCAATGATTCTGGGGCCCCTACTAAATATTAGGTTTTTTCTACTTCCCTTCGGGAATCAAACCTATATTTTCGGCCCCCCAAAACAGACTTGTACAGCAAATGTGAGCTCATCAAGGCCAGTATTGAGGGAAACAAATCTAAGCCAAAGGATTACTCCAACCTGACCACCCAACTGGATGAACATAAGGCTGCTGCTTCTGTTCCTCAAGAGCTGTTTTCTGAGGCTGAGGTGGCCAGCCGAGAGACCCCCCAAGACTCCGACCTCAGGACCATCGCCATTGATCTGCAGCAGACGTTGTCATACCCGCGCCTCAGGACTAGCTCAGCCTACTACAAGAGAAAAGTCTGGGTATACAACTTTTTTATCTATGATCTCAATAAGAACAAGGCAAACATGTTCATATGGGAAGAATGTATAGCAAAACGAGGGTCAGATGAGATCACCAGTTGTGTCATCAAGTGGGTGTAAAGTGATTTAAGTGACGGCCACAAGTTTAGGAAACTCCGGGTGTATGCAGATAGCTGTGCAGGTCAAAATAAAAACATTCAAAGTACAAAGGAGTATAAAGGAAATCAAGCAACAACAGACTAGTGACCCTTCTAGGTTGCTTGTCCTCCAAACCACTGAGGATCAAGTGTCCAAACAGTGGGTTAGAGTGGGTAAGGGAATATTGGAAAGGGAATTACTGCCCTGGAACTAATGTCTGTGGCAGGATTAGGAAGTTAGTAGGGGACAGATGGGTTAGTAACTGATGGGGGGATAAAATAAAGTTATTCATTTACAAACGCAGCCAGTCGCGGGTTTGATGCGAGATATTTGTCTATGCGGAGTTTAAATGAATCAACGGTGATGCAGTCTATAATATAATTATACATTGTAATTCACATTGTACTTATAGCCCTTCGTCTCATCCACTCCAAATGTCTCGATAAGATTGAGTTCGTCTTTATGGTGCCAGGCCACTCCTTCCTCCCATGGGACCGGGCATTTGGGCATATTGAGAGGAAGATTCGCACCCAGCAGTCAATGTACAGTCCTGCTGACTACCTTAGGATTATTCAGCATGCTGTCGGGAAGGAAAACATTGTAACTGTCATGAATAAAGAGGATTTCTTCCACTTAAGCACCCTCAAGGATTGTGTAACTATCATGCCTACGACTGGATTCGCTAAGGCCCGACAGCTTGTTATTGATGCTGATTTTCCTGAGGGGTACATTCAGAAGAACACGTACGTCTTTCATATAGAGATTCCTGGAGTCAACAAGCGGATCCGTCTGATGCCTGGCAAGGCACCCTGCAGCATTGACTTCAATTTGGCAGAATCGATCTTTCCCCTGATGTACCCGGGCGTTGTGAAGCTGGTTCCAGAGAAGCTGTGGGATCTGCGGATGCTCTGGTATTTCCTTGATGTCAGAGGTCAGCACTGGGTGGATGAGGTCCTCCTTTTCCAAAAGCAGGATCCAATGCAGGCAGATGAAGATTCAGAGGTAGAAGATGTCGACGACCCTGATCCAGAGGATGATGTTTGGGAGTATGTACTTGTTGTGCATCTGCCTGACGCTCACAGGAACAACTAGCACTCCCACTGCTCGCACACCTTGGCCCCAACGGTAACGACCCGGACCTCACCTGGACAACGATTATGGAATACTCTTCGGATTATACTTTTCGGTTTAGTATTAAGGATCATTCTCTCCACCACACTCTCTGGATTACTACCTACCTCTTGTGACGCTTCTGCATAGTAACCACGTGCGGGCATGCGCGCGCGTCGGCTGCCCAGCCGTTTAGAAACCGGCTGGTGGTAGCCGGCCGGCAGGCTTTCCCTTAGTATATATCCTACGACAATGTAACTAATGTCTGGGATATTCTTATGTTGTTTCACAGCTTGAAGCTGCCCTTATTCTTAACCAACGCATCTTAGTATATTTTATTCTCGATAGTTGATTGTTTCATTATAATATATAAGATGTAAGTCTAGTGAGAGCGGGAGAGAGAGACCGGCTAGGGACGTTGCTTCGCACAGAGAGACCAGCTTGGGACGAGCCTGAAGCACTGCCACATGCATTTGATTTTTTTTTTTTTTTTTTTTTTTTTCTATATTCCAACTTACTTCCTCTCGGGCATAGGCTGAGAGCCTTAACCCTTAATTAGCGGCGAGCAACATAAGTCGAGTTAAATAAAGCTGGACTATGTGGCGGCGCTCGACATAACTCGAGTGGCAATTTCAGCACGTAATGTGGCTGAGAGAGAGAGACAAGTGGTGGCAGGAGACTAGCGAGCGTATGACTGCTCCAGACCACCGCGGAGAACCTACTGACACAAATCTCAGCTCCCTCCTCCCTCTCTCACTCGCTACATACTCAATTATGTACTGAAAGTACCGAATTACCTGCTTTTTGCACTCGCGTTGCACGGTTATTGCAAGAAAACTATCCATCATACAAGGATCTTTATGGTGTCATTCGAAAGCTCTGTTTATGCCCTTTCAGGGATAGGTACTTGTTTTACGTTCTGGGTCTTATTTAGGCATGAAAATGATCACGTAAACAGCCCTATTTTGGCTAAAAACACCCCGCTGTGCGGTACACATAAATAAACCGCATAGGCCGCTCGTAAGGTGTTAACATTCACCGCTTTACAATGAACAGTGAAGCCCGTGAGGTCTTGTTCCAGTCTAGGGAGTGAGACATGTGAAGCACGTAGAGTACAACGAGCACCTGCCATCTTGCCTTCACATGAGGAACGGTGCTCACTCATGGCCCGAAACGACCCCATCTCTGAAGCCACCTCGTTCCCGTGCTTCACTGTCTCACCCCCTACACTCGAGCTCTCACACTTACACACACACAACGCCACCTGTTGAGCAGATAACTCACCAGGCATTGCACCCCTATAGCATATTTTGAATATGGGAATATTCATACAGTGCTATTTAATCAGGGAACAATGAGGGTATTTTATTGACGTTTCGGTGGGCTTGTGGTAATGCACTGATACTAGGTACAGCACAAATTCCATCCCAATAATATCTTCCCATTGATACATCGGGATTTGAACCCAGGACCTTTGGATTACCAGGCCAGTGGCAAGACCACTGCACCACACCTCCCCTTGCAACGTTAGGCTTAGTTTCGACTCACGCACGGGGTAGAGGATTTTGACCAGACAACTGTGTTGAGTGTTGCCAAGCCTGGGATGTATTCTGCATGCCTAGAGGGGGGTCCAGACAGATTCAAGACTCAGAGCTCACCTCATTGTCGTACCCTTCGGACCCCCTTGATATCTATCCCTCTCAACCCCACTTAGAAACGTTCTCTCTTACTTTGTATACCTTCTTTCCACTACTTCACCAATCTATTTAATTATCCCATCCCCTTGATAGACCTTATATCTATTATTGTATTAACGACGAGCTCTCAGATAACTAGATAGGATTTTGGGCCTTATGCAGGGATGTAATTGTTAATGAGACCTAGGAAGCTTTTTTGTTGTCTCATATTTGGTGGTTTCATGCTTGCTAGTGTGTTCTTGTGTCAGGTTAGCAGGGGCTAGACCGGAGGGGAGGGTTTTTGCGATCCTTTAAGTAAAGTCTGCTGGTGCGAGTCCCGTGGACCCGCACGACTTTACTAGGATAGCCGTGGGAGTCTGGGGGCATTTTCTTGTCTGTGTCCCTGTGTGTCTAGCGTTGTGTTGTGTGAGGGCCCTTGCCTAGTCCACTCAGCACTGCGCTAGCACGTCTTGCTTTTGTTTTAGGGTCGCCAGGAGAGTGTCAGATACTTGCGATCTGAGTCTCTCAAGAGAGCACTCTTTCAATTAGAGTAATTTGGCGCACAGACCTGGGAACGTCCCTAGGCTAGAGCAGGTGGCTCAGCCCGGGTATCCGAAGCCTATATTCTTCCGGCTAGACCTCTGCCACCTGTCAGATTAACAGCTAGGGGTTTATTATCTCTGTAGGCTTGTTATTGTGCCACAGTTTACCGTTTTTGTGAGCATTGTGAGTCAGGGTGTGACTTAGAGACTCTGTCCGAGCAGGCTTGCCTGACTAAGAGTGAGAAGCACACCTGTATGTGGTTATGTTGCGAGTTGCTGCCTTTATTTAATTATACCTATGCCATTATACACTGTATGTCCTATCACTAGTATTTATTCCTGCTTATGAGTTAAGAGTTCTCTAAATCCGTAACGTACTTTCTTTGCTAAGCATCAGATCCTACAGTAGCCGCATGCAGTTTAGAAACCCGCATCTTGTCTACCTGTACGATGTTTTGAGGACTGTTTGCTTTCACCTTCTTTCACGCAGGGATGATTAGTTGTATTAATTAACGTAACGTTAAATGTACTTTCTTCTAGTTCGTTATTAAATTGTTTCTGCAATTTAATTCCGTTATCTATCTTTTCTTTGAAGCTTTAAGTCAACTTAATTGTGTGATCTTTTATATAGCCTGCTTGACTATCAGCAGTCTATAGTGCGTGCACCCTGTAACCGAGTCATAGGATACCTTGTTGTCCAGGCAGGACTCTTGACGGTTTAGGGTGGTTTGTTGCCTGGGTTTATAGATAAGGGTTGGATCTAGCGTTTTCCGTTGTTGCTTGTTGCCGCATACCTAGTCCAATAGAAAGAGCCCAGTGTTTATATATCCCAGGACGTAACACTCTGGATCTACCTGCCCTGGATTACTACCTACCTCTGGATTACTACCTAAATCTGGATCTACCTGCCCTGGATTACTACCCACCTCTGGATTACTGCCTTACCTCTGGATCTACCTGTCCTGGATTACTACCCCCCTCTGGATTACTGCCTTACCTCTGGATCTACCGGTCCTGGATTACTACCTACCTCTGGATTACTGCCTTCCCTCTGGATCTACCTCATGTGGATTAATGCCTTACCTCTGGATCTACCTGCCCTGGATTACTACCTACCGTTGGATTACTGCCTTACTTCTGGATCTACCTCCTCTGGATCAATGCCTTACCTCTGGATCTACCTGCCCTGGATTACTACCTACCTCTGGATTACTGCCTTACCTCTGGATCTACCTGTCCAGGATTACTACTTACCTCTGGATTACTGCCTTACTTCTGGATCTACCTCCTCTGGATTAATACCTTACCTCTGGATCTACAGTACCTGCCCTGGATTACTACCTACCTCTGGATTACTGCCTTACCTCTGGATCTACCTGCCCTGAATTAATGCCTTACTTAGGAACCTACCTGCCCATTGATAATATGGTACTTACCTGTTTTCATGTACTAACCTAATGACTATGTACTCACCTGGTGTTTGAAAATGGGGAGCGATGTGGGTTGGCATGATGCACAATAACTTTTAGTGATGCACTATAATTATTAAAAAGAGGAAATCGCATTCAAAGTGATGGCAATGTGAGTTTTTGTGAGTTTAGTCCAAATCTCCCCTTTTTAAACCTGGATAATTTTGGAAAAAATATTCCTGCACAAAAACTCTCTGTTAAAATTGAAATTACTGCACATACGATGCAAGACCGATCCTTCATACAGCTACAGTCCAAATATGAACACTTACATCCATAGGGTTGGAAAGTTACACACGTTTAAACATAGCCAAACTTTGTCCGCGATTCTCTCGAAAGTAAAAAAATGGCACTTTGTCGGGTTCGGATTCGCCATATATATATATATATATAAATATTTGTTTTTTCTATGTGTATGAACGAGACAAATGACAAAGATGCCTGTAACTCGTGTCCCTCCCAGAGTGATAAAGTGAAAGATAGCCAAGTTCATGGTACTTTAAAGTCAAAATGTCTGGACACACAGAGCTTGAAGCAAATTAAAATCATAGGATGAGAGGAAGACAGATAGAGGGAGAGTGTTCCAGAGCTTACTTGGTGATCAGAAGAAAGACTGGGAAAATCAGTTCACTTCTGGTTCAGAGAGCTGGACAGAATAGGGCTGAGAATGTGTTGAAAGAGGGGTCCCACCTCCACCCCCCCCCCCCCTCTATGTAAGAGAGGAATGAGATATGCACTGAGAAAGATCTGAAGAACATTGTTCATTATAATAGCGGTAGAAGAGTGAGAGAGATGCAATCTTACGGGGTGTAGAGAAAATATTATGGGTAATAAATAAGAGGAAGTGAATCGATGAGAGGAAATGCTTTTGACTCCACTCTGTCGAGAAGTATGTTATAGGTAAAACCTCCCATCACATGCAATCAATACTCAATACATAGGGGCACTGTGGTCCTGTAAAAAACAACAAACTGTGCAGGGGTGAAGATGCCACAGCTACAATTGTGCACACCTAACTTCTGAGGAGCTGTTTTAGTATGTGTGGTAATATGATTTTTCCAAGGAAGGTCAGAAGAATAAACATCAAGAATATTGAGGGAAGATGAAAAGTTGTTTTGTGTATTGTTGAATAGTAAGCGATAGTCATGTAAAATATTGTGATGTGCAGATACATGGAAAAATTGGGTTTTGGAAACAATGAAAGTAACAAGATTTTCTATGCCCCAATCAAAAATAGTTGGTAGATCAGAAGGTAGGCGTGTTATGGCCTCATCACGTAAGTTTTGAAGTAATTCCAGGGTGGGTCGTTGTGGAAAACTAGGTGAACAATGTAAGGCAGAGTGATCAGCATATAAGTTGATAGAACTAGAGCTGCAGTTGAGAAGATCATTAATGAATATTAGAAAGAGAACTGGACAGGACAGAACACTGATAGGTTGAGGATGTGAGCGATGGCCATTCACAACCGTAGCTATGGAATGGCCAGAAAGAAAAATTGAGATAAAGGCACAGATAGAGAAATAGAAGTCACAGGAGGGTAGTTATAAATTTGAGATTTTTGTCAGACACTAATGAAGGCTTTCGATATGTCTAACACAATAGAAAAGGTCTCAACAAATTTCAGAAGGATGATGACCAAGAACTAGTAAGATAAGAAATGAAAACACCAGTACAGCAGACCCTAAGGAAGCTATACTGGCGATCTGAAAGTAGAGTAAGGGTAGACAATTGCTTAACCTAAGAAACGCGATAAGCCTCACGGAAGGGTCACTATAGGGAATGCGATAGGCCTCACCGAAGCAAGACCATTTTAAAAAATACTTTCAAAACACCCCAGGGGCTCTCAAAACAAAGGATGTTATTAGGTGAGATAATTCCCTTCTAGTACTTCCTACCACTCATACACATGTTTCTCAATCCCACCTTTCCCTCCTTCCCAACTTATCCTGCCTCCACCCCCTCCTCAATTATCACCTATTTTTCCTCTTATTTTCATCATTTATTAGATATTTTTCGTGCAAATTTATCTCCCACGGTTTCGTAGCACTAGTTAGAGACCTTACCCGCTTGACTCAGTATATAAAGGTAGAGCTTGTAGAGGAAGGGTGCATGTCTCGCGGTCTCCCGCCTGAGCATACGACTGGGCGGCGAATATTTTTGTTTTTCACCACGCAAATGCTTTTCCCACTGGTTTTATCACTCTTCAAGGTTCGTATGTTCATCATATTAGTAAAATAAAAACACAAGGAAAAATAATAATGCCTTATATCATAAATATAACTAATTTTGTCAGAAAATAATGCTAGAATTACACAAATAACTACCCTAGCCCCTAGGGCAATTTGTGTCCCTCTGGTTAAGAAACATTTAAATATGAATAGATTGGAAAACTTTGGGTATGCAAGAATTTAGAGCAATTGGACGATAGTTGGAGAGTTGAGAACAGTCATCCTTCTTTGGTAGAGGTTGAATGAGAGCAAACTTCCGGCAAGAAAGGAAGATGCTAGAGGAAAGATGGGGACGGAAGAGTTTGCCAAGACAGGGAGTCAGCACAGAACAGTTTTTTTGTACAACAGGAGGAACACCATCCAGTCCGTTCGCCTTATTAGTAATAACCCAGGAAACGTGAGCTACCTCATAAGAAATTTGGTGGTGGAAGGCGAAGGTCCTCATAAGATCCAAGGCCTGAAAAAAAGAAAAAAACAGTGGCACTCCAAACAAAGCAATATGTGATTATGTGAGATAAGTCCCCTCTATTACTTGCTACCATTCCTACATATGTGTCGAAAATCTAACTAAAATATTGTGTTTGGTTTACTACTCCAGCACAGACATCTACGTCTACACGTTTCTTAGTGGATTACTGGAGGTCCCTGCCTATTTAATCTTGTGGGTGGCTGTGAACAATATGGGCCGGAGGAGAACTCTCTCTTTACTCTTGCTCTGGTGCGGTGCCTCTATCTCCATGTTGGCGGCACTTATGTGGTTCCTTCAGGAAGGTTAGTTAACATTATTTTCTTTATTTGTCTTATTTATTTAATATTATTGATTACCTTTATGTGTTATGCCCTGATTTTATACAGGATTAACGATTGATATAGGTGAGTTCTACTAGACTGGGACTTCCAAGTTCATACAATTACATATAAAGAAGACAACAGAGGATATATATATCGCCAAAATATAGATTTAGAATACAGCTTTATTCCCTTACTCTCTAATTGCACAATGGAGTATGAATGTGAGTTAGGAAACACAACCAATGAATAGCACTTAGTATATTTTCTGTCTCCGAGCACAGTCGCGGATCTGGATAGAGGTCAGGTATTTAGCACAGCTTAACGGTATTCCTTTTATCTGCAATCCTAGACACTAATGGTTATCGAGGGTGAATACAAGTAATATCATCAGCTATAGCATTTCACTGTACTTGTAAAGAAGTAGACTTGCGATGTTATATATGAAAGAGAGTTATTTAGTTCACGTATATGTATCTTGAGTTATATACCGTGCGCACTGGTATGAGAGTAAGTTCAAAGTCAACTGAGTATGGATTTTGAAATATTTCAGCTGTTAGAATAATGACAGAGACTCTTGTGGACTCTGAAATATTTTCACTTGATCGAAATAATGGCAGAGTCGCTTAGCCTCAATATCGGCTTAAAATATGAAATAAATTCGGAAATAACTTTTAATGGTCGGGAACAATTCAATAGGCTATGGAGTGTTTGTAACATATTTTGTTTTCTATAACTTCCGAATTATAGCACGATAATTGATTTCTGATGTTTATAACACTTTTGAGGGACTCTGTTTATTTCACCATCGAACTTGAATGTTTGGCAGAGTTGCTTGTGGACTCTGAAATATTTTCACTTGGTCGAAATAATGGTCGAGTCGCTTAGCCTCAAAACTGGCTTAAATGGCATAAATTCAGAAATCAATTTTAATGGTCGGAAACACTTCAGGAGGCTATAGCGTGATCGTAACAGAACTTCTTTTCTATAAATTCCGAATAATAGCACGATAAGGGATTTTTTTATCTTTTTAGCACTTTTGTGGGACTCTGTTTATTTCACTCTCGAACTTGGATTTTTAGCAGAGTCGCTGGGGGACTCTGTTTTATTTCTGATCACTTTGTAGATTGACTTAGGCACTTTCTCTCTTTTCTGGTCATCGACTTACGTGTCTTTTCTATATATTCTTGCCGACGATGATTAGGGTGTTGGCTGGCAGTAGTCTTCTGCTCCTCCAAGGGACGTCCAGGTTGGCCGGCTGTGTGAAGATATTTACAGATGGGTTGATGGGTTTGAGATATTTAGTATGGCTCCGTAACATATAGTAATCATCAATTACTGTTGGGCACCATACCGGACTAACGCGAGTTTTCTAGAGGTTATGTGGAATACTTGACTATCCTGATCTGTATATCAACCGTTGATGAAGTCCTGTTTAAGGTACTCTTGAACTAGGGTCTTAAATATCGTGCCTCAGTAAGAACGTATATGGCACGAAATCGGACTAACGCAGGAAGATTTTAGAACTACTCTTCCTGACTGTCCTGACCGTTTTAAGAGGTTCGGGGGACCCGGGGCGGTGTTTAAACCTTTTAGTTACACAGTCTAATAGGATGCCACAGACTCAGTGCACCTAGGACTTGTGTATGCAGAGTCACCTTGAGGGTATCTCGCCAAACCCTTCTCTCACAGCGGTCTCAGATGTTTCGTGACTACCTGTGAAAAGTGGTAGTGTTCACTTTAAATAGTAATAACTAGAGAGGTCGGGATGCCGGAGTCTCTCAACTCTTACTAGGTAAAGTTGAACCTAGCAGAGGAGACAATGTTAGGTACTGGGATGCCAGTAATAACAACGTTCCTCTGAAAGGACACTGTCACAGGATTCACTTCCAAGAGTAATAATAGAGAGGTTGGGATGCCGGAGTCTCTCCACTTTTACTAAGGAAAGTGGGACCTAACAAAAGGGACAATGTTAGATACTGGGATGCCAGTAGTAACAAAGTTCCTGGAGTAGGACTTAGCACTTTTCACTCTAGAGAATATTGAGGACGGGATGCCGTTCACCTCAACTTCTTTTAGAGAGGGTGCAAGCACTTTTCAACTCCAGAGAATATTGAGGACGGGATGCCGTTCTTAACTTCTTTTAGAGAGGGTGCGAACACTTTTCAACTCCAGAGAATATTGAGGACGGGATGCCGTTCTCCTCAACTTCTTTTAGAGAGGGTGCGAGCACTTTCAACTCTAGAGAATATTGAGGACGGGATGCCGTTCTCCTCAACTTCTTTTAGAGAAGGTGCAAGTGGACTTTCTTTAACTAGAGAGGAAGCGGCGGGATGCCGTAGGTCCTTCTTCCCAAGTTAAGGAAAGCTTTATACAAGTAACAGAAGCTATGTTAATCACTGGGATGCCTGTGGTAACAAAGTTTCCTGTAAGAGGCTACAGTTTCGGTAATTAATAATAGGAATGAAGCTCTGGGATGCTAGTCACTTCACTACTATTGTGGTATAATATCTGTCCAAACTCTGATATGGACAGTCTTACTTTAAGTATTTAGTATTAAGTTTGTGGGATCATTGGTTATATAGAATAATTAAGAAGTTAATAATTATGTTCTATATTGGATATTGGGTAATCTATCATTCCTTTGAACTTAGGTAATTATAATTGGGAGGGAAAATAAATCCCTACCTATTTGCGCATGCGTGATAGTGGCGCACTTCCCGTGAAACGTGAGGGCCCTGCACTCACTCTCTCCCTAGCCGCCACAACTACCAGACCGTCTGCCTACGCTCTCGTGTTTCACCTCATATTTCGCCCCATTAGTGATAGTACTTAGCTCACCATTCTCCATCTATCCATACTAATCCATGCTTCATTAATCATCATTCCCATCAATCATTAAGTATAGTGGCCCCCTTCTTTATTCATCAACTCTATCCTATTAGCTAACACACCCGTTTCACATACCATCATGTAACATCATCACGGCTCAACAGGTCAACTAAGTTCTACAGCACTAGTTCCAGTCTTCAGGTGATATAAACTATTATATGGTATTATTATGCAGTCCACTATATAATCCTAAATACGAATATCCATATAATATATGGTCCTTCGCCCGTCCTAGTGTGTTCGTTGGCCTGGCCTGCTTTGTTTCCTTGTCGGTGCATTTGATGGTTACTCTCCCGCAATTTGTTTTCTTCTTTTTCGGCCGCGAGGGTTTCCCTGATTTGCCAACATGGCACATAGCTTTTTTAAGCACGGGGCAGCGGGAGGTGGTGCAGGGGAAGGTTTTGAACCAGAGAGGGCTATTTACCCTGGCCTCATTAAAAAGGTGGCCATAATTGGCCATTCCTATGTGCGCGAACTGTACATAGATAAGTCTATCTACCACCCCCACTACACGATCAAATCTCTTGCCACCCCATGGGTAAAGTAAGTACCTTGCGTAACACTGAAGCGTGGGACCACTTAGTTAGCTGGCGTCCTGACTTATCATACCTGGTAATAGGTGGCAATGATATTAGGTCAGGCATTGCCCCTAAGGAACTAGCCAATCAGATTCAAGAGTTGGCCAGAGATATAGAGAGTCAAACAGGAGGCCACTGTTACATAATTGGCATAGAGAAGCGCCAGAATCCACGAGGACTCGAATTTGACGAGTTTAACCGTATCCGAAACTCAGTCAATCAGTGGCTTAAGCGTAACCTGCTATGGACCCGGAGACGATACATGCCAATGAATACCGCAGCGATTGATTTTGGGTGGGACGGCATCCATCTCACACCGTCCGCCTCTGATCGGTTGTTCCGCGAGATCGTGGAGACGGCTCGGAAGTTCTTTGGTGCGGACTCTACGACTCTGCTTGACAGATCCTTTGTGGAATATAATATGCACTAAATTTAACTAACCCATAATTTGTATTTTTTCTGATTGACTAATTTGAAAGTTCAATGAGTCTTGTTTTTTCTGATTAAGCCTAACTAAATTTAAATTTAAAGGTATCTATTGGCTTTTCTAAATTATTGGTAAATCTTGATGCATCTAATTTAACCCTGTTTTTCAAAATTTCTGTGATAGCCTAATTTTTCAATTAACATTGCGGCATCTAAATTCTAAATTTTGAAGGGTTGTATTTTGGGTTTTAACTTTAATGATTTCGGCACTCGGCAGGCGCGTACATTTAATTCTACAAGTTCTAATGCCACTCATGTTCTGATAGTTTGCCATTTATCCCGTCGCTCGCGTTTAGTGTTAGGTCCGAACCCGAGTTTGATCGGCTATTTATCACCATGTCTTGTTAGTATATCCTTTGTTTTTTCCCTTTTTATTTCTTGCCGTTGCTCGCGATTAGTGTTAGAACCCGAGTTTGATCGGCATGATAAGTATTGCAATTCGTTTTCCCTCTCGCATTTGATGTTACTCGCATTTGTTCTCGCTCTTTGATTATCTGTCATTGGTCGCTCGCGTTCAGCTTTAGAACCCGAGTTTGATCGGCGGAAGATTTTCCTGTTTCGAATAAACTGTCGTAAAGGTTTGGGATTTGCATTTCCATTTGTTTTAGACTATAGGTGACAATATGGAAGCTCTAGCCCAGGGCAAACGCCGTAGGGCAGGTCTTAAAGGTTCATTGACTGTCCTGACAGAAGATTTAGATGAGTTCTTGGAAACCGCATCTCGGGTAGAAGTCGAGGCAAAACTGCATAGCGTGCAGACCCAAGTGACCAAGTTTGAGGCCAATTAGGAGGTCTTGTTGCCGCTATATTCCTCAGACTCTGAATATTTTCAGGAGAACCAGGCGGATACCATTTACTTATTCGAGATCTATGGGATAATCTTCAGGTTAAAGGAGAAATTGGGTAAAGCAGAAGGGCAAACTCGATCCGACAACAAAAAGGGATCGGAAGTTAAATTGCCGCACCTGATCCTACCCACCTTTGCTGGCGATTCCACATTATGGACTGGGTTTTGGGACATGTTTCGATGTGTGGTGCATGAAAAGACTGACTTAAGTGCAATTCAAAAGTTAACATACTTAAAGGGTCAGTTAAAGGGGGATGCCTATAAGCTGATAGAAGGTTTCTCGGTGGAGGGTGCAAGCTACGTCCCCGCCTTAGACTCACTTCAAGAAACCTTCGGCATCCCGACAGGGTAAAAGCGGCACATATCATGCATTTCCATAACCTTGTCGCTCCTAAATGTCAGGCCGTAGAACTAAAGGCTTTCTACGCCACCATGGAAAGTGCCATGAGATCTATGACTGGTCAACAGGTGAGTCTGAAAAAGTTCTGTGTGGTTACATTGCTGAATAAATTGCCATCACCAGTTAAGGAGACCATTAGGAGGGAGATGGGAGAGCAAAGCCTAGATTACAAGACTTTCACACAGTGTTTTCAGGCAGAATTATATAACATGGTTGGTCAGGACTCCCCAGGAAAGAATATGCCTGTGGCTACGGCTGCATTCGTAACACAGAGTGGTAGTAGCCGGTTCCCATGTAAACTGTGCGGTGGGAATAACCATCCCTGGTATAAATGCTTTAAACATAAAACGGGACCGCTCAAAATTAAAAGAGCTCGGCAACTACGACTCTGTGCGGGATGTCTCTCCAGTGAGCATGCTAGTGATGGGTGCACTAACCCTAACATCAAATATTGTAGGTATTGCCAGGGTAAGCACTTTCACTCCCTGTGCCCAAAACAGAGAGAGGCAAGACCGGTAAGTGGAGGTACTACTTGGGAAGAGTCAACACCTACAACCTCAACAACAATGTCTGTAAGTATGAATAAGCAAACTGTGATCCTACCCACAGTTCAGCTGCCTGTAAAGGGTAGACACAGGAAAAGTATAACAGTCAGATCACTACTAGACCAATGCTCACAGAGGACCTTCGTGAAGAAATCCGTACTACCGTCCCTTTCATACGAAACCGTGGGGACGGAAGAATTACGGCTTCATGGTTTCACCGGAACTCAAATCCCTCGTGAGTATACTATTGTAGCACTGAAATATTTACATCGGGGTAGGTTCCATCGACTTGAAGCAATTGTGGTCGAGGATCTTCCCGAACATAAAGGTGAGTCTAGTCTTAGTGCTGAAATTATTAGTTTAAAGCACCATGGCATTAAATTGGCCGATTCATGCGTCACAGAGACAGCACAGCTGGAGGTACTAATTGGTGCCGACTATTACTACAACATAGTGCGACCTGGTTATAAACGGGTAGGTCATTTGGTTTTACTTCCAAACAAATTCGGATATGCACTGAGTGGTTCTTATGCGGCATCCACATCCAGTTCCAATACTGAGGTTGTAACAATTCTAAAAGTGGCAGTAACTCCAGTGGACCAATATATGTCTACTGGACAGTTCCCGTGCAAAGAAGAACTGAATGTTTTTTTGGGATTTAGACCACATTGGCATATCACCCAAAGAACATTCGCAAGCCGAACGGCAAGCTTTGATCAGTTACGAGGAAACAGTCACGTATGATCCAGAAAGTCTACAGTATCAGGTACGTCTTCCCTGGACCGAAGAAAAGGGACGGTTGCCCACCAACAAAGGTTTGGCTGTGGGTAGGTTACGAGGACTCCAGAAGAGGTTCATTGCTGACCCTGTTTTTTGTCAATAATATTCGCAGGTAATTTCTGATCAGTTGTCGCGTGGTTTCATTGAGGAGGTTCCATTCGATGACCCTGGGTCATGTCACTATCTGGCGCATCATGGGATCTTAAAGGAAAGCAGGACTACTCCGGTTCGTATTGTATTTGATTGTTCCGCTAAGGTTAACCAGTACATGCCTAGTGTGAACGACTATCTGTACACGGGACCATCTTTAGTACCGGAGTTAGCACAAGTCTTGTTGAGATTCCGTTTGCATCAGTATGCGTGGGTCAGTGACATTGAGAAAGCATTCTTGATGTTAAAACTACATGAGGACGACAGAGATTACACCAGGTTCATGTGGAAAAAGGATCCTCTTCGACTAGATTCGCCTCTACAATGTTATCGGTTCCAGGTTGTATTGTTTGGCGCTACCTGCTCCCAGTTTCTGCTTAACGCGACCATCTTTAAGCATCTTTCCCTTGTTGATGCAGACCCGGAGTTGGTGCAGGAAATTAGGGCCGGGCTATATAGAGATAACCTCCAAGGTACGGGGGATAATGAAAGCTCCCTTGTCCATGCTTACGATATGGCTCGTGAAGTTTTTTTTTATTTTTTTTTTATTTTTTTCTATATTCCAACTTACTTCCTCTCGGGCATAGGCTGAGAGCCTTAACATTCACCGCTTTACAATGAACAGTGAAGCCCGTGAGGTCTTGTTCCAGTCTAGGGAGTGAGACGTGAAGCACGTAGAGTACAACGAGCACCTGCCATCTTGCCTTCACATGAGGCACGGTGCTCACTCATGGCCCGAAACGACCCCATCTCTGAAGCCATCTCGTTCCCGTGCTTCACTGTCTCACCCCCTACACTCGGACTCTCACACTTACACACACACAACGCCACCTGTTGAGCAGATAACTTACCAGGCATTGCACCCCTATAGCATATTTTGAATATGGGAATGTTCATACACTGCTATTTAATCAGGGAACAATGAGGGTATTTTATTGACGTTTCGGTGGGCTTGTGGTAATGCACTGATACTAGGTACAGCACAAATTCCATCCCAATAATATCTTCCCATTGATACATCGGGATTTGAACCCGGGACCTTTGGATTACCAGGCCAGTGGCAAGACCACTCCACCACACCTCCCCTAAAACAACTCAATAAGTAATGGATAATGCCCATTTATTCCTGCGCCAATGGGCCACAAATAGTCCCGTCTTGAGAAAGGTGTTGCAGAAGGATGGTGTTGCTGCGGAACAACAGGATTTGGTGAGAGTACTTGGCCTGGTGTGGAAAACTGACTCTGATTCTCTTTCCTTTGGAGTTCAGTATGCTCCTTTTGAACAGGTTACAACGCGTGAGTGTTTAAGGTTTGCTGCCAAACTCTTTGATCCTTTGGGTGTTGTGTTGCCAGTATCAATGTCTCGAATCTTTCTCCAACAATTGTGGAGACTGAAATTGGGTTGGGACGATGATCTCTCTGTGGACCTGCAGGCAGAATGGCGGGGGATAGTGGATGACATGGTTCTCTGTAGTTGTATTGAGTTGTCTAGGAGGATCTGTTTCAGAAAGACTATTTCCCTGCATGCATTTGCTGACGCAAGCAGTGTCGCTTACGGGACTGCTATATATCTAGTCAGTCCAGAGGGTAGCCACTTGGTCATGCCAAAGGCTAAGATGGCCCCCATCAATTCCCTTTCCATCCCTAAATTGGAATTGACTGCAGTTCTGCTAGCCGCCAGCATGATTAACTTCGTTGAGAATGCCTATAAAGATAAACTTCATATCTCTGAAACCTATGTGTGGAGTGACAGTCAAATTACGCTACACTGGATTCACAGTCAAAAGAAACTGCCAGTGTATGTCACTATCCGCATCGACGAGATACATGCCCTAGTCCCGACTACTTATTTCCGGTATGTGTCGACTAAAGAGAACCCAAGTGATATGGTATCTCGAGGCGTGTCTGCTAAATGTTTGAGTTCTTCTGCGTTGTGGTGGAATGGGCCTTCTTGGCTCCCGAAACCCGATGGATGGCCAGAGAATATAGATCTCCAACAGCAGCCCGCTGGTATCGTGACCCAAATCATAGGCACGGTGCCCCAAGATGACACACAGTTACGAGACCTATTCGCAGGGACTTAAAATAATGGTGAAGGGTAAACAGTCCAGAAATAACTTAATCAACCAGTTAGGATTCACATCGAAATAGTCACCAACCTCACTTGTGACAGTTTCCTCCACGCATTCAGGAGGTTCTGTAGTCGACAGGGATTTCCCAGGATCATTTTAAGTGGCAATGCCAGCACTTTTGTTGGGGCCTCTGGGTACTTATCGGACATTTGTAATCACCCTAAAGTTCAGTCCCACCTTGGCAGTGTTCAATGTGAGTGGCGGTTTATCCCGGCTAGGGCGCCGTGGTTCGGCGTTATATGGAAAAGGGCCATCGGCATTGTCAAGGCAGGGTTGAACAAGGTGTTGGGACGTGCCTTAATTTCCTTGGAGGAAATGACTACTCTACTGTTGGAAATTGAGGCCACTATCAATGATCGTCCCTTATATTATGCTGCCGGCGACCTAGGGGATCTTACCCCAATAACACCCTCTGTGTTGGTGCGGGGTCATCGGTTGCGGGATCTTCCTGATGATAATGAAGTAGAGGATGGGTTGGAAGATCCAGACTACATAAATAAAGATGTCATTTCAGCCAGATATCAATATATTCGCAAACTGTCGAAAGATATCTGGCGACGCTGGTCTAACGAGTATCTGGTGACCCTCAGAGAGGCGCATAAGTGTAAGCTTAGACCAATAAATGGTCGGTGGCCGGGTATCAGTGATGTCGTCATCATCCATGATGAGGGTCCGCGCGCTTTTTGGAAGTTGGGCCGTATTGTCGAGTTATTACCCGGTCATGACGGAGAAGTCAGAGTCTCTAGAGTCCGGACGAAGACGGGTACAAATACGCGGCCGACTGTCCGACTGTACCCTCTTGAGGGGGACATTGAGTGCAAAGAGGACTCCTCGGAGACGCCTGGAGATATTCCCACAGGGGCTACCTCGACCGATCAACCGGTCAAAGTACCCAGTGGACGTCCTAGTCGACAGGCGGCTTAAGCCTCCTCCCAATCATGGCGGAATAAAATAGCCTCCGAGCTTTTGTAGATACTGTATTATATAAACGTGGTGGCGGGAATGTGTCCAAACTCTGATATGGACAGTCTTACTTTAAGTATTTAGTATTAAGTTTGTGGGATCAATGGTTATATAGAATAATTAAGAAGTTAATAATTATGTTCTATATTGGATATTGGGTAATCTATCATTCCTATGAACTTAGGTAATTATAATTGGGAGGGAAAATAAATCCCTACCTATTTGCGCATGCGTGATAGCGGCGCACTTCCCATAAAACGTGAGGGCCCCGCACTCACTCTCTCCCTAGCCGCCAGAACTACCAGACCGTCTGCCTACGCTCTCGTGTTTCACCTCATATTTCGCCCCATTAGTGATAGTACTTAGCTCACCAATTCTCCATCTATCCATACTAATCCATGCTTCATTAATCATCATTCCCATCAATCATTAAGTATAGTGGCCCCCTTCTTTATTCATCAACTCTATCCTACTAGCTAACACACCCATTTCACATACCATCATGTAACATCATCACGGCTCAACAGGTCAAGTAAGTTCTACAGCACTAGTTCCAGTCTTCAGGTGATATAAACTATTATATTTTATTATTATACAATTCACTATATAATCATAAATACGAATATCCATAATATCAGTGGAAGTTAATTATATATCTAAGCTATAATCCAAATAAATCAATCTAAGTTAAATTACGCCAAGTCTAAATTGAAATTAATCTGAATTTAAGCTAAATTACATCGAAAGGTCACTCACATATATTTATAGTTAAACAAGGTTCTAAGGGTTAATTATACTCCAGGATTTAACTCACCAATATCTCCACGTGGCTATGAGGCAACGGAAAATTACTACCCAATATGGCGGACGACGGGGAAACAGAGACCGGCCCAAAAGCACAGGTCAAGGGAAAAACAAATAATTATATGGTATGATAATGGACATGAGTATAAATGCTTAGCTGTCATTCATGGCGTCGATGAGAGCGTCGTTGTAGTGTAGATGTGTGTATTGCTGGTAGTGAAATGTGAATAGAGGTACGATAGCACGGTGAAAGGAGACGGAAATTATATGTTTACAGGGTGAAGTTTGTGAAGGCTCTGAGGTTCCTCGGACCTCAGTCTTGCTGCCTTGGCAAATGCCAGGCGCCCAAACTATCGTACTGCATCTATGTTGCTCAATACGATAAACTAAATTTATATATATACGATAACTTCGTATATACTATATAAGACCGTGTCAATATTGCTTAACCCTTTCACACACATATGACGCAGAGGTTGCCAGATTAGCAATAAGAAATAGTTATCTCACTTTTATAATTACCTCTCTAAAATTAGTTTTCTGCCCACAGCTAACTCAAAGACAACTGCAGAGGTTGAAGTAACTAAACTAAAGGTTTCTAAATACCCCTGATGGTAACAGAGGCTTTAAAGTATCCTCAATAGGCTCAAAATCGCGTCATATGTCGGAGAGGGTTAATAGCATAATGGGCCTTTTATAATCTTAACTTACTTACAATCTTATTATTCACGATCTAATCTTCCTACGCCGTACCGTGGGAACGACCGTTAGACTATCGTATATACCTATTGACGTCACAGACGTACATTAGCACATAAATTGTCTTTCTCAATCGTATTACACGATATACTCCCCCCACAAGAAAACCTTAACCCCATCTTAAATTAAAGTTGCCCAGAGGCTATCCTCTGACGCCACATATCAACGGCGCCAGCAGCAGCGCGTCTGGGACGCGTCCCGGTCCGAGGTTGATCACCATTCGTAAGGGGTAAATCGTCACGTTGAGAATTCTCGGACCCAGCAATAACAGGTGGAGCCTCAGATTGTAAAGCGGAATCGAGCTCCAAAGCGTACAAACGTGCGATTGGACGAACAGTAGTTCCAGTGGCTGTCTTCAATAACGCCACCCGCTCTTCGGAGTCTTCCCCCTTTTACACCTCCAACACGCAGCCTATTTTCCAGTACAAACGAGGACTATCCTCTCTTATTAAAACTACTTCACCAACAGTAGGTGCTGATGGTCTACCAGAGGATTTTATGCTCCTGTCATTAACTCACTCTTCTTCAATAAAGCACGTCCTAGTACTGCTCTTAGTCCTAATTTAACTATGCCGACACACCTTTCCCACATTCCACCAAACCAAGGTGCCTTAACTGGGATGAACCTCCATTCGCACTTCTGTTTTCCCATAAAAGCGATGATTGTAGGATCACTGCTCATATTCTTGAGGTATCTAGATGCCTGGATAAAAGTAGGAGCATTGTCGCTTAGTACTAGTTGATGGAATGAACGACGTGCACAAAACCGTCTAAATGCCAGCATAAATTCCTCGCTAGACATATTGTCACATAATTCTAAGTGTACCGCGCAAGACGTTGCACAGGTAAACAATAATATATAGACCTTATCTTGCTCTCTCGTCTTCAATGCACATGTGTAATCTAACCCTACAGCTTGGAAAGGCTCGATATTTTTTACACGGCATTCAGGTAAAGGCGAAGCTGGTCCAGTCGTATAAGGTTTACCCTTAAGCCTCTGGCATATCACACACTTCCTTACTACGCGTCGAGCAAGTTGTCGAACTCTGGGTATCCACCATGTGAGACTCAAATTCGAGATGATGTGATAGACCCTGTAGTGTTTTACTTCCTTATGTGCACGTATGACCAATAGATCAGTAACGTGATGTCTTGCTGGCATAAGTATAGGACAGTTTGTGCCGTCCGATACACCCGACCACTTCAGGCGACCCTCACACCTGATGAGGTCATTATCTAGGTGCAACCTCAATTGACGCACTAAGTTTGGCATTATTAACTTATTAGAGCTTTGCAAAGATTCTAATTAATTTGAAAAGGTTTCTGCTTGAACCCATTTAATCAGTTACTTCAGCTGCATTATATTCTTGACCATTAATGATGTGACCCTTATTTCAGAGTTGGCCCGTTACTTTAAGCTTGATATTGGATATAAATCTCAACACCCAAGCTACAACTCTGACTAATTTATTAGTCACCGAATCTTGCCAACTCTATTACTGGACCCGGTGGCTCATTTGATTGGGCTGTAACTGCCTCTGTTTCCAGTGGTAGAAGTCCCTCACCATCAGCTTGCCATATCGTCCATTCATTTTCATGGAGCAGCCAATTTGGACCATGCCGCCACAACTCGGACTTTATTAACTGGCTAGCCGTTATACCCCTAGTTATGAGATCACTAGGGTTGTCTTTTGTATTGACATAGTGATATGCAACGTCTGGCAATAGGGCTATAATCTCATCTACCCTATTATGCACATAAACTGGCAGCGACTTATTGCTATGTACCCAGTTGAGTGCTACTTGGCTATCGCACCATACGTGAACGACTTCAATATTCAACTCGCTCTCGTATGCTGCGCGTACATGTTGCACCAGACGTGCTAATAGCAGCATGGCAGTCAATTCCATTTTAGGGATAGTTACTTTCTTGACCGGTGCTACCTTGGCCCGGGCTGTTCTAAATGCGCCCCAAATGAAGTAACGACATAAATGGCTACCCTGTATGCCGTGGTGCTAGCATCGCAAAATGTATGCAATATAACGCCACCGAATGCAGCCACCTTACGAGGTAGCTGTTTAGTACATAGGATGTCATATTCTTTCAACAATAATGTCCCTTCATCATTTAAGTCCTCGGGCAAACTGTCATCCCATCCTACTTTGCGTCTCCAAACTTCCTGCATCAGAATCCTCGCTCTTATGGTAACGGGTAATGCTAGACCCAAAGGATAAAAAAAATGCGAAACTTTGCACAACAGACTTCTCTTCGAGTGCGTTCCTGTCTGCTGAACAAAAGACTTTGTTTGAAAGGTTAGAATGTCTTGTTTTGGTTGCCAGATCATCCCCAAATATCTGGTCTTTTCCTGGTTATGAGATGCCATACCATCCATCTGAAATAAACTCTGAAGATCTTCACTGTTAGTAACACACTCGCGAAGAAATAAATGAGCATCTGTAAATAATCTACGTGCTTGCCAGTAGGTATGTAACAATTCATCCTGACTATCGCTAGAACCCTGCAAATTGTCTATATACAACCCGTGAGATAGTTTATTAGTGTCCTCAGGAATATCTGACAGATGTTTCTTAATTGACTTTAGTTCTGCTTTTGATTTAGTCAACCATAAAGCACTTCTGTTTAAGTTACAGCTCATTGGTATTGGTGGCAATTTTTTAAGGATCTTTGAAGATTTTTTGACGAAAAGATCTCAGTCTGTGGTCATTGATGGGTGTCATTCCCCTTCTGTTACTGTTGTTTCTGGTGTTCCACAAGGCAGTGTCCTTGGGCCTTTGCTTTTTATTATTTTTACTGCTGACCTGTGTTCCGAGCTTGAAAATAAACTAATCTCCTATGCTGATGATACAACTTTATATGCGTCAATTGCATCACCAATAGATCGACACGTAATTGCTACTGCTCTGAATAGGGATTTAGGGACAACCCTCAGCATCCCTTACATGGGGTTCTGCCTGGGCCCTATGTCCGGGCTCGTGCAACTAGATTCACAAGCAATCTTAATTATCTTGCCATGAGCCGTGTTAATTTTTCTACTACACAGTTTTCACGGTGTTTTGTGCCGGCCATGGTTGACTTGTGGAATAAGTTGCCAAATGAGCTAGTCAATTCAGCTAATATCTCCATTTTTAAGTCTAGAGTTAATGCTTTTTTGCAGCATTAATTCTAATTTTTAAACTTATTTTATTATATTTTATTGTATTATATTTAAGCTTGATATCCTCCACTGCATAATATGTTGTCTGTGTTTAATATGTGTATATGTACAGTACAGTATACAGTGTATGTTTTTATTTTTTCCTAAGTTGCCATAGTCTCTCTCCAGTGCCTCCGGGTGTTTTGTGTGGATTGATCTTGATGGTGTTTCTGCACCCTGGTTGGAGACTTCGGCATCTCATATAATAATAATAATAATAATAATTGTGGCATTTAACAAAAACTGCAAGCATGTAGCACCAAAGAGTACGACCCGAAAACGGTAGATCACGACCGGACTTCCAGAGTCGCTAATGTCTTCGAACCAAAGAAATCGAGTGACATCTCTATCTTCCTCCTGCAATTTGACCATCAAGAAGGCTTTCTCAATGTCACTAGTAAATGCATATTGCCCCAGTCTAAATCGCAATAGGTGTTAGACAAATCCGACACCATGGACGGACCAGTCAGCAAGCAATAATTTAGACTGGGTTGTTGACCTTGGTGGGCTGAACAGTCATACACCACCCATATTGGTGTGGTGGCGCTGTCTTTTTTCACCCCATGATGGGCTAGATAGTGAACCCTACCTTTCTGATAGGTTCTTTCACATCAACTCTTTCAATGAAGCCTCGGTCCAAGTAGTTCCGAAATACATCGTTATACGCCTGGCGCGTGCTCGGTCCATGTGTTATTTTACGCTGTAATGCGCGCAAGCGACCCAATGCCAATCCATAATTTGTTGGCAGGCTCATCTCACTATCTTTCCAGGGTAGACTAACCTTGTATTGTTTGTCTGAGGCACAATAGCTCACAGACTCCTCAAACTTCTTCAGCACAATTTCCGAGTCATAATCAGTCTCCACAGGATTAATGCCTATGTCATCTAATTTCCACAGTCTTTCCAGGTCGAACTCGGCAGTCATTTTAGGGTCACTAGGTTGGGAATCTTCCCTTCCCAACTCCTCTGCTGCGGTTACATTCACCCTTAGTATCGAGACCGTGTCGACCAGGATGTTTGATTGTGCAATAGCCATTCCGCTCATGCAATAGCCAAATTTAGTGGGGATTAGAACTACACAACACATTCTTTTAAATCCAGGGTATACTACATCATAATAATTATCCACACCAAGTAGAACATGCACCACACTCTGATCTCCCATGGGATCTGACAAGTTAACCCCCTTGCTACGTAATGCGTGTTCCACCTTCTTCACTCCTACAGATACATATTCTGGTAGGGTGTCTACTACAATACATGTCATAAAGTACCTTTGTTTACGGTAGAAATAGGAAATCTCCGCTATTTCGTAGTCTTGTTTGTCAGTAACCCCTGTAAATCCCTGCAGTCGAAGAGTCTCAGCCCCTACGATTCTGTGCTTAAGTCCCATTAATATGGACCTATTTATAAAGGATCGTTGAGACCCCTGATCAAGAAACACCCGACAAACCTTGCTACTGTCATTATCTTCCATGGGAATCTTTATTGTGGGCAATATAGTGGTGTCTTTCGTACTACCTAATGTCAAAGTTGTAGTACCCTCTGGTTTGACGTCTTTGCCTTTGTCAACTGTAGGACACAACTTGTCGAAGTGATGTCCTTTACAGTGACAACACGGCCTTAATGGGACCGGCCACGATTTACTCGGAAAAATGCTCAAAATGGCAATATTGCGCAACCCGATATATGGCATCATCACCCATCCCTCTATCATCAGTTAAAATCCTGAGGCAATATTCCGTCTGGCAGCATATTATTTCTGGGCTAGTTTAAAACTTTCGCGGGTCGCTTGTCGCGCAGACGCGTAGAAAATGCTTTATTGGTTTCGGAACTTCAAAATACGAAAAAGATGAATTTTTGGTGAAAATATGACGTTTGTAGATATTTTTCCTAAGCCATTAATTATCTGATACTCAACCCTGGTAACAACGAAGGGTGTGGTGGTGATGGAGGAGAAAAAGCAGTGTGCTCCAAGTCGCGAGAGAGGTAGGGTGCGGCTGGCCGGCTGGCTTGTAACAGCTCTCGTGCCTTAGTACCTTACATAAGAAAGTTCACTTGTCGGCGCATTAACTCCGTAACCAAACAGGCTACAACAATGATTCTGGTGTCATTGGAAAGAGCATAACATCCCCTACAAAACAACATCTCCATTTTGTTTTATTTCTTAACCATTTCGACACAGCAACCCGAGACATTTGTCACCTAATTTGTACCTAATTGCAAACTCCCTCATTGCAAAATTAGATAAAAAATGGAAAAAGTAAAGATTACTTTTTGTAACTACACCTATTGTTAGTACCCCCAATGCATTGAAACAATCAAGCAACAACATTTAAATGAGTCTTCGATTTTACAAAAACACAACAATTTTCACACAAATTCTCACCTAATTCAAAAAATAATTGTCCTAGATAATTAAATTTTTTGAAATCTCTCTTATTTTAGGTGCCCTATATGTGTACCAACTCTTATGAAATACAGACGAATTCCATTGACACGTTCTAGAGTAAAAAGCGGCTGGTGCCGTTCAGTAAGTAGCAGTACATTGCCCTTGTTTGCATTGTCTTTAATCAGACAACCTGCACATAGCCTCAACCTTTTTGCCTGTGATAGTTTTAACTCATTTGTTGGGTATTTTACACAGAAACTCCATTTATGTTTGTTATTTACATAAAGTCTGTGCGGGTTTCTTGTATGTACCCTCTTTCTTTCCCTTCGTCCCCACCGTCATACTTACAGTCCCCCTCATTTCAACATTCCCACTCCCTCCTGACACATTCATTCTCCTATTGTTCAACTGTAAATTACTGATTTCTTTACTGAACTGAGTTTTAAACTCACCCAGATCAAATGATCTCACCTTATCGAGTATTGCCATAGGAAGCTTCTTTCTTAGTACTATAACTATCATTTCCTGTGAGGTCAGCCCTAGGGTGTCTAGTGATCGAGTATGGCACTCCATGTCTGCTCTAAATTTTGCTAATTCATCAACCTTGTACTTTGGTTCTGTCAGATTCAACAAGGCGACGACATGGGCGATTTTCAATTGTTCCCGATCCCTGTATGTTGACTGTAATAATTGTACTGCCTCAAGATAACTATCAACTACTACCGCGAAACCCTCTATTTGATGTAAGGCCTCTCCTTCCATTTGTCCTTTCAGGTAGTGAAATTTTTGGACATTATCCAAAGTGGATTCATGCACGGTAGACCGAAATACGTCCCAAAAGGCTAACCATTCAGTCAAAGTACCCCCAAATATAGGCAGATCGAGCTTTGGGAGGTGCACAGTGCGTTTAGGATCAACCCTTCTTTTGGCATCGTTATCACCTCCCTTCTTGTTCGCGACAGCGCGCTGTAACAAGTGCTTCGTTTTGTAGACAGCTTTGTCATAGAGGGCGCGATTATCACACTCTGCTATTATCTCCTCATCCTCCGTCATGCTTGCCACAATCACCTCACTTAGAGCAACAATACGACTATGGGTAACCTGGACATTATCTAGTCTAGCCTCCAACTCCTCGAGGTCAGCAGTAGTGATGAAAGTGTTGACATCAATTAATACTCCCCAAAGTCCTGCCCTCTGATTTTTCGGGGCTTTGCTTTGCACCCCACCAGACGGTATCTCCTCTGGTTTACTAATTTTTTATGCAAACCTGTAGGCTATCTACACCTTACAATGTTATATCACCACGTCGAATTAGTAGCCTAGTTAACCTAACAAGTGCGCATGGGGGTAATTGGAAACGTCCCCCTGTGCTGACGTATTTGAGGTGTTTCCGTCACTAAAATATTCATTGTACCATTAATAGCATTAATACTTATCCATATGTGCCTATTATGGGTTGATTATAAAGGTATTAACCTGAAACAACAATAAAACGAGTGAAAACAGCGTTTGGATGGTCAAAATTGGAGATATAGCCCGCGAGTTGTATAATGTATGGGTGAGGCAAGCTGCTTTCCCGCCAATTTCCCCCAAGGCCACTGAGACACAGTCGATCGATACTCTCTCTCTCTCATGCACTCGCTTGCCATCAGTGATGACAACACCCTGCTTGCAACTCGCTAATGTTAGCACGAAAATATACCTCAGAATAAGGGAATAACAGGGAAAATAGGTGATAACTGAAGGAGAGGAGGAAAGTGGGGAAGGAGGGGAGGTAGAGGACTGAGATTTTGCATGGCCCAGGGGCCAAAACAAAATAAAAAAATAAAAAAATTTTTTTTTTTTTTTTCGATGTCAAAAGTGATTTTTTTTTTCACTCACTCATAAGAGTCTCCCCCGCAGTCCGCCGGGGGAACTCTTAAGAGTCTCCCCGCAGTTCCCGGGTTAAGAGATGCCGAACGGCAGACTTCTTTGTTATGGAGAGAAAATAGCACACTAAATGGCAACACCTACACTAAAAGGTCATAATGAACAAGAAAATGTTATGTCAGGTCAGGTGTCATAGGAAATCTGAAAATTAAAAAGAAAAATTATTGGGGGAAGATGATGGGTGGGATGCAGGATTTTGGCAAGCGCAATGACACTACCCCCGGCGTCCCTCTCCAACCAACGCTTTGTCAGGCCTACGATTTTATTGTAGAGCTGTTGGTTGGTGTCCAAATCCAGGTGGACGCCGTCCAGATCAAGATCTTGTACGTTGATGGTGATCAACACGAAGCGGTGCCGCATCTCCGCCAACCGACACCGCAGGGTGCGGTTAACGGAGTCCAGGATCGCTTGGTATTCCTCCGCACTGAAACCTCGGACTCTGGTCCGGTTCTCTATAGCCACAATCTTGCAGTTCCCCCCGGTATCTCTCTCCAGGTCCAACGCCACCTGTTTGATATCGTTGGCCAGTTCTCTGGGCACTGTACTGGGGCGAATATCGTTGCCGCCGATAAACAAAAAGATCATAAGGGGCCTGAATTGTACTTCCCACCCCCACTGTGGGGAGGTTCTCAGGGTATCTACGGTGGCCCCAGGCACCTCAAAGAAGGAGAGCTCGAAGCACCTATCCCCCTCCGATGCCCTATACCCAACAGGTCCTTGATCAGCCGCCCTGAGCCTATTGGCGTATGAATGTCCGATGCCTGCTATCCTATCTGGTATCGGCGCAGGAGGTTCCGGTTTGTACCCAAGCCCTACTCCTCCTGGGTCCTGGGTCCTTGGTCCTGCATCCCGGGTTAATCCCTTGCTCATTCCTTCAAAAAATCCCTTATCGGTAGCTAAATCTTGGGTCTGGGCACCAATGTGGTATAATATCAGTGGAAGTTAATTATATATCTAAGCTATAATCCAAATAAATCAATCTAAGTTAAATTACTCCAAGTCTAAATTGAAATTAATCTGAATTTAAGCTAAATTACATCCAAAGGTCACTCACATATATTTATAGTTAATCAAGGTTCTAAGGGTTAATTATACTCCAGGATTTAACTCACCAATATCTCCACGTGGCTATGAGGCAACGGAAAATGACTACCCAATATGGCGGACGGGGAAACAGAGACCGGCCCAAAAGCACAGGTCAAGGGAAAAACAAATGATTATATGGTATGATAATGGACATGAGTATAAATGGTTAGCTGTCAGTCAAGGCGTCGATGAGAGCGTCGTTGTAGTGTAGATGTGTGTATTGCTGGTAGTGTACTGTGAATAGAGGCACGATAGCACATTTTTTTTTTTTTTTTTTTTTTCTATATTCCAACTTACTTCCTCTCGGGCATAGGCTGAGAGCCTTAACATTCACCGCTTTACAATGAACAGTGAAGCCCGTGAGGTCTTGTTCCAGTCTAGGGAGTGAGACATGTGAAGCACGTAGAGTACAACGAGCACCTGCCATCTTGCCTTCACATGAGGCACGGTGCTCACTCATGGCCCGAAACGACCCAATCTCTGAAGCCACCTCGTTCCCGTGCTTCACTGTCTCACCCCCTACACTCGGACTCTCACACTTACACACACACAACGCCACCTGTTGAGAAGATAACTCACCAGGCATTGCACCCCTATAGCATATTTTGAATATGGGAATATTCATACAGTGCTATTTAATCAGGGAACAATGAGGGTATTTTATTGACGTTTCGGTGGGCTTTGTGGTAATGCACTGATACTAGGTACAGCACAAATTCCATCCCAATAATATCTTCCCATTGATACATCGGGATTTGAACCCGGGACCTTTGGATTACCAGGCCAGTGGCAAGACCACTCCACCACACCTCCCCATGGTGAAATGAGACGGAAATTATAATAATTATGTTTACAGGGTGAAGTTTGTGAAGGCTCTGAGGCTCCTCGGTCCTCAGTCTTGTTGCCTTGGCAAACGCCAGGCGCCCAAACTGTTGTACCGCATCTATGATGCTCAATACGATAAACTAAATTAATATATATACGATAAATTCGTATATACTACATAAGACCGTGTCAATATTGCTTAATAGCATGTTGGGCCTTTTTTAATCTTAACTTACTTACAATCTTATTATTCACGATCTAATCTTCCTACGCTGTACCGTGGGAACGACCGATAGACTTATTGTATATACCTAGTGATGTCACAGACGTACATTAGCACATAAATTGTCTTTCTCTATCGTATTACACGATAACTATAATTTTAGTAGACACCGCCTATCAAGAGTCTCTATGTTAGCTGATGGGATGCCGCAACCAACAAAGATTCCTAAAATAGGGTTTTTAGCTCACAGACAGTATATCAGACTTTCGGGATGCCGTAGGTCCAACTGAATGGAAGTTTAATCCTAAGACTTCTAAAGGTGGGCTGCCAGTACTCAAGAAGCCTTAAAATTGCCTAACTCTCCAAAATTATCTTGACCTGGTATTGAGGATTACTGCGAGGGGTCCTTGCTAACCTATAGGATGGTAAGAGCATGAGGATGTATCCCTGGAGGGTCTATAGAACTTTCTTGCTCAGTTGGTTAAGATATTTACTTTATAATTAAATTTACTAGGTCACACGGTGGTACTTATATCAAGACACATATTACTCAGAAGGGTACTTCATCAATGGTTAGGAAAATAATTATATATTATAGGTAAGGTCAATAGAACCTTGGAAAATAATAACTTTGCTCAAGGAAGCGAGTTCCTCAATTCTTAACTTGAGCGGGAGCTAGTGTCGTGTGCAAAACAAAAGGAAGAAGTGCAGGATGCACATCGAAGTACTTTATATATATCATACTCACTTACGGAGGCCTGAAATGTGATCTACTTATGTATCATTATTAGTATGATTTATGTTGACAATGATTAATCAACTATAGCATTGTAAGCTATCTATTAACCCGGGAACTGCGGGGTGACTTTTAAGAGTTCCCCCGGCGGACTGCGGGGAGACTCTTAAGAGTCAGAGAAAAAAAATCAACTTTTGACATCGAAAAAAAAAATATATATTTTTATTTTTTTATTTTTTTATTTTTTTGGCCCCTGGGCCATGCAAAATCTCAGTCCTCTACCTCCCCTCCTTCCCCACTTTCTTCCTCTCCTTCAGTTATCACCTATTTTCCCTGTTATTCCCTTATTCTGAGGTATATTTTCGTGCTAACATTAGAAATCCGGTTGCAGGGTGTGGTCATCACTGATAGCAAGCGAATGCAAGAGAGAGAGAGAGAGTATCGATCGACTGTGTCTCAGTGGCCTTGGGGGAAATTGGCGGGAAAGCAGCTTGCCTCACCCATACATTATACAACTCGCGGGCTATATCTCCGATTTTGACCATCCAAACGCTGTTTTCACTCGTTTTATTGTTGTTTCAGGTTAATACCTTTATAATCAACCCATAATAGGCGCATATGGATAAGTATTAATGCTATTAATGGTACAATGAATGTTTTAGTGACGGAAACACCTCAAATACATGTGCACAGGGAGAGGTGTCTAATTACCCCCATGCGCACTTGTTTGGTAAATATAGCATTTCAGGAGACGTCCTTCCCAGAATGGGTTGGTATTCCTGAGGAGCTAGCGAGCGAGCCGCTGGTTTCCGGCGCGTGTTAGACGAACACCAGCGCCACTCTGTGTGGTCCGATAGCTGAAAATCACATGTTTCCCCTTCTTCCTGGCATCCTTGAAAGCATCCATTTGATTATGGCGTATATCCATTGTCGATTGACACACATCTTCATTAATGAAAATGTTGGTGTCTTTCAATTTTCTTGTTACGAAGAGCTGCTTCCCGATCCGAATATCGAGTGAACCTTGCTACTATATCTCGTGGGCGTTGGCCGGTGTATTTGCCAATTCGATGCACCCTATCAAAAGCAGTAACAGAGATGTTTAGATGATCTTTTATTATCTTAGTTATCTTTTGTTGGCAGTCTCCCAGCTTTCTCCTCGTTCTTCAGGGATGCCGGCAAACCGCAAGTTGTTACGGCAGCTTTGGTCATCGATGTAATTCACACAAGTTTCATGCTGCTTCATTTACTTCTTGAGGTCTTGATTTTCGTGGGAGAGGGTCTGGTTCTTATAAACACACTCTTTTCTCTCCTTGTTGGCAGTTTCCAGTTGCTTAAGTACTTCTTCTAGTTTTGCTTGAGTAAAGTCAAGACTTACAATAACTTCATTGAGTCGTTTATCTGAAGATTCTTGTGTTTTGGTGTAGTTTCGTTGCATTCGGTCGAGGGCATCGTTGACGTGTTTTCGTTGATTGTCTAGTAGAGTCGTAATTTTGTCTCATTCCATGACGGTGCTTTGGTGTTGTTTGGTGTCTCGGTGATTCAGTAGTAGTATGGTTAAGGGAGGTCAGTGGCGCAGTAATGACATCACCATGTTTTGCGCATGCAAGTTACACAGTATTATCACCAGGTTCTGTTCATACATTCAATTAATGCCAACGGTAATTATGTTATGGGGTATTTAATATTTTGTCACTATAATGTGTTCTGCTTACACTCGAGTCACTGTTGTTGTGGCATGGCACAGGTAAGTCACTTCTGCGAGTCAAGTACTGAAGAAATATGAGCTCTATCACCACGTCCACGTCCTACTGTGTCTTAAGTTCAAAATGGGTCAGCATCAGGGAGTGGCTAAACCACTGTGGGCATTAAGGCTGCATTTAAAATTATCATTACATAAATATTCAACATAAATGTATGTAGTTCTTACAAAAGGCGGTGCATAATCTACATCTATATTTCGTATATCTACTTCTTGTTGTGTTATGTTCCAGTGCCCGAGGGAGTGAAAATGTTTTTATCACTAAGTGGGAAGATGGCCATCACAGCAGCGATGCAGCTCATATGGTTCTACACACCTGAACTCTTCTCCACTCACTACAGAGCAAGAGCGTTGACAGAAGCCAACATGTTTGCCAAAATGGGTGGCACTACTGCTGCCTACATAAATGATATTTTGGTAGGTTTTTTTGGCAGATCTATATGTTCGGACTCGTTGACATAAATTGAAGTACATTTAACGTTGCCATCCCCTATAGGCTTTATTTATATATAAATCAATGTTTGTCGTCAAAACTAAACTATCAAATATATAGCAATTGACATTGAAACCAACTGTGCTGTACATTATACTCATGGTTAACCCACGTGATTGTGTCTGTTGGGGTGGGCGTGGGGTGCCTACAACTGCCTTCCTCACTACTAAATTCAATACCGTAATTTTAAGTTTACTGCAGTAATCGAGTTTATGCACAAGGGGCCTTCAAGAGAGATTTCTCTCAAAAGGCTCAGCCATTTTAATATATTTTACAAAAAATTTATTTTAATTGAAGGTTATTCTGCAGAACAACAACTCCTCGATTACGGGATTCCTGTCTCATGGAATTATTTTGTTTCGCTCTTACCTTACTCAGGGGACCTTAGTGATGTGCGGATTAGTGCTACTTTTCTTATTTTGTCAATTTTATTTTCACTCCCCTTTAACATTATCAGTTATTTTTGTACAGCCAGTCCAGGACACTATGTTTACATTCTAGCCTCCTTGGAGGCTCCTCCCCGATGTTTAGTAGGCAATCGGAGTAGAGCTTCACCTACAAGAACTCAGTACATTTTTGTTGGTACTTTCCTGTTATCGACAGCCAAAGCTGAAAATTGCAGAGTAAACACCATATACTTTATGCCATATTTGTTTTATAGTTTTAATACCCAATCAGTGGGGGGAGGGGGGGGGGGGGGGCAGACCCCACCCATAATCTAGGATAGGTTAGGTAAGGTTGTTATGTTAGGCTAATGTCTGTTCAAAGTTCACTAAATAGAGTAAACTCCTAGATTGTTGGGGTATCTGAATTACAGTTAACAATGCAAATGCTAATACAAAGTGCTTTCCGCACTTTCTAACAATAAATACACACCTACAAAGCATTAAAATACAAAAATAAAATACATAAAACCTAAAATAACAGGAATTGTAGTTATGCAGAAATACCTAATTGTAATTGGATTGGTTAGATAAAAAAATAAATAAACAAATATTAATACACATCTATCTATATATCTATTGCCTGACACCGTGATCCCCGAAGGGGTGGCACAAATGAAACGCCCCCATGCACCTCTGTCCCCAGTCAGTCGACACCCCTCCTCCCAACCAGCACCGTCTTCACTCGTATACTTCTTCACTCCATTCTTCCACCTCTCTCTCAGTTTACCTCTTCCTCTCGCTCCTTCCACCTTGCTCTCGTACACCCTTTTAGTCATTCTCTCACTTCCCATACGTGCCATATGGGTGAACCATCTGAAGGTGTGTCTTTTCACACTTTCCAGCACGTCTACATCCACACCACACCTCTCTCTTACTTCCTCATTCGTATGTCTATCCCTCCATGTAACTCTGCACGTACTTCTCAAGTAACTCATTTCCACCCCTCTCACTCTTGGTCTGATCAAGTCTCTCCACCAACGTCCTTTCTTCGCTTTCGTAAGTCAATGTCGGGATTACCACACTGTCATGCAAGGACTTCTTTTCTTCCATGCTGACCACCCTATTTCTTGTTACTGCTTTCAGCGTTCCTACAACCCTCTTCCCCTGTTGCACCCTCTCCCTCACTTCTACATCCATAGCACACTGCTTTAAGCCTGCCTTCTTCACATCACTCAGATATTTTATGGTTGGCCCAAACATCGATTATGACTCAATCGCGTGTATAATCCGGGCGAAACTTATGAACACTTTGTGGAAGCCTAACAAACATATTATACTTATCTTTCCAGCATCGTGTCCTTGAAAATCTAAGGATTTACGTGAGATAACTTACAACACTATAAGGTAAAAATATCGCTAAGCGAGTTAGCTTTGAAAGCGAAAAATCCTCAGTCTAACGGAGGCAGCCAGGCGGGCACCATGCTTGCGGGGGACATTTAAAGATGGCCACCCCCTGGATATATCGTCAAAGAGTGGCTTTATGTGATATAAGTGATAATGTATAGCATTGAAAATTACTGAAAAGTGGTTAGATATCATCAATACATATGGTGTTAAGGTATTATGTTTAACGGTCAACATTAAGGTAATGTACGGTCAAATTTTGTTTTTGTAAGGAATAGGCATATGAAACTATTTATATAAAATAAAGTTTTAGTCGTAAAGAGCTGGTTCTTTGAAAATAACAATCTGTATTCATTGCCGATATACGAAATTGATATCTAAAAACTATATCGATCGTTAAATGATATGAAAATAGACCATGAATTGAAGCGAAAATATTTACCAGTCGATGACGGCGGCGACGGACAAGACATATTCGGGAAAAATATAAGTTTTTATCGTACATTGGTCATATAGGTACCATTAGAAAGCTAATGAAAAATCCTAAATATTGCTCATTTACAGAATATACATTGTCTCACATTTTATCGGTGAAAATGGGGAGGGAAAGTACGGGCGGACTGAACAGCTACCTTCACCTACGGTGAAATTCCACATATTATTATTATTATTTTTATGAAATCTTATATGATAACCTTTCCTCTTGCCGTTCATAAAAAATAAAAAAAATAAAAAAAATATTATGGGTTAAAACAGAGTGAATATTTTGATCCGGCAGGGATTCTATTAAAGCGAAAAACTATCGTTATAGATTTATTTCAATAAAATCTAATATTGATGATAGAAAATTCTAAACACCGCCATCATGTTCAGCCGAAAAAAATTGCTGTGATTTAGTATGAAAATAAAAATAAGTTATTTGGTAAGTTTCGGAAATATCTTGAAGTAAAGTGACAAAAATCACAATTTGCAGCAGAAATATTTACGAATATTAATTTTACACAATAGCCATTATAGATACACTATTTTTTGTTGATAGAAATATTGTTGTATAGACTTCCCTCTATCTCATGAAGTATATTTAAATGCAGTTGGGGTGATATTTGTGGGTAAGAAACAAGCAATAAGAATATTATTATGTTGGCCGCCCCTAAAAGCTTTTTTGGGGGGAATAATCGAATTTCAGTGTCGGCATGGAATGTCTGTCCACAGATCAATAAGTAATGCTGATCAGACTGAGGGGGTTCATAGCCTGACTGTTCAACCTAACCTCACACTCTGTGGCTTCACCCCTTTCGAAGACCATAACCTTGCTCCTCCTCGCATTTACCTTCATATTTCGTTTTTCGAACACTGTTCCAAACATATTTACCAGACTCTGCAGCTCCCATTCACTATCGCTTATCAGAACTGTATCATCAGCAAGCAACAGTACTGGTAGTTTTCACTCATTTACCTCCCTTATCAGCGATACACCAACATCCACTGCTCTTCCTTGTATTTCTTTCATGACTCCATCCATATATATAGTAAACAACCACAGGGACAACCCAGTATAAAATCAAAGAACTCACTCTGTTCATTCTCCGCACGTACTGACGCCTTTTCACCCTCATACATGCATTTCACTGCTTTCAGCAACTTGTCATCTACTCCGTATAATCTCAGTACTTTCCACATACCTTTTCTATCCACTATCTAGGGGAGGTGTGGTGGAGTGGTCTTGCCACTGGACTGGTAATCCAATGGATCCAGTTTCGAATCCCGATATGTCAATGCGAAAATATAATTGGGATGGAATTTGTGCTGTACCTAGTATCATTGCATTACCACAAAGCCCACCGAAACGCCAAATTAATACCCTCATTGTTCCCTGATTAAATAGCACAGTATGAATATTCCCATATTCAAAATATGCTATGGGGGGCAATGCCTAGTGAGTTCATTGCTCAACAGGTAGCGTTCGGAGAGTGAGGGTCCAAGTCTAGGTGAGACAGTGAAGCACTGGAGTGAGGAAGCTTCAGAGATGAGGCTGCTTCGAGTTGCGAGTGGGCAACTAAGCCCCATGCACCAAGAAAGTGCTTCACATGTCTCACCCCCTAGGCTGGAACGAGATCTCACCGGGTTTCACCGTTCAATGTGTAACAGTTGACTGTACAGACTTTCAGCCTATGCCCAAGAGGGAGTAATTGGAATATAGACAACAACAAAGCACTCTGTCATAGGCCTTCTCCAAGTGCATGAAGGCAACATACAGCTTTTGTTGCAGATATTTCTCCACAAGACATATCTGGGTAAAAATCTGATCTACACATCCTCTTCCCTTCCTAAACCCACCCTGCTCGTCACCTCTCCATTTTTCCGTTCTCGCTCTCGCTCTCTCAATCACTACCATACTGTACACCTTCCCTACTATGCTTAGAAGACATACTCCCCGGTGGTTACCACACACTCCTCTTTCCCTTTTACTTTTATATAGGGGGACTATTATGCCTGTCTTCCAGTCATCAGATGCCCTCACTTTCTCCCATGCTAGTTTGCACATTGTCCATACCCATTCGATCACTATCTCACCACCATACCTCATCATTTTCCCACACACTCCATCTATTCCAGACGCTTTCCCAAACTTCACTCTTTTCATGGCTTCACACACTTCTGACCTCCTGATCCCCACCTCCTCCTTTACTATTTATCTTCTTCTCCCTCCCATACCCCATCCATATATGTATGCTGGCTCTTCATTCCTTCTATCTATCTATCTATTGCCTGACGCCGTGATCCCCGAAGGTGTGGCCACGAACGAACCGCCCCCATGCACCTCTGTCCCCAGTCAGTCGACGCCCCTCCCCCCAACCAGCACCGCCTTCGTTCATATACTTCCTCACTCCATCCTTCCACCTCTCTTTCGGTCTACCTCTCCCTCTCTGTCTCTCCACCTCGCTCTCGTACACCCTCTTAGTCATTCTCTCGCTTTCCATAAGTTCCATATGGCCGAACCATCTCAAGTTATTCCTTTTCACACTTTCCAGCACATCTACCTCCACACCACACCTCCTTCTTACTTCCTCATTATTCTGTGTATCCCTCCATGTAACTCTGCATGCAATTCTTAAGTAATTCATTTCCACTGCTCTCACTCTTGGTCTGAGTCTCTCAACCAACGTCCATGCTTCGCTTCCGTAAGTCAATGTCGGGATTACCACACTGTCATGCAAGGACTTCTTCACTTCCATACTGACCACCCTATTTCTTGTTACTGCTTTCAGCGTTCCTACAACCCTCTTTCCCTGTTGTACCCTCTCCCGCACTTCTTCATCCATAGTCCCATCTTTACTCAACACACTGCCCAGATACTTAAAAGAGTTGACGATCTCCATAGCCTGACCGTTCAGCTTCACCTCACACTCTGTCACTTCACCCCTTACGAAGACCATAACCTTGCTCTTCCCCGCATTTACCTTCAAATTCCGTTTTTCGCACACTGTTCCAAACTCATTTACCAAACCCTGCAACTCCCATTCATTATCACTCATCAGAACTGAATCATCCGCAAACAGCAGTATAGGTAGCTTCCACTCATTTCCCTCCCTTTTCAGCGATACACCAACATCCACTGCTCTTGATAGTATTTCTTTCATGACTCCATCCATATATACTGTGGTAAACTATCAATGGAAGTTAAATATTACTAAGCTATAATGAATCAAATAAAATCAATCTAAATGAAAACTACTCTATATCTAAATTTAATTCAATCTGAAACAAGCTAATTTATATCCAAAGGTCTCACATAATAAATTTATATATAGGGTAAGGTTATAAGGGTTAATATTAGCCAGGAATTAACTCACCAATAGTTCCATGTGGCAATGAGGCAAGGCAGAACGTTTTACCCAATATGGCGGTGGACAATGGGGAAGGAGACTTCGGTCCCAAGACTCCAGTCAAGTTAAAGAAAGAATAAATGATTACATGGGAATGGACATGATTATTATAATTTATGCTTATCTATCAGTCAGTCATGATGTCGATGAGAGCGTCGTGATGGTGTAGCTGAGTGTATTGCTGTATGTGTATTGTGATTAGAGGGCACAATAGCTCGATCAACTGAGGGCGGAAATTTAGATGTTAACGGTTGGTGTTCGTGAAGGCTCTGGCGTACCTCAAAAGCACACCTTGCTGCCTTGGCAAACTGCCAGGAGCCCAAATTATCGTACCGCATTTAGGTTGCTCTATACGATAAATTATATTAATATATACGATAAATTCATATATACTACATAAGACCATGGCAATATTGCTTAATAGCATATTAGGCCTTTTATAACTTAACTTATTTACAATCTTATAATATATGATCTACTCGTCCTACGTCGTGCTGTAGGAGAGATCGTGACGTCACAGAGACATACGAGATCACAAAATAGTCATATTCTATCGTATTTATACGATATATACAGTAAACAACCACAGGGACATCACTGCTTTCAGCAACTTGCCATCTACTCCGTATATTGTAAGTACTTTCCTCAAACCTTCTGTATCCACTCTGTCATAAGCAGTGGTGGGCACAGCTAACCGAAAAGTTAGCTGAGATAACCGCTAATCAGCTAACTTAAAACGTTAGCTTCGATAACGCTAAATCGCTAAATTGCTGAAAAATTAGAGGAAGCTAACGATAACAGTTAACAGCTAACTTTTATCATATGAATTTAGCATTGGTTTGATTTTTTCCCTCTAAAACACTTAAACAAAGACCTAGAAAGCTAAAACTATAATATGCTATAGGTTGTAGTTGTAGCTTACTGCTTAGACACAGCTTTCCAAAACGTAGGCTGAAAGAATCATAGAATGCCAAGATCAGATGATTAATGAATGTGCATGTGCATCCTGTTGTACATACAAAATTATATGAACAAATTAAATTAGCATTAGCTTACAATCAACGACACTTCTGTCGAATAGAAAATATTGTTATTGAGTTAGACAACTTAGATAGGGATGGACAGTAGAACAAAATCAATAAGATTAATCCCTTCAGCACCATGATGCCCGCTTATTTCTGAATTTAAATTGATTAATCTAGGTTAGGTTAGGTTGATCTAGATTAAACAGAATGGAATCGGCTTTCTTTTGAGTTTTGACACACTGGTTAGGTTAGTTGGTTAGGTTGAATTTCAGTTTTTCATTTAATGTTATGTTTTTGACTGCTTTTACCCCTCAGTTTCCCTCATCCTTATAGCCCTCTCTATCAGTGCCATATTTTAAAATCGAAATATAATGGGGAAAATATGCAATTCCGATTATTCCGCTAATAATCACAAATCAGATCACCCTAAAAAAAAATCAAAATTTATGAAGAATTAGGAATATAGGCCTATTTTCATAAACTTGATATCGACTTGTTAATCTTGGTATTTTATCTGGATAGGTTTGATTAATATAGGTTTGGCAAGGATAAGTTAGGTTAATCTGGTTAGGTTACGTTAATCTAGGTTAGGTTGGGTTGATATATTTAGGATAGCCTACAGTATTTCAATATAAAAAATAAATAATATAAACATCATAAATTTACCTTAGTTCTTAAGTGGAGAGTTCACCATCCAGTAGTCAAAACAATAAAAACTATTCCAAAGTAACAGTAGGCTATTCAAAGCATCTTTCAGTAGTACTCTACTATCGGTCAATCGCCCTGGTAAACTCTATATAAGTATATATCAATAAAATATATATAAACAAATATAAACCCAAATAGATACCTCAACAATATATCATAAAACTTTGAAAATTTAATTTAATTTTTCTGTAGCGAATTTCTCAAGTCGGCGCTTGGCTCACAACACTCAATAACACAACAAAATAGTCGTACAAGTCAATCAAGAGTCACGTCTAGAGTTATGAAAGTATGAGTCGTTACTCGTCAGTCAATGACTCAATAATAATGTATGCTGTCACGGTAACCACTAACATTCTCTCCTGGTAGCGGTAGGCCTATTAATACGCTTGCCTGCCTGCCTAGGACTGAACAGGAGAGGCGAGCAGAGGCCGCCAACACGAGAACAGGCCAGCACCTCACACGAATAGAACGTGTCCAGAGATTTGTCTACATGTGAATGTGCCGTGAATCCGTGATATAGTCAGTGTAATTATTATTATTATATGAGATGCCGAAGACTTCAACCAGGGTGCAGAAACACCAACAAGATGAATCCACACAAAACACCTGGAGGCACTGGAGAGAGACTACAGCAACAAAGAAAGAAGGAAAAACAAATACAAAATAAACAAAATAAAAGATATATTGAACACAAATTCAATGAATCAATGTTGCAAATACTCACATAAGTAGGTGACATTTTAGGGTCTGTAAAGGTATTTGACCAATAAACTATTTTGTTTTTGTTTACCAGTGAATGCACATTATCGTTATCGGACTTACAGTTAGCGGTAGTAAATTTAGCGGAAGCTAATCGGTCCGCTAACGATTTTCAAAGTTAGCTTAAAAGCTAACCAGCTAACGACAAAATTAGCTTCGCTATTAGCTGTTAGCTGATTAGCGGAAACCGTGCCCACCACTGGTCATAAGCCTTCTCCAAGTCCATTAAGGCAACATACACCTTTTGTTTCTTCTCCAGATATTCCTCCACAACACAATTCAGGGTAAAAATCTGATCTACACATACTATTCCCTTCCTAAAACCTCCCTGCTCGTCGCCTATCCATTTCTCCGTTCTCACTCTCACTCTCTCAATCACTACCCTACTGTATACCTTCCCTACTACGCTTAGAAGACATATTCCTCGGTGGTTACCACGCACTCCTCTTTCCCCTTTTAGTACAGCGGGTAAGCTAACCTATTGTGCATTTTTTAATAAAGCACCAATTTTGGCACAGAGGTAGACCAATATATTATGAACAAATTTGGATGTGGAGCCATCGTCCAACTGCCCCCTGGCGGCCGTGGTGGCCATTTTCCAAAATGGCCACCAGCAGACACCCAAAAGACACACAGAAGTTAGATAAAGTTTGCTGCTGAAGGTTTTAGTGAATGTTTTGAATCAAGACATGCCAGATAGCTCTTAGTCACATTTTGGGAGATGCTGCTGATATTAATTAACATATTTAGGCTAATTGCAGATGAAATGGCGACAAGGAAACCCATGATCAGGCATCAAATGCTGACATTCCTTGTGAATAGGCTAGATTCATTTAAGTTGTGGAAATGTTATCTGACCTTCTTCCTCTGTCTGTCAATAGCTATTTATTCATGGACACTGCCCACGCCAATTAAGATGCCAATTAACAAAATTATTAACACAATTATGCTAATTACATCGATAAATACAACAACAATAACAGAACCATATAGTGATAATTATGGTGGGCAATCCTGGGTAAGTCAAATGTTATACTTCTGTGGTCAATGGACACAACTACATTTAATTATCATGTTAATTAACACATAATCTTCTAAATGCAATATGCAGATAAGTTCACTGTTTTACAGTACCTGTGTACTGTCTGGAACAGTTCAGAATCTTCATCTTAAGTTTGCGAGTTCAGTTCTGAGAGCACTCCCCGTCGCAAGCACACAGTGGTGTGCATTCCAGACTGGCCTTCTTGCACTTGCACTTCTTGATGCAGCCCTTCTGGCATTTACAGGAGACAAGCTCCTGGCAGACCTTGGATGCCTCGGGGAGCGTTGTCCAGAGAGGTTCGTACATGTCGCTGTTCATGATCCAACCCCAGTCGGTTGGTGATGGCAATGATGGTGCAGGAACCAGGGCCTGACCCCAGACATGTCCGCCCTGGTATATTGCTCGTCGGATGTGCTGCTTCAGGGCTGCACTTGTCGGTGGGATCAGCTGGACATTGCTCTTCTTTGCAAACAGTTTGTGACGTGCCTTGTCGATATCGGTTGCGGTGCTTGTTCTGTCGTAAAGCAGGATGACGAACCTCTCGATGGTGTGCATGGCATCTTCATCAATATGATCCGGTGCAGTGGAGAGGTCAGTGAGTGTCTGGGTCAGCTGAGGTAGAGCTGTCCACACTGCCCATGCTGTCCTCTTGCCATGTCCGGCGGAGCAGGACAACGTGTCGCAGCCCGTCAATGCATGAAACATCGGTAGTGCCTGTGCTTCCTCAGGGCCCAGAGCCCGCGCCATCTAATGGGCTGCCAAGAACCGGAAAGCCTTGCCCGTGCCGAAGGACACCCACACTTCGGCTTCCACCTCCAGGGTGCGTGCCAGAGCCACTGCCAGGACAACAACATCAGTGTCAACTGTGCGTATGAGGATCTTCTTGTGGCCATTGTGAGCAGCGTTGGCGGCAGGCAACATCATGCGGCTGTCGGCTTCTTCATGGTTGCAAGGAGCCAGAGCTGCAGTATCTAGGAGCGGTGGCTTGCTCAAGACATCATCTCCTTCAGTGATGACCAGCTCCTTGTCTGCAAGCTGGAATGAGTCGTAGAGGACGCCAGAGAGGAAGCTGAACAGCTCTGTCTTGTTCTCGTCGACTCTGAGGAAGCTGGCCCAGTTCCCGGGGATCGTTGCACCACCCGCCTTCTCACCCCTTTTCCGCGCTTGGCTCTTGCTGTACCCTTCAACGAGTCTGTATTGTAGCGGTCCCACACCAGGTCCAGTCGCGTGGCTTGTTGGAGTTTTGAGAGTATGTAGGGTACAAAGACCTGCTGTGCATACTCATTGAAGCTTTTTGCTGTAGCTGGCTTCAGCATCTGGATGATGACCGCTCCATCTAGCATAATGCAGCTGGTTGGAGGAACCTCAGACTTGGGCTGACTGAGGTCTTCTAGACAAGCGAGAAGATCACTCTTGACACCCAGCCAGATGCCACCGCCATCTGATAGTGCAGGGGGGCAGGCTTGGTTTTCATGTTGGAAGAATTCCTCTAGATTCCCATCCCGGTTCTGGCACCCGATATACAGACGAGAGAACAGGTCCACGTCATTCTTCAGGGATTTCATCTGCTGCTTGCCCTTTCCCGGAGGTTTTGAAGCAGGCTGACCGAAGATTTTCAGCTTGTTTCTGTGGATGGCATCTCCTATGGGTTTCATTCTCTCCACCAGGCGTTCTCTGACGAAGTTGTCAAACTGCAGCTGACCCATTTCGTGTGCATGACGGAGGGCATCTATAGCTCCAGGTGGCGCGATCTCCTTGGTGTCGAGTACCAGCAGATCTTGACTCTCCTCTTCAAATGGATTCCCGAAGTCTTCCATCACGTTGACCATCGACTGTACATCTTTCAGGAAAGCAGTCTGCACACTTGCTGACGGGTCATGGTGCCTTGTGTCTTGTGGTCTGTTCCCCGGGTCAGTTTCATCGTGGAACTGTTCGATGAGCATGGCAACCTCTGGTCCTGCCACCATCCACCGCCGTAGAGCGCTGGGGTTGGCAGTCAGGCCCACTGCACCTCCGTCTCCTTTGATGGCAGCATTGTTCTGCTCGTGGGCCTGATCGACGGGTATGGCGGAGAACGACCTGTTCATCTTCTGGACGGTGAAGTTCCCAGCTCGGAATTCCTGGGCTATTTCAGAGTGTGTCGTCGGCAGTTCCACCATGTCTCGCAGATGCACAGGAATCCAGCGCGCGTAGTTGGTGTGATCCAGAGCATGGAACCACACTGCTAGTTCTCTCAGGGCATCTACGTACATCGCAAACGACGCTTGGCGCAGAGAGCGCACGTACACCAGGACCGTCACCTCCAGTTGCAGGACAGTTGCCCAGTAGTCGAACTGGGGGCAGGTCTCCGCTTTTTGCTGGCACCAATCATCGAACTCCAGCTGCTCGTTGCGTGCGTCACCCAGCTGGTCAATGTAGTGGTTGTAGGCGTGCTGCTGCAGGGTGAAGAGGGCTGCTGCTGTCACTTGATGAGTCCTCCTGGTTTGACTGACATGGGATGCCCGCAGGAAGGAGTCCACTGTCCCGGCACTGGTGATCTCTGCCTGAACCAGTGCTTGCACCCATCCGCTCCCTTGCAGCCAGTCACCAAGGGTCTTCAATGCTGCCATCTCGATATGAAGACCGCCGAAGAGGACGACAAACTTCTCTTCACCATACTCCTGTGGCCACTTCCACTGGATTTGCTTTGCCAAAGCAAACAGCGGCTGGTCGAATGTGACCACTGGAGTCTGGCCAGGGTTGAGATGTTCCACTGCAATCCTGACCAGATCCATGGAGTGCTTGATCATAGCCACAGTGTGGGCGCTCTCCAGGAAGAGTGGGAGCAGTGCGGTGGGACAGATGGCCCGACAGGCTGGCATGTCCTGCTGGCTTGCGTGGTATGCAGCCCATGAAGTGTTCTCCACTGGAGAAGTTTCTTGTAGGGCGACTTGGGTGTGTTTTAGCCAGAGATGCTCTCTTTCAGCATGTTGCTTGAGGCCGCTGTTGCTGCTCATGGATGTCACGCTGGTAGCCGGCACGGGGGTTTTCTTGATGCTGCCGATGGATGGGACATCTGTATAGTAGTGCGGCAAATGGTCATCTGTTTTGAGGCCTCTTTCGTTCGGCCCTCCAAGGATGATGATGCTGCAGTAAATGCCGGCCCCAGGAACCGCAGGGTGTTGCATGAGGGAAATAGCAGTCCCATGGAATGACTGTTTTGCTGTGGTGGAACTTAGGTTGTGGTCGATATTGTCTACCACGGCAGTCGTGAAGACTCTGCCTCTCATCTTGGGAGGGCAGACTACTTGCTCCTGGTGGTAGAGGCGGCAGGCACTGTTCCCCAGCTGTGTGGAAAGGGACAGGACCCGATCATAGGAGATAGAAATCCCCATGTGTGCCAGCCTGTCGACGAGCTCCCTCTTGCGCGTGTGTGCATGTAGCATTAGGCCGATGTACGTTGGAACTGGCGTCTCCTGCGTGGTGGCGTGCCTGACTGGGCGAGGCGTACTGCCTGTGGCGGCCCGTCGGTACATAACGCTGTTGAACTTGAGGAGCTGGGCGATGCTCAGTGCCGCTGGTGTTGTGCTTTCACTCTGGTGCTTGATACTGGGACCTTCCAAGATCATAGTGACCAAGGCAAGCAGCATGGGTGGCACGGAGTCCTGTTGGCATCCTGCAGGAAACCCGTTGAACACCTTGGCATCTCCGATGATGTGGTGTCTCACAATTTGGGCAGCACGCGCCAGGTGGACAGCATCTAGGTCTCTGTCCAGTTCACAAGCCAGGGCATCGCCGAGGTCTTCATTGAATGCAAGCAGGACATTGTGCCCCTTGTGCTGTGTACACATGTTAGGAAAGTGAGCAAGCAGTCTCTGCTTAAGACGGGTCGTGTGCACCCTGCCCTCATGCTTGACTCCCAGCTGTTCCATCCTTGACGTGTATAACTGCGCCAGGTCAGCAAGTTTGAAGACCGGAGAAGTCTCGTCATCCATGTGAGCTTCTTCAATAAACACCACCAGCTCTGCGAAAGCAAGTCCTGCTATTGCGTGTTCATCGCCTGTACCTTTGTCCGCCATTTCCTTAATCTTCCGTGCGCGATTGTACAAGTTCAGGAGACAATTTCGGTGGTACTTGGCCTCCTGTGCAACCATGTCCCCAGCGTTCAGTTGCGTCAGGAGGTCCATGTCATCCAGAATCAGTGCGCACGACCTGACACGCGAGTCCAGTTGGAATGTCGCAGCTTCCTGAAAACCAGCACTACCAGGAGCTTCTTCGCAGAAGAAGCATTTCACTTCTTGGTGTTTCGTCTCAGTACTTGATGGTCGTGACAGATATCGAGTTCGCTTGCGGGCAACAACTTCCTCTTTTTCGTTGGCGCCTATTTTCAGGTACCTCTTCTCAGCTCTGTCCAACTTGGTCTTGTTATACCTCAGCCTGCAGGTCTTGTGGTATCGTGCATTGTTGGCACTTAATGCTGCTTCAACGCCACTGCCTTCATCTAATAGGCTCAACAGAAGAGAGTTGGGGAGCAATCCAAGCTCATTGAACCTTCTCAGATGTCCAGCGAGAATGCATTAGCTGCTCCCCTTGTCTTGGCGTGTATTCTGGGATGGACTTGTCAGCGACTCTGGCGTCGTTTCTTGGCATATGAAGCATAATGACCAGTCTGTCTCTGTTGCTGGCTGGGCGGAGGTAGACGGAGCTGCTTCTGCACCACGAGGCTCAACGAGTTTGAAGCTCTTCGACATTGTTCTGGAAATGGAAAATGACAAAGTTGTATGAAAGGAGCACTCAGAATCCAAGTGAATTAGGACATGTTCAATTGAGAGATGTTTGTCATGGTTGTTATGCTAATCTATGAATAATTCAATAAATCGATAATAAGATAAGATTCTAAAAACACATGGGCACCTTTCTTTGTTGTTAAGTGCTACCCTACATTAGCAACAACACGCAACATAATGTTTGCACAACATTGCAGATTCAAAACAATAATTTTTTCCTGCACATTTACTCAGTACATCTCATTCACCTAGGGATAAGTCTTCCTCGGCAGCCACATGGCGGCCATTTTGGAAAATGGCCGCCAGGGGGCAGTTGGGCGTTGGCTCCACATCCAAATTTGTTCATAATATATTGGTCTACCTCTGTGCCAAAATTGGTGCTTTTATAAAAAAATGCACAATAGGTTTGAATATCCTAGGTAAACCGCCCCACTATTTGCCCTTATATAGGGGGACTATTATGCCAGTCTTCCAGTCATTGGGTGCACTCCCCTTCTCCCATGCTAGTTTGCACATTTTCCATACCCATTCGATCACTATCTCACCACCATACCTCAACATTTCCCCACACACTCCATCTGTTCCTGGTGCTTTCCCCAACTTCACTCTTGGCATGGTTTCCCACACTTCTGACCTCCTGATCCCCACCTCCTCCTCCACTACTTCTCTTCTTCTCCCTCCCATACCATATCCAACTATGTTTGCTGGCTCTTCATTCCTTACATTTAGCATCTCATTGAAGTACTCCCTCCATCTTTCGACTCTCTCTTGCTTCTCGGCTAGCATTCTCCCATTCTTATCTTTCACACCCTTACTGTTTCCCTTGCTACCTTCCCTAACTTTCTTGATTTCTTTCCAGAACAGTTTCTTACTCTCCCTCCATTTAACACTCAGATTCCTTCCAAATTCCTCATCTACTCTTCTCTTCTTTCTCTACATTCCTTCACTACTCTCTTCACCACCTGTAGGGAATTTAGATAGATAGGTTAATTTTCTAACTCTCTGGTACATGAAATTATCCCAACAAATAGTTATTTAATAATTTTTACCAATGAAGAATTCGATTAGTGGAATTCGGTCCTCTACACAAGGCTAATTCATTTGCATGACATGTAGGATGTTTACATAATACAATATCGATACAATGAACATAGCTTAGAGGACTAGTGATGTAGGACTGTTGATATGGATTAATAATGGTAGCACATGGTGAACTATAGGTAATTGTGTCAGGGCTGGGGGGAGATGTTCATCGTATGGTTGATTTTGAGAGACTGACCGCCGGCGTCCGATCGCTTGGCGAAGTTACATAATGACTGCCGGCTCATAATAATTATAACATATGATTTGGTTCATGATACATCTAGAGCTGATGTAAATATTTATGCATTACAGTTGATATTTAACGTACACTTAACCCTCGTCTAGCGGGGGGTTTTGGGGTATTTTGGGCATATTCAGGCCCTCCGGAATGATCAATCAAGTATCTGCATGAAAAGAAATGTATTCAGCAAAAAACTAGGCGCTACAAGCTTCAAAATGAGACCGGAACGAGCTACGTAGCACTCATCGTTTTGATGTAGTGGTACCACCAACATGGGAGTTTAGCGTATAGCGGCATATTTTTTCCAGCGTCTCGAGAACAGAGGGAGCGTGAGTCAGTGGGCGGCGGTAAGCCTTGGGTGTCGGCCGTGTGGCCTGCTGCTCTCTCGGCCAATTGCACTCGATTTTAACCCTTTAACACCTAACGAGCGGCCTAGGCGGTAAATAATATGTAGCCACCAGCGGGGTGTTTTTACCCAAAATAGGGCTGTTTACGTGATCATTTTCGTGCCTAAATAAGACCCAGAGCGTAAAACAAGTATCTATCCCTAAAAGGGCATAAACAGAGCTTTCCAATGACACCCCAACGATCCTTGTATGACCGCTCGTTTTCTTGCAACACGAGTGCAAAAACCATGTAATTCGGTACTTTCCCCACACAATTCACTATGTAGCGAGAGTGAGAGGGTGGAGGAGGGTGGGATTCATGTCAGTTGGTCCACCGCGGTGGTCTGGAGCAGTCATACGCTCGCTACTCTCCTGCCACCACTTGTCTCTCTCTCTCAGCAACATTACGTGCTGAAAATGCCACACGACTTATGTTGTGAGCTGCCACATAGTCCAAATTTCTTTCACTCGACATACGATGCGCGCCGCTAAAGAAGGGTTAAAAGCCTTAATAATGCTCCTAACTTGCTGCTTTTTAGATACGGACTTAAGTCGGGCCCCGCTCTTTAAGTGTTAATAATAAAGTATAGTATATACATAAAGAACTAGCCGAAATCGTACTTGCTATACAATACCGCCAAATTCAAATACCCATTTGGACTCAAAACTGTCGGGATCATCACACTATTCCCGACATATTGCCCGCCACCAAAAACAATATACAGTATCTATATACAAAAAAGGATATCAAAGATTCAAAGATCACCTTGGTTAATCTTAGATCTCCAAAGATCCACGGAACTCATAGCCGCCCTCCTTTTGGGGCGAGCGCCACCGGAAGCCAGAGAAGGATCATCCTTCTCATTATCAACTGCTCCACCCTGAGGAGCACTGCCACCAGCACTCCCCTGTGGAGGTATATCAGTAGAGTTACCGGTGTCATCAGGCAGTTCTACATCCTGCTCCAAGGGGTATAACCTTACGACTGGGCGAGTAGTAATCCCAGTCGAAGTCTGTAATCTAGCAACCCTAATATGACCATCAATGCCCTGGAACAAATTGACAATCCTACCAAGCTTCCAATATAACCTAGGACGCTCATCATGAATCAATACGATATCCCCGATATGAGGCCACCGTTGATTCGTCCCCTTGATTACATTCAAGAGACGTTCGCGAAGAGACAGCAAATATTCCTGTGTCCGCCTTTTCCATAAGTCGTCTGACACCTTGATCATATGCTGGAAGCGACGACGTGTGGCGCCAGCATCCCCGAACGTAGGGTTTTGTATATCCTCGTGGGTTACTGACGACCTAGGAAAGGGATTAAGATTTCGTCCACGTGTTAGCATGGAAGGCGTAATTCGGTAAAGGATCATCAAGATCTGCCGAGGCATAGGTCAAGGGCCTGTTGTTGACTGACATCTCAATCTCTGTCAAGACTGTTTGCAACTCCCTTTTGTTGACCAGGGCCCTCCATAATACCTTCTTCATTGCAGACTTGACAATTCCTATTGTCCTCTCCCAAATCGCCCCGAACCATGGTGCACGTGCTGGTATAAATTTCCATTGACAACTCTTTCCAGTGAGGGTAGACACAACCTGCGGGTCATCCATTATATCCTTGAGAAATTTGGATGCCCCGACAAAACAAGTCGCATTATCGCTCGGAATCCTTTGAGGGAAACCGTTGCGACCTGCAAAGCATCTTAGAGTATGTAAAAACCCCTCACTGGATAAGTCGTCAATCAATTCAATGTGAATCGCTCTGGTTACCGCACATGGGAAGAGTACGGCATATACCTTTGCGATATTACCGGGCGATTCCCTAATTTGAATTGCTCCCGTATAGTCTACCCCGGTTACCTGAAATGGTTCAGTCTTTTGTACCCTGAACTCAGGTAAAGGAGGTAGATCAACTGGGGAGTAAGGCTTACCCTGTAATCTTTTACAGATAGTACAGCTATTGTGGATCCCCTTAATCGCTTGTCTCATCTTAGGGATCCACCAACGTTGTCGCATATAAGCCAGAACATAATTTACGCCAAAATGTAGGCAGATCCCATGGCATTTGCGAATCAACAGTTTGGTAATCAAATGAGAGGAGCTAAGGAGAACAGGATATTTCGCAGAATCAATAATGTCCGCCTTCTGGATCCTGCCTCTACACTGAAATTATGCTTCCTTCCATATATAATCCTAGCTGCCTCATTATGTTTGAGGGTTTGGCCTTTGACTCCTTGTTCAGTATTTCAAGTTCAGTAGGATAAGATTCCTTTTGTACTAAACATATTATTTTCACTTCTGCTGATCTCAATTCATGGAGTCTGATATGCTTCGAATCTTCACTAAGGAAAGACCCGTGAGCCCGACTTCTCATGTTGTTAATGAAACGGTATATCCATGCAAATACCTGTATTACTTGATCATAGCTGCCGTAACGTTCCCACTCTACCAACTTGTTATCCTGATGTGTAGTACTCATAGTCGAACTACTTAACACATCATCTTGGGGCCGACTTGATGGATCAGATATGCATTCCCTGAAATCCTGAGGCCATTCAGTTGGAGATATAAGCCATGTAGGTCCTTGCCACCAAATAGAGGACGACATAAACTGTTGCGCCGAGATCCCCCGGGAAATTATGTCACTGGGGTTATCATTGGTGCTCACATAGCGAAATTTAGCTGTAGGAACTAAGTTATGTATCTCATCAGTGCAATTGGAAACATAAAGAGGTAACACCTTCTGGCTGTGTACCCAAGAAAGTGCTATTTGACTGTCCCCCCAGACATAGACATCATTAATCTGTAGTATGTCTGTATAAGCATCCAGTGTAAACTTTATTAGACGAGCAGACAGAAGCAATGCAGTAAGTTCTAATTTAGGAACTGTAATTTTCTTAATAGGGGCTACTTTGGCCTTTGCGATAGCCAGTTTTGCTTCACAACCATTGCATAAGTATATGGCAGTACCATACACACTATTACTGGTATCAGCAATGGCATGTAGATCCACCCGTTGACCACTAAAAACCTGACGATCAAGTTGGACCTTGCAACATGTGGAAAGGTCCAACCGAATTAACCGCCAAGTATCTTGTAACTCAGTCGAGAGAGGCGTATCCCAATCTAGTTTTAGCCACCACAGTTACTGTAAAAACACACGAGCACGAATAGTTACAGGCAGCAAATAGCCTAGGGGATCAAACAACCTCGCAGACAAGCTTAAGCAGTTGCGCTTGGTCATAATCTCACTGTCGCATGGTGTGTGACAGAAGGAAATACAATCTGTGGTAGTGTCCCATTTGTGGCCTAAAAACTTCACCTCACTATTCTCAGTAGCTACACCGTCAGAATTAAATTGACCTTCCATAAGATCACTATTAGTGGCCCATTCTCTCAAGTATAAATGAGCCTTGGCAAATATATCGCGGATCTCCCAGCATCTCTTGAGCAATAAATCATCATCGTCTCCAATGCCTTGAAGATTGTCCACATAGATCCCCCGCTTGATCCCATTCTTGAAGTCAGGATCTAGTCCAGCCTCCTCAAGATGTCGCAAGATAGTAGCGTTGAGAAGGAACTGGGAACAGGTCGCTCCGAATAGGACGACTCTGAATCTGTAGACCAGATACTCTGAATCTAGATCCATTGGGTCCCGTGGCCATAAAAATCTCGTTGAGTCCCTGTCTTCACGATGGAGTTGAAGCATCAGGAAGGCCTTCTCAATATCGGCGACCCATGCAAATTTATGACATCTGAAGCGTAACATAATTTGCGCAAGATCAGCGACCAGGGATGGACCCGTGTACAGACAATCATTCAGTCTATAGGAGCAATCACTGGATTTAGCTGAGCAGTCATAATACAATACGAACAGGAGTGGTGGAACTGTCCTTTTTTATCCCATGGTGAGCAAGGTAATGAATGTTATCCCCATACTCACCGGGATCTACTCTCTCAACAAAACCACGTTGTACTTGCTCTTCTAGTACTGCCGCATAAGTCTCGCAATAATTTGGATCCTTGATAAACTGCTTCTGAAGCCCACGTAATCTACCAAGTGCTAGATTGAAATTTGTAGGTAATTTACTCTTATTGTCATTCCAAGGGAGCCTTACCACATACTGACCCCTGCCAGAGTCATACGTTAAAGTTTCTTCGTACGAGCTCAATGCTAGCTTGGAATCCTGATCAAGTTCATGTGGGTCAATTCCAATATTATCTAAGTCCCATAGCTTATCTATATCAGTGCATGGATTATCAGGTACAGTAAACCTAACGTATTTGTCTATGGGGCTTACCGCTACTTTAAGGACCGTAACTACCTCCACCTTTGTGTCTTGAGATGAAGTTGCATAGGATCCAGAAATGGCATACCCTTGTATGGTGGGGAGCAATATCAGCTTATCTACCCGCCGATATCCAGGGTGAACCAGGTTGTAGTAATAATCAGCTCCGACCAGTAGCATAATTCCATTGTTAGCAGAGAGTTGATCATCAGTCAGTTTAAAACCCTTGCTTCTGAGATATTTCAATTATGGTTGAATCTCTGATGCCACATAGAAACTAGGAAGTTTGTCGACCACAACAGCCTTGATGGGACATACCTTCCATATATACATAATTATGAAATCTCCACTATATCATAGTCACTGGAATCTACTTCACCAGTGAAACCATGGAGATGCAAATTCTCTTGACCCTTGCTGGTACACTTGAGCTGTGGCAATGATGACCGCAGAACGAATGACCTCTGTGAGCACTGGTCTAGTAAGGTACACGTCATTACATGCTTATTATTACTCCCCACCACTAGCAGCATTATAGTAGGAAGCATTCGACACTCTCTAGAAGCAATGGACATAGCAGATACTTTGTTACTCTCACTTTTATTTTTATCATGTGACTCTTTTGTGGTTCTCTCTTTTTCTTTGCCGTCGTGCAGATCAGACTGGGTACAAAGGGAAAACCAATGTTTCCCCTTGCAATATTTACAGGGTTTGATGTAGGAATTGGTGCAAGTACTGTTGAAGTGGTCTCTTGCCAGACAACTGGTACATAAATGAAGCGATTTAGCCTTGCCAATTTTCTGTGTAGCCTTAGGATACTTAGGACATTGGTACCATGGATGACCGCGTACACTACACAACTTGCAACCTGATGTGATCGTCCTCTTCTGTTTAGGAGATGTTTGTACCGGGAAAGCCGCAGTGGATGGCGACATCTCCACTTGTCGGTAATGTCCAGTACTCTCCATATTGAAGACTTCGGTCTGGAATTTCTGCACCAACGCTTCTAAGTCCAGTGGAGTGTCGCTTAATTGCCGTCTAATTATTTCCTTAACCCTCCGGGCCCGGGCTGTATCTCCAAAGGACAGTGTGGGCTACCCGGGCGATCTGGCCGAAAAACGTCTAGGCCTAGGCTACCGTATTTTTGTTTAGTTTAACTGCTAGAAATTTCCCACGCATCTATAAACGTAGTGTGGTTTCCAATCTGTAGACTGGCGTTGAGTAGAGCTCTCTAAGTCAACTGGTTCAGTTGTGATGACGATTTCCGTGGAGCGAATTTTGCCGTGATGTTGACAATATCAGAGCTTTTCAGACACTAATTTCGTCTGACGTCACAACAATAACATTGATCCGACGTCTCCTTATTGTTTTCGGAGGTGCGGTGACGCAACGATCGGCTTTGTTTACATGCGTCGGACGCACAGCGTTCAGACCAAGCTGAATAGGCTTGAAAGCTTACTGCCTAGTAACAGGACACCCGGGCACCTGCCCTTATTTCGTGGTGTCCTGCCACACTGACACCCGGGCAGGAAGGGTTAACCCTTATTTAGCGGGGTCGGACTTAAGGACGATACGAGAAAATTGGACTAAATGGCGGGGTCGGACTTAAGTCCGTGGGCGTATTCCCGCCCTAATTTAGGTGGAAAGCGAAACTTGGTGGTCAGGCGGTGTACTACAAGGGCCCACCCACACATCCCCACTGTGTGACCGTGACTAAGTGACCCTCAAGCAGCCATAATGGAAGGTCAAGATTTGCCCGTGTTCGATTCGGTGGCCGCCAATCCCTAGTGCGTCGCGCCACCCTACTAACCACGCCCGGCTCACCACCCAGAAACTAGATATCATGCTGAACTCTTCAGAACTTTCTAATAAGCTGTTGGATGAAACCGTCGAAGGTCTGGGTGAGAGTTTTGGTAGTGTGGATGACTCGGAAGACGAAAATAACCCGATCATAGGCTTTCACCCCAAGCATAATTTGCGTGGGGTGGATGTTGTGGTTGATATTGGACAGACCCTTGAGCAAATTGGAGACGTTCCTGACGAAGAACATACTGGTGTGGGTGTTGGTAAGTACAATTTATATTTTATAATTGCTTGAAAATGTGATTGCAAGCATTTTATCACCTTACGAGCGGCTGGTGGAGTATATTTCACTGTGCCGCCCAGCGAGTTATTTTTTTTACCCTAAATGGGGTTGTTCCGTGCTCTTTTTCATGCATAAACAGGACCCAGAGCGTAATACAAGTATGTATCCTGAAAGTGCGTAAATTGAGCTTTCCAATGACACTCGAACCATCCTTTTACGATCACTGGTTGTCTTTCAACGATCGTAAAACACGAGTGCAAAAACCCTAAAATACGGTAATTTCCTTATAGAATTCCCTGTGTGGCGAGCGGTCTTGAGGTAATTTATGCTCCTAATCATCGCTCCGCTCTCTCTCAGAGCACATTACGTCCTCAAAATTGCACTCTACAAGAAATTTCCTTTGCATTTTTATAGCGTATTATTTGCAGGCGTTCGGTAAATTTCTTACGGTAATACAAACAACCAAAGATTGAATATTTGTGCTTGGCATTATATGATTGTGGAGAACAGATGTAGGCCTACCGTATATATTATGTTTTCATATATATGATACATGTGTAACATTTTTATATTATCACGACTATCTCTCTCTCTCTCTCTCTCTCTGTCTCACTCTCTTTGTTTGTACTCCTTTGTACTCTCTTTGTCTGATGTAGGCCAGGGCACGCCCCTAACTAATCTCTTCCCTCCCAGGGGAAATCACACCTAGCAGATGTTTTTGACCTCCCCTCTCTCTCTGTCTGTCTTCCTCTCTGGGTCTACCTATACTGCATGTGACATTGAAATTGCTTGAGAGTTTGATTGCAAGCATTTTATAGCGTATTATTTGCAGGCGTTCGGTAAATTTCTCACGATAACCAGGGTGTATGGTACATTTCTCACGATAATACAAGCAACAACGAAGCTTGGCGAAGATTGTGGTCTACAATATACCTTTTTATAATTGCATGTGACCTTGTAATTGCTTGAAAGTTTGATTGCAAGCATTTTATAGCGTATTATTTTCAGGCGTTCAATAAATTTGATAAATATATCAAAATAAGTCCTGTGGGACTATGAAATAGCTATTATTGGACAAGGACAATATTTTGTTCATCCTCCACTGGAACATCAACAACAATGTCAACAACGTATCGCCGTCGGCAATCGTAAGATTCAGAGTCGTAAAGATCCAGGACGAGCTCAATAGAAAATGAATGAATGAAATGAATGAGTGTGCAGTACTGCCAATACGTATAGCGACTTCCGCTAGATCTAGATACCTTTACTTCGATCTAGCAGCAATGACTTACACTAGCGGTTTTGTTTTGAAATTTCAGAACAATTTCGAAGTGATATTATATGGATTTTGCCAATTCATATTTCTAGTGGTATTTATCATGTATTACATCTAACAATATATGCTAGCGGATTTAATTTCAATTGGTAACCCTCCCGCTCTAGTCGGCTCCAAGAAAATCGATAATGGTGGCACTTTAGTAAACAGGTGATAAACAAACCGCATGCGGATCGGTTTGGTGTATCGGTATTATGGTAAGTTGGCTACATACTATTGTTTATACGATATAGTAAGTAATGATAAGGAAATTATTAGATATTATATAAAACAAAACAAAATTCCTGCAAAGCAAGCGAAACAGAGAGAGAGAGAGAGAGAGAGAATGCAGAAACTGAACTGAAGAAAGAGTGAAAAAGATATAATAATACAGAAATATTACAAGCAAATAAATGAAATAGAGGGATTAGTTAGAGAAAATAATAATGAGAAATACATAATACGGATGAGGAAGAGAGAAAGGGGGCACAAGAGAGGGAAAGCGAGCGAGCCAGAGAGACAGACAGACAGACAGGAGGAGTGAGAGAGATTAGAGAAAATAATAATGAGAATTACATAACGGATGAGGAAGAGAGAGAGAGACAGAGCGCGCGAGAGAGGGAAAGCGAGAAAGCCAGAGAGAGAGAGAGAGAGAGACAGACAGACAGACAGGAGAGAGAGAGAGAGAGAATACAGATATAAGGAGAAATAAGAGAAAAATAAGACCGATTACCGAAGGAATACTAGACGCGCTAGAGGCCGAAGTCAGGCCAAAGCGAACGCAACCGAACGCGCCTGGGAAATAGACCAAAAAGTACCTCCTCTTCCTCACCTCTTCCCACCCTCCACACTCATTCATAACATCCATTCATAGACTTATATGGGGAGACGAAGAGTTGCTCTTTCCAAAAATGATCGTTTCGTTCGCATTGGAGCCATAGTAACGGCGCTAGGGCGAGTGAAATTGAGCGAATATTTCGGGATTATGCCCGCTGAGCGGTACAGTGTAAAATACCTTACCACCCGCTAAATAAGGGTTAAGGGGAGAGGGTACCTTGCTCAAGATGTTTACACTGTAGATTTCCTCCTTTGTGATGGCCATCATCTCCATTGACCGGAGGAGGCTTTCAAAAGAGGCATAGTACTCCTTTAACTCGGTCACATCATACGATGGAGGATCTAGAGCGAAGAATTGTGTTATTAACGCTGTCTTTATTACTTCATCTCGCCCATAAGTTCTTTACAAGAGCTCCACTGCAGACTCATAGCTTGTAGCTTCTAGCTTGTACCCCTCTATCAGCTTCAATGCCTCCCGTTTCAACTGTCCACGGAGATAAGTAAATCTTTGGATGGATGTAAGGGTCTTATTCCGATGAACGGAACACTCAAATATATCCCAAAATCAAGTCCAGGTAGTTCGATCCCCGGAAAAGGTAGGCAAAGTAAGCTTTGGAAGGTTAAAACTAGTTGCTTTTGGATTACCGGTATCCTTAACAGGGTGTGATTCTTGAGTTGAAGCTAATCTGGCCAAGGCTGTATTAACATCTTCAATATGCTCCAGATCTGCTGACATTTCTTCTTCCACATCTTCAGGACTGGACAACAAACCATATACCTGCTGAACATAACTATCAAAGGTGGCTAGCGATTTAGTTACGGTAGCATTCTTGCCCTTTACCTGATCAGCCGAGGCACTTTCTAGAAAATCATCAAGATCTCTTAAACATTTATTCAAACTTCCCTTCATCCCTCCCTTTAAAATCTTAAGTTTCATTAAATCTGTCATCATTAAGGTCTTAATCTACGCTATCAACTCTCTAAACTACAAAGCAAACTAGTTACACAAATTAATTAAAATTATGTGCCACTCCCAATTTGGAAACTGTCATTACTAGCTGCAGTAGGATGAATTAATTGAGCCTTGATAGACAAAGAAGCCATGAAAAGAGTGAAGTTGGGGAAAGCACCAGGAACAGATGGAATGTGTGGGGAAATGTTGAGGTATGGTGGTGAGATAGTGATAGAATGGGTATGGAAAATGTGCAAACTAGCATGGGAGAAGGGGAGTGCACCCGATGACTGGAAGACTGGCATAATAGTCCCCCTATATAAGGGCAAAGGGGAAAGAGGAGTGTGTGGTAACCACCGAGGAATATGTCTTCTAAGCGTAGTAGGGAAGGTATACAGTAGGGTAGTGATTGAGAGAGTGAGAGTGAGAACGGAGAAATGGATAGGCGACGAGCAGGGAGGTTTTAGGAAGGGAAGAGGATGTGTAGATCAGATTTTTACCCTGAATTGTGTTGTGGAGAAGTATCTGGAGAAGAAACAAAAGGTGTATGTTGCCTTTATGGACTTGGAGAAGGCCTATGACAGAGTGGATAGAGAAGGTTTGTGGAAAGTACTTAGAATATACGGAGTAGAGGGCAAGTTGCTGAAAGCAGTGAAGAGCATGTATGAGGGTGCAAAGGCGGCAGTACGTGTGGAGAGTGAGCAGAGCGTGTTCTTTGACCTGAATGTTGGTTTGAAACAGGGGTGTGTGATGTCCCCATGGTTGTTTACTGTATATATGGATGGAGTTATGAAAGAAATACTATCAAGAGCAGTGGATGTTGGTGTATCGCTGAAAAGGGAGGAAATTGAGTGGAAGCTACCTATACTGCTGTTTGCGGATGATACAGTTCTGATGAGTGATAATGAATGGGAGTTGCAGGGTCTGGTAAATGAGTTTGGAACAGTGTGCGAAAAACGGAATTTGAAGGTAAATACGGGGAAGAGCAAGGTTATGGTCTTCGAAATGGGTGAAGTCACAGAGTGTGAGGTGAAGCTGAATGGTCAGGCTATGGAGATCGTCAACTCTTTTAAGTATCTGGGCAGTGTTGAGTAAAGATGGGACTATGGATGAAGAGGTGCGGGAGAGGGTACAACAGGGGAAGAGGGTTGTAGAAACGCTAAAAGCAGTAACAAGAAATAGGGTGGTCAGTATGGAAGTGAAGAAGTCCTTGCATGACAGTGTGGTAATCCCGACACTGACTTACGGAAGCGAAGCATGGACGTTGGTTGAGAGACTCAGACCAAGAGTGAGAGCAGTGGAAATGAATTACTTAAGGAGTGCGTGCGGAGTTACATGGAGGGATAGACAGACTAATGATGAAGTAAGAAGGAGGTGTGGTGTGGAGGTAGATGTGCTGGAAAGTGTGAAAAGGAACAACTTGAGATGGTTCGGCCATATGGAACGTATGGAAAGCGAGAGAATGACTAAGAGGGTGTACGAGAGCGAGGTGGAGGGACAGAGGGGGAGAGGTAGACCGAATATGAGGTGGAACGATGGAGTGAGGAACTACATGAACGAAGGCGGTGCTGGTTGGGGGGAGGGGCGTCGACTGACTGGGGACAGAGGTGCATGGGAGCGGTTCGTTCGTGGCCACACCTTCGGGGATCACGGCGTCAGGCAATAGATAGATAGATAGATAGATAGACAAAGAGCAGAAACAAAACTAGGGCTAGAGAAAGAAAGGTAAATGACAAGAACTGACTAGTAGAATATATTAGGCCTAGCCCAGCTGCCCATGCCACAATAATGAGGTCTGACTACTGGCTGTCAATCGCTTAGGAATCAACAGAGACCGAACCTCATGACCGTAATTAGGCAACTAGGCTATACAATTTAATTAAATGAGTCACATGAGACCCCTCCCCTCCGGCAAAATTAAAAACGAGACCCACAATGACAAACTCATAGAACACCATAGGCCTACCACCAAAGCGAAATGAAGAGCAACCACAGACACTTGCAGGCCTAGCCTAGCTCAACCGTGCGAAATGGTAACCAACGAAAATACCCTCACACCTAGCACTAGTCCAGCAAACCCTCCAATAACGGTAAGGAGCACAACGTCCAAAAAACCGGGAAACTAGCCCAAAAAAAATAAAGCAACGGCGCCACTCTGAAAAAAAAATCCGAGGGAAAAAGCTAGGATATTAAACTAATGAAAGGGCAGTCGGCCCAACAATGTTTGAGGCGGCAGCCATTTGCAGTACCAGTAGCGAACGGAAGCAAACAAACGCAATAATGGCAACATACTAAGATCCAAAGCACGAAGGACCATATATTTGTAGGGAATTGAGATAGATAGGTTAATTTTCTAACTCACTGGTACATGAAATTATCCCAACAAATAGTTATTTAATAATTTTTACCAATGAAGAATTCGATGAGTGGAATTCGGTCCTCTACACAGGGCTAATTCATTTGCATGACATGTAGGATGTTTACATAATACAATATCGATACAATGAACTTTGCTTAGAGGACTGGTGATGTAGGACTGTTGATAATTATGGATTAATAATGGTAGCACATGGTGAACTATAGGTAATTGAGTCAGGGCCGGGGGGGAGATGTTGATCGTATGGTTGATTTTGAGAGACTGACTGCCGGCGTCCGATCGCTTGGCGAAGTTACATAATGACTGCTGGCTCATAATAATTATAACCTATGATTTGGTTTCATGATACATCTAGAGCTGATGTAAATATGTATGCATTACAGTTGATATTTAACATACACTTAATAATAAACTATAGTACATAAAGAACTAGCCGAAATCGTACTTGCTATACAATACCGCCAAATTCAAATACCCAATTGGACTCAAAACTGTCGGGATCATCACATTATTCCCGACACCACCCTCTTACTCTCCATGTACCTCGCTCGTTTCTGTCTCTCGAAATCTGCATTCCCTCTACTACCCAACCACTCTCTATATGCTTTCTTCTTTTATTCCACAGCTGTTTTACCTCTTCTGTCCACCATGCTGTACCTTTCACTCCCCTCCCTCTTCTCCTCACTCCACACACCTCCTCACATGCTGCACAGATCTCTTCCTTAAACACCTTGCTTATCTCCTCCACTTCCTCCATAACTTCCAGGTCGAACCCACCTAGTCATCTTTCTACTGCTCTCCTGTACTCTTCTCTGATTTCCTCCTCCTGTAACCTCTCCACCCCTCTCACCATTCCACCTTTCTCTCGCCTCCCTCCAGCTCTCCTCACCCACTTCTTTTGTATCCTAACCTTAGCTACTACTACATAGTGATCAGACAGACCCCCTCCAATACCCCTATACACCCTAGCATCCTATTTGAACTATTTGAACCATTATATGAAATTCAGTTAATATATTATTAATGTAAACAAAAAACAAGTAATATGAGTTGTCTGAAATTTCAGTATATTTTAATATGATAAAAAACATTGATCCTTGACCTTCACTTTTGATCTATAGCCTAACCTTCATAATAGTTTCCTGAAAACTGATTTTCCATTTGCATGCAAAGAACAGCTATCTCGGTAAAATCCGAGAAGTTTGAATGAACAGTAAAGCAGATATTTAATTACCCTTTTATATGACCATGCCCATTCAACTAAAAGGGAGTATATATGTTGTTATGTCATTCAGCATAGTAACCCCTACTGTACCAGAGCATTTTGCAATTTATGTACCCCTCAATACCGGCCATTTTGGCCAAAGTGACTCATCCACGGCAAGTTTTGATGCTCCCTACACGAAAGCTGAGAGGTGACTGAGTCTGGCTGGGCTATGGTGGAGGCTAGCCGAGACATGTGCAGTGCTGCCAGCATCTAGCAGTATTGCCTTCAAGTCATGTTAGCGGTTCCAGCTCGTACAAGGGTCCAGTATTAGTGGCGAGTGACATTCGTCACCCGTAGTAGAGCATACCTTTTATACTGACTGATTAGGATCAGCATTGGGACAGCATGGGTTAACTCTCTCAGGCTCCAAGCCGAAATGTTTGTTTTCATGAAGGGTGTCAATAAACACTCGGATACGCGCCGAGCGTATTCAATATATTAGAAGTAAATTGAATGAAAACTTGAATTCTCGAATTACAGTAAACCCGCGATATTTCGGACTCTTTTTACTCGGAAACCCGTACTTTTCGGAATGGCATCAGCCTCTCGGAGATGCCCCTATATATCTCGGCAATTTCCGAGTTGGACGGGATTTGTGTCCGGTTTACAGTATTCTCTCATTCAGTTTGAAGTGGTTTTAGGATGAATTGAAGCCTGTGCCTTTTAATTATTGTGTTAATATTAATTACTATGTAGCTTATTGTACTGTTCCTGCAAAACATAATAATATTCGTATTAGTCATTAATATGATGAATTTCACTTGCAATGATGAATTATAAAGTGTAGCAGTGGTAGGGTGATCTCAGTTTTCTATGGTGGCACGGACTCTCCCTTCCCATTCGGAAATTTTCCCTCTTTGTAGTCGGACATAAGCCGGAATTCGGACATCTTGGAAAATCGAACATTTTGGAAGTGAGCATCCCCCAATTAGTCTGAGATAACGAGGGTTTACTGTACGTATAAATTTGGCTACAATAGGTTTTTGTAGTGGCATGCTGAACTTTGGCAACACTGCTCTCAGTCATCCTCCACCCTCCCGATCAATACAAACAGCTGGAGAGCTCAGTATCAAGCTGGCAGCGAGAATCGTAGCACGCTACACGATGCATTTAAACGTGGCATATGTTTTGTCTGGATTACAGGATAGTGTGTATAAATTACTATAAGATAGGGTTATATTATATAGCCCTATCTTATATATCTTAGAATGTTAATTTTGTTTGTTTATATAATGTAGTGAAAGCTAATTACAGTGCATGTTATTACTGGTTTCAACATGAAACCATTGTAATTTATAACAAAATTGTATGACGATTGCTGATTTGTAAATAATTGTATAATTGTACTTAATTTTAATTCGCCTGAAATTCCCTCACTTAAGATCCACACCAGACATGTCAAAACTATTTAGCAGAATCTCTCAGTAGATAAGGCTCCTGGTCCAGATGAAATTCCTCCATTAGTACTTAAGAATTGCTCCTTGGTGCTCGCTCCTGTATTGGCAAAATATTTCCGTCTGTGTACTCATACCTCCAGTACCCTGGAAAGAAGCAAACATCCATCCAGTTCCTAAAAAAGGTGCCTCTTCAGATCCATCAAACTACAGACCAATAGCTATAACTTCCACTCTTGGCAAAGTCTTTGAAATTATATTAAATAATCACATAATTAAGCATCTTGAGAATAATAAATTAATCAGTGATAGGCAATATGGTTTTAGACGATGTCGATCAACTGCAGACATTCTTTGCCTTCTTACGCATCAAATCAACCAAGCTACAGACCAACATGGTGAAACACATACAATAGCACTGGATATATCAAAGGCATTTGATAGAGTCTGGCATCAATCCTTATTGTCGAAGATGTCACACTACGGCCTTGCATCATTAGTTCCACTAATTTCTTCTTATCTTCATAACAGAAAAATATGTGTAATGGTAGATGGCCTTTATTCTCAATTTCACTCAATAAATGCTGGTGTTCCCCAGGGATCAGTTTTGGCCCCAACTCTGTTCCTCATTCATATCAATGATCTCATATCTACCACTCATAATCCAATACATTCCTACGCAGATGACTCAACACTCCACAGTTCCTTCACCTTTACCAATTCTTTCACCCAACCCGATCTTATAAATTCAAAAATAAACACTGCAATTTCTCTGAACCAGGACCTTTCTAGAATTAATGAATGGGGACAAGAGAATCTTGTTTCCTTTAATGCACAGAAAACCAAGTACATTCAATTTTCTAACCGACAGAATCTCACTGACTCCCATATATTTTTTAATGATGTAAATATTCCCACTTCCCCTAGTATTGACATTCTCGGTGTAACATTAACTACTAACTTGAGCTGGACACATTATGTTAGAAGCATTGCTAAGAATGCCTCTAAAAACCTGGGACTCCTGTACAGAGTTCGAGAATTCTTCACTGACGAGCAGTTGGCCGTAATATATAAAAGTCATGTGCGTTCTCAGATGGATTACTGTTCACCTCTGTGGGGTGGAAGTGGAGTGGTTGCATTGAGGCAGTTGGAAAACATTCAAAATAAAGCAATTAGATTAATCAATAACCCTGCAATCACACAGGACCTTCCTACATTATCCATACGAAGAAACGTTGCATCCCTTGCATTATTCTACAGATATTTTCACAGCAATTGTTCCGAGGAACTTGCTTCAATTGTGCCGCCTCTCCACATCTTTCCCCGTAGAACTAGGGCAGCTGAGAGCGCCCATGAATTTACACTTTCTCCTCCACAATGCAGAACTTCTGCTTATCAGAATTCATTTATCCCCAGAGCTACTACTCTTTGGAATTCACTTCCCTCGAATTGCTTTCCACAAACTTACAATCTACAAATGTTTAAATCCAGTTGTTACAAACATTTTATGAATAGAGTCTGCCTTTAGGCACATGGACCTTTTTGTTTTATCTGTGTTTTCCTTCCTCCGTTCATTGTCTCTTTAAAAAAAAAAAAAAAATCTGTTCATTGTCTCTTAAAAAAATATATATATATAAACAAATTTTAGGAGTAGGGACTTCAAATTTGTTTATTTTCTTCTTCGTACTTCTACCTATACGTATCACTATAATGTATAGCTCTATAACATCTATGAACAAAATAAACTGATAGTGAATAAAGTAGTAAGAGGAAAAGAGACAGACAGAAACGGCTCAGGTAGGGTAGAGGATGCCAAACTTCACTCTGGATAGGATCAGCCCTCCCCTCATGGTAGTGGTTGTCTTAGCGGGTGTACAATCGCTTTGTTTACAATAAGTCTTATGCTCGTAGTAATGCTCACCTTTACTTTTTTGTACAAAATTATCCCATGGCCAGCTGTTATTTGCGCCCTGCCAGCAATATATATGATGAAAATAAATCAAGGAGGGTGAGGGAGGTGAGGCCCCCTCAACTAGGTATTGCAATCCACGGCAAGCTGTTGGGTAAGTTGTTTTGTAAGAGTTGTATTACCGGCCGTGGGATACAATAATAGGTTAAGTGGGATTTTGCCCCCATCATCCCATGGACTTATTGTCATTATCATATACAGTATATTGCCAGCAGGGACCAAATAACAGCTAGCTGGTGGATAATTTTGGAAATGCAAGCAGTCAAATTTAGACGCGAACATAACTGTAACCGTGCGACTAACATAAACAGAGCGATGGTACGCCTGCTAATGCAATCCTTACCCAATTGTTCCCTAGTATGGCAATCTTTCTTCAATATTTTTTCAGGAGTAGCCTACATCTATATAAATGTTTAAAACCTTTGAAATTAAATGGGTAAATGGGGATTTTTGGTGTCAAACAGGGAATTGTTCTGCCAATATCTAATGCCATGTCGTCACTTGCTTACATCACATTAACCTGTCCATGTGCACCTGCTAACGATGCCCTGCATTGACCAATTCGGACAAATTGGTCTGCTACTATCGATAATATGAAGCACCTGACGATATATTATTTTCCTATTTTAAAGCTCTAGTGTGGCATATTCCATTGTTTGAAAGTGAAGTTAGCAGTTTGTATGGACAATATAATTCCTAATTCCAATTCCGATAACCTACCAAGGGGAGAATTTGGGAATGCAGGATTTTTGGTGAGGGATACAATAGGGGTAAAATGGGAGTAATTCTGAATATATAATATTGAATAGTAACACAACCTCAAAATGTGAAATTCCGAGCCAAATTTTGGCGAAAATTAGTTTGGATTTGGGGATTTTTCAGTCTAAAAAACCCAAAATTGGAAAGTTCCTTTTTCAATTTGGTGAGTAGCCATCTGGCGCGGCTTCGGTCAACTGGACTCGGGACTGCTTGGGCAGACAGTCTGGGAACTACAACAACAACAACAACAACCCTTCCCGAAAATGGTACCACTTAAGATCAGTTGTACCGGCTTATCTACCAAGATTTGTTATCCTTTTTTCAAGGAATATAGTGTTTTATTGGTTATCATTCAGTGAATGGAGAATTTGCATTACCTTACCCATAACAGCCGTGGAATACAGTAATAGGTTGTCGGGTTGCTTTGTCCCCCTACACCCCACCATGCCTTAATGTCATCATCATATATATTGCCAGCAGGGGGCAAATATCAGCTGGCCGTGGGATAATTTAGGAAAAAAAAAAAAAAAAAAAAAATAAGACTGGAACATAACCACTAGTGTGTAATGTAAACATAGAGACAATTCGCCTACTAACACAACCCTTGCCAAGAAAGTCAACGAAATTGTGTTCGTTTATGCGCGGGACTTATTTCTAGGTCATATTGGGGTTTTCAAAAGTTGATATCGCAAATCTTCTAATATTAAATATATTATATAAATATTTGTGGCCTCAACATTATTCTACCAAAAAATGTACAAATTTATCTTGAAGGGAGGTCTAGGTGGTGTTATTTTTAAGCTCGCTGGAGGTCTAGCGAGGAAACTAAACAATATATGAATGAATACATTAATGGATCAACAAATAACCTCAACCCCCTTAATTAATTACCTATGAGCAAGATTTGTTTTCTAAAATTGTGTCCACATAATCTCAAAAAAAGAAAAAAAATAGTATAGTGAAAATTGTGAGGCTTGGGTACTCTAACCAGTTCAGTACCAGTTCCGTCCTTTTCATTTTATACTGGCTACTAATAGACGATTTTATTCAATTTAAGAAGGGCCTCCAGCAAATTAACAGGCTTTGAACTATTTTCATTACCCCCTTTTTAATGCCACAGTTCCTTCTTAAGCTGTACAAAATCGTCTAAATATAGCTAGAATGAATTCTAGCTATATTTAGACGATTTTGTACAGCTTAAGAAGGAACTGTGGCATTAAAAAGGGGGTAATGAAAATAGGTCAAAGCCTGTTAATTTGCTGGAGGCCCTTCTTAAATTGAATAAAATCGTCTATTAGTAGCCAGTATAAAATGAAAAGGACTGAACTGGTTAGAGTACCCAAGCCTCACAATTTTCACTATACTATTTTTTTTCTTTTTTTGAGATTATGTGGACACAATTTTAGAAAACAAACATACGTCGCTGGTACCGGAAGGGTTAAAACATGGTCAAATAATTGATCATATGTTTTTTCTTTGACTTTCGAGTAAAGTACAAAATATAGTTTAACTGATCATGGCATTCACCAACCGGATATACCTGTCACATAAGTATACAGTAAATCCGTAAACAATTTAACCCAGCCAGAATATAATTGAAAGGACGTCACCTGCACTGAGAGGGTTAATGAATACATAATGGTACTCCAAGGATTCGAACCTATGATAATCACACCGAAATTCAGCGCACTATTGTTGTTTTTATCTGAAGGTAAATTGAATCCTTTAGCGGCTGATTTCTCTATATTTAACCCGTTAAGTGCGAGCTATATGTAGTGAACACCCTACCGCCAGGCGAAAATATTAGGCCCCATTCCCACCTAAAATTGTAATTTTACGATAAATATCGCTATTACTTATTCATATGCGCCTTTTTTATGTTTAATATGAAAATAGTAACATGTAACAACAATAAAACAAGTAGGAATAGTGTTTGGATGGTCAAAATCGCGAATTATAGTCGGCCGGTCCATTCATGAATTGTGGAGCAGAGCGAGGCAGACCCTCCCCTCATGAGGCCTGAAGCTTGACTGACTCATTCACCCACACCCTACCTTACGCAACACACTCGGTAGTCACATGACGTCACCATATAACCGGCTTGGAGATGTTGATACGAAAATTTACCAATGAATAAGGGAATAACAAGGAAAATAGGTGATAATTGAAGGGGGGGGAGAAGGGGGCGGAAAGAAGGGAAGGAGGGGATTTTGCCAGATGTAGAGGAGTGATACGAAGTATGGAGGGGAATTATCTCACTTAATCACCATTTCACTTGTTTTAAGTGCTACTGGGGCTTTTTCTTTTTTTTCTTTTTTTTGGCCTTACCTCTTAAGAGGTTCCTCGCCCTTGCCCACCAAAACCTCTTAAGAGTGTTCTCGCCGTTCCCGGGTTAATGGGTAAATATGAAACTACTATGCCTCTGTATCAAACAAATGCCAAACTTTCATAATTAACACCAAATTTCGCTTCAAATTCTTCATAATAGCTGAGCAAATATGTTGAAGGGATTGATACATACCTCAGATGAAATTATACAGACTATATAATAAAGCCGGTATCACACGAGAGCTTTTATAGTCAACATTTGATTTGATTTTTCTGGCAACATTTCAGGAATATTTTGAGCTGGTATCGGAAATTAGACTGATGGTAGATGAATTTAGGCAACCAAAATATTATTAATGTTGACCTCATAAGCTGCCAGACGAGTGTTGAGGGGAAAAACGCTTGTGTGATACCGGCTTAACCCTTCCTGCCCGGGTGTCCGTATGAAAGGACACCACTAAATAAGGGCAGGAGCCCGGGTGTCCTGTTACTAGGCAGTAAGCTTTCAAGCCAATTCAGCTTGGTCTGAACGCTGTGCGTCCGACGCATGTAAACAAAGCCGATCGTTGCGTCACCTCACCTCCGAAAACAATAAGGAGACGTCGGATCAATGTTATTGTTGTGACGTCAGACGAAATTAGTGTCTGAAAAGCTCCGATATTGTCAACATCGCGGCAAAATTCGCTCCACGGAAATCGTCATCACAACTGAACAAGTTGACATAGAGAGCTCTACTCAACGCCAGTCTACAGATTGGAAACCGCACTACGTTTATAGATGCGTAGGAAATTTCTAGCAGTTAAACTAAACAAAAATACGGTAGCCTAGGCCTAGACGTTTTCGGCCAGATCGCCCGGGTAGCCCACACTGTCCTTTGGAGATACAGCCCGGGCCCGGAGGGTTAAGGGGCATCACCGGCTTTTTTTTATTTTTCTCTCTTTTTTTTTTCTCTTTCCTTGGCTTGTATCCACTCGGTCCCATTCAGCCAATTGTTTTAAGACGTTTATCCACATCCAAGTGTCGATTTCTCGCGAGCCAGCATTGTATGGAGAAATCGGGCTTCGTCGGAGACATTTTTCTATCGAAAAAATTACAAATTTAGCTTGCTGTCAAAACACAAATATATAAATACTGGCTCGCTAATGCTCGCCAGGAAAATATTGATACCTGAATGGGGGTAAACATATTAAAACAGTAGGCTGAATGGGGCCGAATGGATACAAACCAAAGAGAGAGGGAGAAAAAGGAAAAAAAAGCGAGGTGGGCTCCCTTAATAATTTCTGTAAAATTATTACAGGGTGAGGTTGTGGTGTGGGGACCCTCGGCAGTGTTCAGTGTGATGGCTCTGGTGGCTGCCGTCCTCGTCTTGTTCCTGCCGGAGACCACAAACAAGACCATGCCACAAAAACACCGATATTAAGGAGGGACGGTTTGTTTTTCTGGACCCCCTTATCGCTCATGTTTAGCCCAATTATTTTTGTGATTTTTAAGACGTTCGTTCCATTAGTTTGGCGACCCCATTTCTTTGTCAAAATAAGACCGTTTGTGCCATCTAGGTGTCAGTTTTTTCCAGGCGAGTGATAGCGAGCCTGTAGTTTTAGGAGGGACCAAAGGCCGGGAAACTTTTCTACCCAAAAAATTACACATTCATCTCGAAAGGGGGTCTAGGGGGTGTAATTTTAATTTTGATGGAGGTCAAGCGAGGAAACTAAAGAATACATTAATAAATACATATATAGATCGAAAAATGACCAGTACCCCCTTAACACACTCTCAGGATGGTGACGTACAAACGTGATCAAACCGCCTGTCCCACCTTCATTTCAACTGTGTTTTCCCCTCTTGATATTGACGGAAATACTCCTCAGCAAAACTGATCTGAATATAATTATATATTATGTGTTCATGCATTGTAACGCATATATATATATATATATATATATATATACATATATATATATATATACTGTATATATATATATACTGTATATACCGGTATATATATATATATATATATATATATATATACCGGTATATATATTTATATACCGGGCATATATATATATATATATATATATATATATATATATATATATATATATATATTGAGTATATATCACAAATACACGTGAGCCACTAAATGTTTCTAATCTCTCAGTGACTGCCGTGGTGTAGTTGATTAAAGCGTCGGCTATCGTCCTGACGGTCGGCGGTTCGAACCCCACTGATAGATTAGAAACATATATATATATATACGATATATATATATTGAGTTTCCTTTTACTATGAATATAGGACACGAGGTTTGAACGTGGCTGTACGTATTCACTCTAGCAACTCCTTAACTTATTATAATTTGGTTAGAATTCTTCTCTTAGTCTAGCTACTAAAAATTTGCAGGGTATTATTGAAAACACAACACAAAAACGCGAACATAAAATAGCTAACAGTGAGATTGCTTTAGGTTGCATATGCATGTTAACTTATATGGTATGTCGACTTTAGAAAGTACTTATAAACACACATCCTTGATTGTAACATTAATAGGTGCCTGCTGAAAAGCCTAGCGCTTAGTGGGCTCAGCTCATTGTTTGTTGTTGTATCATAACATATGTATGTATTTCATGGACCTATATAAATAAATAAATAAATAAATAATTAAATAATTCCTAGGGAAGATCAAAATTATATAATATTGGGTTAAGGTAATGTTTGCAAAAGAAAATTATGGACAGGATTTTGGAATATTGTAAAAAGTAATTGATGTCACTTTAGGCGAATGTATTGACATTACGTGGAAATGAAGGTTAAGCAGAGTCATGTGTGTCGAAGGGCCCTTACGTATCTTTATTGATTTGCATTGGTTTAACATATTGCTTAACATGTGTTGTATACGGATTGAGGTATAAATAAAACGGAAATTCTATTATCACAGGTTACCAAGTATATCTTTACTTTTGTTATGATGTTATTTTTGTTTGGGCTGTCTCGAGTCAGCCACCCCCAGCTAGAGGGTATGTGCTTAAGCATAATACATACATATACTTACTATTTCTATGTTAAAAATGTATTGTGGAAAGCATACAAGTACCCAATCTCTGTATCATGCATACATACTTGCCAGTTAAGCAGTTTGTATTTATTCTGTGAATATGAACTCAGATTTGGATTGAACAATGAGCGACCTCACACGCAGCTCATGTCTGCCATTTTTGTTGACTGATTTGTGTGATTGATATAAGATATGGGCCTTACCTCCCTCTATTTAAGAGGGAAGAAGTTTTTCTGGACCCCCTTCTCCCTTATGTTTAGTCCCATTAGTTTAGAGATTTTAAAACGCTCGACCCATGAGTTTATCAATTTTAAGACCTTCCGTTCCTTTGCTCTATCAATATCAAGACCTTTTGTGCGATTTAGATGTCGATTTTTTTCCTGGCAGGCGAAAGCAAGCCTGTCATTTTGGAGCAACCAGCATTTGGCTGCGACATTATCTACCAAATAATGTACAGATTTATCTCGAAGGGGAATCTTGAAGATCATTTATTAAGCTTGATGAAGGTTTTGTGCCAAAACTAAAATTATAATAAATACATAAACATAACAACTAAATAAACGATACCCCTCATATACTTCTTACTGCATGTTGATCTTGGATGACATCATTGAGCAAGTTTATGCTTCTGAATGAGATCAACAAGTATCTGTGCCACATGTTAATTTAACCCATCTGAGGATCATGACACGTTTTGGACAGTATGATCTAGCCATTATTAGACGATTTTATACAGCTTAGGAAGGAGCTGTGGGAAGTAAAAGGGTAAAGACTGTCCCAATTAACCCTCCGACTTCCCTATATCCTTCCTAATCTAAATAATACTGTCCAGTAATAGCCAGATAACAGAAAATGAAATGCGTATGGGATGTTGAAAGGGTCACTATGTCACTAATCACATGACTCAGAGACCAGATCCACCTGTGTGAGCTCGCCAATTGGAGGGTTCTGTATTAAAGGGATGATCGTTAGTATTTCTGGACCAACTGCTCGCTCATGTTTAGCCCCATTATTTGGCAGATTTTAAGACGTTTGGCCATTTAGTTTGGTAATTTTACAACCTCTTACCCTGTTCCATGTAGGTAGGCCAGAAATCGTTAACCCTAACCTCTGTAACCCAATAATGGCTAAATCAAATGGACTGTAAATTTTCCCACCTTTTCCCTGGCTGACCCTTCCCAAATGGTAGAAGTAGTAGCTCAATTATTCTGGTCATGTGTGAGTTAGGGAGGTTAACCCCTTATGTACCGGTGACATCTTTTTTATTTGATTTCAGCTACATTTATAGGATTTGATGAAGCTTAGGGTGAATATGTGATAGATAAAACGATTAATTAAGATAGCCTTCCGGTGGGCAGACAGCCTTCCTAAGCTGAATATAATTGTCGTATATTTGCCAGCATATAATGAAAAGGACGTCATTGGTACTGAATGGGTTAATATTCAAGATGTATATGCTGCATATTTGAAACAGGGTAAAGAATGATGATATATATACTGAATATATATATATATATATATATATATATATATATATATATATATATATATGCCTCTCCACATCTTTCCCCGTAGAACTAGGGCAGCCGAGAGCGCCCATGAATTTACTATTTCTCCTCCACAATGCAGAACTTCTGCTTATCAAAATTCATTTATCCCTAGAACTACTACTCTTTGGAATTCACTTCCCTCGAGTTGCTTTCCACAAACTTACAATCTACAAAAGTTTAAATCCAGTTGTTACAAACATTTTATGAATGGAGGATGCCTTTAGGCACATGGACCTTTTTGTTTTATCTGTGTTTTTCCTTCCTCCGTTCATTGTCCCTTAAAAAAAATATATATATATATATATATATATATATATATATATTGAGAATATATCACAAATACACGTGAGCCACTAAATGTTTCTAGTCTCTCAGTGGGGATCGAACCATCGACCATCAGAACGATAGCCGACGCTTTAATCAATTACACCACGGCAGTCTAAAAGACACTCAGCCTTCTATCCTATTTATGTTAGGGAGAAGGGAAACCCACTAGGCGAATATATTTCAATTCAAACCTAGTTGTAGGATCCATATTTCCAGAATACCATACACGGATTTTTGAGTGTCCCGACGCAACTCGGGTTGAAATTGATTTCATTTAATTCTAACCCACAAAGCATGAGAGTTACAAATATTGAGAATATATCACAAATACATGTGAGCCACTAAATGTTTCTAGTCTCTCAGTGGGGATCGAACCATCGACCATCAGAACGATAGCCGACGCTTTAATCAATTACACCACGGCAGTCTAAAAGACACTCAGCCTTCTATCCTATTTATGTTAGGGAGAAGGGAAACCCACTAGGCGAATATATTTCAATTCAAACCTAGTTGTAGGATCCATATTTCCAGAATACCATACACGGATTTTTGAGTGTCCCGACGCAACTCGGGTTGAAATTGATTTCATTTAATTCTAACCCACAAAGCATGAGAGTTACAAATATTGAGAATATATCACAAATACACGTGAGCCACTAACTGTTTCTAGTCTCTCAGTGGGGACTAGCTATTTTAGAAGCTCTATACATCCAAACACTCAACCCCAGCATCAACAACCAAACACAAGACCTTCAAATTCTTCCTTCAGGCAAGCGCTACAGGCATGTTGCCCCCCTTCCTCTCGCCCCGTGCCCCCCTCCCTTACGCTTCCGTGCTCAGCACACAAATGACAACACCAACCAATCACAGCCACCCACAGCCAACAACCAACCACCGATAAGATTTAGTGCCCGTCTCGCGAATAGACTGCCTTCCACCAATGAACAGCCACCACACATCCAGTAGCTCCGCCCACCTCCCTATTCTTGATCCTCGAATTTTGTATAAATATGATGCTTTGTCCCTATTCTAATCATTACCTCTCCATTCCCTGAAGATGCAAGATGTTTACTTGTGAAACGTTGGATCCACCATGAATTTTGCTACCCTGTTGTACCTCATCTCTGAACCCCAGACGAAAATTGTTAGAACTATTGAAAGCTGTAACAATAAAATCCTGAATGCTGAAACTGCTATTGCTTTTAACCTTGTCTGTTTAAAAGAGAATATATATATATATATATATATATATATAATTATTTACTGTATATATATATATATATATATATATATATATATATATATATATATATATATATATATATACTGCATATATATATATATATATATATATATATATATATAAACCGGTACATATATATTTTTTGTTTTCTTATGCCGCAGTGAACATTCCACAAGTGTCCAGCGAGATGAATATCTAAACATTAAGGGGGGATGGTTCGTTTTTATGTAACGTTACAGGTGGGATTCGAACCCACAACATTAGCAAACATCCCACGAAAGAAACCACAACAGAGATCTATTATTCAGTCTCAATAAGAAAGTGGTGTGAATTACTTATTCATTAAGTCAAAAAGTGGTATGTTAGTGTATAACATCCACAAACTAGTAACTCATATGAGTTACCAAACCCTTTGTAGGTGAAAAGTGGACAGTTAAGAGAAAATATCAAACAGTATCAAATAGCCATTAGCATTAAGAAACCCCAAAGGTATTCCTTCCTTTATCTTCGTCAATCATTATTAATCAAAGACCTTGGATTATTGCACTATGAATATTAATACTATCAATATATAAGTTAGGTGGTATTAGGTGGTAACTGCAAAATATTAATTACAATCATAATTTATTTAGATGAAATGATCATATACAAATAACTGAATACAATCCATAACACAATAGACAATAATAACACATGATTAACTGAATATGTAATCCTATCTTTTACAATGATCGAGTCAGGATAGGTTGAGGATGGTGGTAGATCCTGAACTACCTTTAAAAACTCACGTCAGTCTATATATAACCTCGTAAAGGCTAAGCATTTCCTACTGCCATTATTCTGGAGTATTCTATTTACTCTCATAATCTTTGAACTCTCTAAATCATCCAATAGTATGATAACAATCATAAAATTAATGCGGTACACCATAAACATGAAATATAGTACCTAGTCGACCAACCCTACTGAATAAGTTTGATAACCCTAACACCTCCATCACAAACAAATTTATATTGGAAGCTAAATAAATAAAAATATAATTATATTTCCCAACACCAAACTATAACCACACTACCTATTTTACAAAACTACTGCTAACGACAGAAAAGCACATTAACAGGGTACCACAAATGAAAGTTTGATCTAGTTTCGGGACAACATATCCGCTGTTACATTATTATTTTCCTTTATGTGGTGAATGTCCAGTTTATATGGTTGCAATGCCAAGCACCATCCCATTAACCGTTGATTAGAGTGTTTGATTGTACACAAGAATTTCAAGGGGTTGTGATAAATATACACTTGTATAGGAAAATGTGAGGCACTGATATACAAATTAAACTTATCTACTGCAAAACTCAATGCAAAACACTCTTTCTCTATGGTGCTATATTGTCTCTGATAAGGTTTGAATTTACCGGATGCATAGCAAACAGGATGCAACACTTCAGCTTCATCAAACTGCAACAAAACTGCTCCTACACCAACATCACTAACATCAACTTGTATTATGAAAGGCTAGTTAAACTGAGGAAACTTTAGAAAGGGTGCGTTAATTAATAGAGAACGGATTCTAGTAAAGGATTCTTGGCACTTTTCGGTCCCCACAAACTTTCTATTGGGACTAAATCAGTTGGTTAGGGGCCTAGAAATGTCAGCAAACTTTGGCACAAATCTACAATAGTAGCCAGCCACTCCCAAGAAGCGCATCACTGCCTTGCGGTCATATTGGGCATGCAGTGTAGAGATGCGTTAATTAATAGAGAACGGATTCTAGTAAAGGATTCTTGGCACATTTCGGTCACCACAAAATTTCTCTTGGGACTAAATCCGTTGGTTAGGGGCCTAGAAATGTCAGCAAACTTTGGCACAAATCTACAATAGTAGCCAGCCACTCCCAAGAAGCGCATCACTGCCTTGTGGTCATATTGGGCATGCAGTGTAGAGATGGCCTAAACTTTAGCAGTTACTGGGATGACTTCTCCGACTCCAGCCAGGTGACCCAGAAATATCAGCTTGGCATGGCCAAACTCACTCTTATTCAAGTTGACAGTGAGCCCTGCCATTGATAAGTTGGAGAAGAGGGCTTATAGTTGTTGAAGATGTTCTTGCCAAGACTCGTTGTAGACCACAATGTCATTGAGGTAAAACTGCACTCTCTGTAGGCCGTCTGTCACCTGATGGATCAGTCGCTGAAAGGTGGCGGGTGCATTCACCATATGAAACGGCATGACGGTATATTGAATTAAACCATCTGAGGTGACAAAGGCAGATACTCTCTTAGCCCTCTCAGACAATTTTATTTGTTAGTATCCTTTTAGCAAGTCAATAATCGAGATGTATTTTGTTCCACCAAGCCTGTCCAGCAGATCGTCAATCCTTGGGAGAGGGCAGCAATCCTGATGGGTGAGCTGGTTTACCCGGCGGTAGTCGGTGCACATTCTGAACGAGCCATCCGGTTTGTCCACCAGTAGGCAGGGAGAGGCCAGCTCACTGTCGCTTCTCTCCACCAACCCATGTGCCATCAGGAAGTCCACCTCTCGTCGCAGGGCCCGCATGCTTTTCTGGATTTGCACGGTTGGGATGCTGCTTTGCAGAGCTGGCCCCTTCGGTCAGCACCACATCGTGCTCCACCAGGGGACACTGCTGGGGAACGTCACCAAACATATGTTTTTCAGTGGCTGACGGGAGTAAGAGGTTGGATCCATTACATCAGAACGCTTTTTTGCCGGGATAGATGATACGGTAATGGACAGAGGGTAAGTACGAGCAGGGCGCTTGGGAGATAGTGTGAGGCAGCTGGCTAGGTGCGCCGAGGGAGACCTGTGATTGGTTGAGACCTCCTGGGTGCCAGGGCAGTATCTCAGATAGCTATTCTGGTGCAAATCTAGTCGGCACACCTGAGTAAATCCTGCCTTCTGATATGTCAACAGGTTTACTCCTTCAATAATTATCTCAATTTATTGCCAGAATATAGGACGCAACACACGAGGCCAGATATCGGAGTCGCTTTATCGGATTCAAGGTGTCAAACGATAGCTGAGTCCGCTATTGTTAGCCTCTATTATTGTATATGTAAAGATATAATCATGGTTTATAGTTCACATTATGTCTTTTGAAGATATAAAATGGCCATAACAATGCTATTTTGTGATAATTTTCTCGTAATCTTTCTCATATACATTCAAGTATTCAAACCAAATTACTCCGGTTTGATACCCTGCTGCACAAAAGACTTAGGTAGCCCATTCAGTACCGGTGACATCCTTTTCATTACATTCTGTCAACTATTAAACAATTATATTCAGCTTAGGAAGGACGTCTAACAAAGGCTACAGACTATCTCCCTTAATCCTTTTTGATACCATATATCCTTTCCAAGCTTAAATATATCGTCTAAATGGAGTTGAAATCCAATAAAACAGACGTCATCGGTACTAAAGGGGTAGACCAATGCTACTTTAATTCAGGGTGTCAAACGAAAGCTAAGTCATTTCTCTTAATTTTTCATCATTGTCTATGTAAAGGTAAAATTATGGTCTATGATTCAAATTGTGTCTGTGGAAGTGATAAAATGGTCATAATAATGCTAGTTCACGTTAGTTTTCTTGTATTTCTCCTCATATTCATTCAAGTCTTCACAAACAATTATCTGGTTTGATACCCTGCTTCTATTTTGACAGTGTTGACGATAAATGCTGAGGGAAAAAGCTCTAGTGTGATACCGGTTTTAGACGTGAAAAGATGTACAGTCACTCATAAAACATCCGTGGACCTTACCTATTTCTAATTTTGGAAGTATATCTCTGCAAACGAATTAGTGAATATAACTGTCTATACATTTCTTGCAAAACTAAATATACCAGTTATTGAAACGAAAGTGCTATCCAAAATCAATCCAAATAGTAGTAATTGCATTAAGGGGAGATGGGCTGGTGTTTCTAGTCACCCTTCTTCCTCATGTTTAGCCTCATTAGTTTTGAGATTTGAAGAGGTTTGACTCATTAGTTTGCCAATTTTAAGACCTTTCGCCCAATTTCTTTGTCAATATTAAGACCTTTCATGCTCTTTAGGTGTCGATTTTTTTTCCTGACGATCGATAGCGAGCCTGCAATTGTCGAGGAACCGGCTTTCGGCCGTGACACTTTTCTACCGAAAAATGTACAAATAAATCCCAAAGGGGGATCTAATGGATGTGTTTTTGTTTAAGTTTGATGGAGGTCTAGGGAGGAAACTAAAAAAACAAATGAATATATAATTAAATAGACCCCAAAAGTAACCACTGTCCCCTTATAAACAAACATAGGGGGTCTACGAATTTGTATAAGTTGTTCCAGCATTTGTTATACTTTAGGCATTTACAATGACAGGAATTTGAATGTTAACTTTAAGGGGAGATGGGTCGTTTTTATGGTCCCCCTTTTCCCTCGTGTCAAGCCCCATTTGTTTTTAGATTATAAGATGTTCGGCCCATTAGTTTGGCGATTTTAACACCTTTCGCCCCATTTCGTTGTCAATTTTAAGACCTTTCATGCTATTTAGGTGTCAAATTTCAAGAGGAACCGGCCTTTGGCCGGGAAATTTTTCTACCAAAAAATTTACACATTTATTTTGAATGGGAGTCTAGGGGTGTTTTTCTAAGTTTGATGGAGGTCTAGCGAGAAAACTAAGAAACAAAGAAAGACATTAATTATTAGAACCAAAAAATTGCCCATCTTTAACCCACTGAACCACAGCTATTTAATATATGTACACCCCAGGACCAGGGGGTTGTAAAAAAAAGTTTTTTTCCAGAAAACACCAGGAATGGGTTAGAAATGCAGGAAAACCCACCAAAAAACGATCCCTAGGTCATTAAGGGGTCCTACGGTGCGCCCTAAAGTCGGAATTAACATGGGGAAATGGGTAGGCAAAAACAGGTTTTTGCGCGCGCACGCGCACGCGGTTGTACTTTGAAAGACCATCGGCATTGTTGTGTGGGATACTTACACAGTTCCCATACAAATCTGAGCCCTCTAGGTGCCATAGGACCGGAGTAATTAACCAGGACGCACCTTATGCGTCCCTGGGGTTTAGCGTTACATACATTGCGGACGCATGGTTTGCGTCGCTGGGGTTCAGTGGGTTAAGTTGTTTTCCTTGTGACCTGTTGAATAAATTTGCTTATAATAGTTGTCTTTAATTATAATGTTTATGAAGAGTTCAATATAACCCTTTCAAGATACGATGACGCATTCCTGTTCTGTATTCTGGCTAATATTAGACGATTTTATTCAGCTTAGAATGGGTATAGGGAAGTCAGAGAGTTCATTGTCATTGTCTTTACCCATATAATACCCACAAATCCTTCCTACTAAACTGAATAAACTCCTCCAGTGATAGCCAGAACACACTGTCAAACTGAATAAACTCCTCCAGTGATAGCCAGAACACACTGTCAAACTGCGTCACAACATTCAAAGGGTGTAGGGGGAAGGGTACATTTGTTGGTAATATATTTATTTATATATTTATGTATTTATTTTTCTCGCTAGACCTTCATCAATATTAACAAAACACTCCCAAGATCACCCCTTGAACACAAGGACAAGGACGTCACCGGTACAAAAGGGTTAACTCTGTATATTTGATAACAAGGACTAAAATAAGGGGTTTAGATGCAGGGGAGGTTTGGTTATTTTCTGGACCCCCCTTCTCCCTCATGCTTAACCCCATTAGTTTTAAAATGTTAAGACTTTCGTTCCATTAGTTTGGGGATGTTATGACTTTTCACCCATTATGTATTAAATGTGTTCCCAATATTATGACTGCCATTTAGGTGTCTATTTGGTTTTATTGGCGAGTGATAGCGAGTCTGTAATTTAGAAAGGAATCGTCCTTTGGCCGGGACATTTTTCTATCAAAAACAATAAAACGTACACATTTATTTGTTTAAGTTTTGTTTTTTAGTTTGTTTCCTACTACTTTAGCAATCTTAAAATTTCACCCCTTTGGCCCCCTTTCAAGATAAATTTATCGACACCTAAATGGCACGAAAGGTCTTAAAATTGACAGAATGGGGCGGAAATTCTTGAAATCACCAAACTAATGGGGCAAACGTCTTAAAATCTCAAAAGCAATGGGGCGAGAAATGGGTCAAGAAAAAAATCCCTCAAGTGGAAATCTCCCCTTAAGCTTCATGGCGGTCTTGGAAGGAAACATAAGAGAATTATAAATAATAAATATATGATCAAACAAATACAAATCTCCCCTTAACCCCTTCAGCACGATGACGGCGCTTTCCCTTATATTGCGGCTAAAGTTAGACGACTTTTACCAGAGGGATTATTGAGATCGCATGTACACCTTTGAGTCCTAGAGGCAGATTATATGCGAAATAAAATCGTCTAATGGTGACCAGAATAAGGTAAAACTTAAGTCATCGTGCTGAAGGAGTTAAATATAAAAATTTACAAATTGATCATGAGGGAGGTACGTCTGGGGGGGGGGGCGGGGGGGGGGGGGGGTGATTGTTATAGCTTGATAGAGGTATAGGGAGGAAACTAGAAATATATATATAGAAAGATATATTAATGAAAACAAATATATAAGCCTACCCCCCCTTAAAAAAACGAGAGCCGAATGACTATAGCCTGTTCATCATATGTAGGTCAATAATCTCAACAAGAGTAATCAATTATGTCTACTGTTTGGGAAGAGTCAGCCAGGAAATGGGTGTGGATATGTACAGCCTAATCAACTACAGTAATCAAGCTATTACGTCAACTTTTTGGGAAGAGTCGGCCAGGAAATGGGAGTGTGTATTTACAGCCCAGTCAACTAGAGTAATCAAGCTATTATGTCTACCGTTTAGGAAGAGTCAGCCAGCAAATGGGTGTGGATATTTACAACCCAGTCAACTAGAATAATCAAGTTATCGTCTACCATTTGGGAAGAGTCAGCCAAGCAATGGGTGTGGATATTTACAGCCCAGTCAACTAGAGTATTCAAATTATTATGTCTACCGTTTGGGAAGAGTCAGCCAAAAAAAGAGTGTGGATATTTACAGCCCAGTTACTCTAGCCCCTTTTGAGTCATAGAGGTTAGGACTAATTTTTGGCCTATTTACAGTGTTCCCATTTTTTCAATATTTCTTTTGGTACCGGTGACGTTTTTTATTTGATTTCAACTACATTTAGACGATTGTATGAAGCTTGGGAAGGGTACAAGGTAGCTAAAAGGATTTATTGAGACAGTCTTTGGCCTTTTAACTGGTAGACGGCCTTGCTAAGCTGATTACAATTGTCTAATAGTTGCCAGAAAATAATGAAAAGGATATAACCGGTGCTAAATGGGATATATCGCCTTTCTTAACTCAAATATGCCCATACCCATGATAAACATTTGGCAAAAAGGGTCCTATAGATATAGCTTGGTGTTTGGATCTAAATTATACATGAAGAAAGCTACAATATCTCCCTTTTGCTTGATAATTATGGCACACAAATTAAATCTATATATAAATGTTTATGTTTATTATTCTTGACCCCCTTCTCTCATGTTTAGCCCCTTTAGTTTTAAGAGTTTAAGACGTTTGAAACCCCCCATTCGTAGGTCAAAGCACTAACCGCGTAGGTGACGTTTATCGACACCATGAGACATGATAATCTGGGTAGCGATATGATAACAGCAACAGTTTGGAAAGGAGATGGATCTAAAGGCAGAAGGCCGTGCCCAAGTGTCCCTCAATAGAGGGGGAGCATGCGGCCTTGCGATATCCTTTTGGGGGGGACATGACATTATCCAATGTGGCATGCGCAACCTTATCAAACACCTGCAGCTCATCAGAATGCAAACGTGCTTTGTATCCATTCATGTTCCAGTGTATAATATCTCAGGTCATTGGTAGGAGTAATGTAGATCAGGTGATTGTGATTCTGATTTCTGAGAAGGGAATTTGGTGAAGGCAAAGGAGAGAGCGTGGAACTATGTGTTTGAGGTGTAGAGAACGACGATCTAGGAACCAGCAGAGCCTGATCACTAAGGGGAGGGCGTAAAGGAACCCCTGGATCGCTAGGAAGAATGGTAAAACTTTTGCTAGAAACTCCAACTTGGATGATTCCGGTGCTATTCCTCTCTCTCCACTCTTCTACTTATGCCTAATATCCTATTATCTTCTAAAGATATACTTTCTACCTTCTCTGGGCTCAATACTAAGAAGGCATACGGACCGGACAGTGTTCCCCCTGTTGTACTAAATTTTGTTGCTTCCATGCTGACTCCTGGCCTTGGGCATATGCTTTCGTCTCTGTCTCTCTTCTAACGTCGTTCCTTCTTCCTGAAAGTTTACTCTCATTCAACCTGTCCCAAAAAAGGGTGACCGTTCTCAACCCTCCAATTATCGTCCACGTGCTCTCATCTCTTGTATCTCTAAAGTTTTTAAAACTTAAATTTCTTAAGCATTTCTCTTCTCATAATCTACTCTCAGATCGCCAGTATGGTTTCCTTAAGGGTCACTCTACTGGTGATCTTTCATATCTTACTAACTCTTGGTCATCCTTCTTTTGGGACTTCGATAAGACGTTTTCTACTGCACTAGACATATCTAAGACCTCCCTGAATCCATCTTCCCCTCAGCCTATGACTTAAATTGCTTCTAACTCTGTGTGTCCAGGCATTTTGGCTCAAACGTTCCTTGATTTTGGCCCTGTCACTCTTTCAACTGGGGGAGACACTCGTTACAGGCAGGTGTGCCTTTTGTCTCCCTCATCCACATAGACAAATAAAATCCACCTTTGGTTTAAAACTGAGGACAGAGATAGTAGGAGGATAAAGAGAAGGGTTTGCTCTCAGTAGTCCGAGACACCTGCGTTTCTGTGAGAAAGAGTTCAGGGTTTGCAGAGGAGAGGTGGTGTTCCACAGAGTGTAAGTTAGAGGAAAGGCCACGAATGTTGCTGAAGTGAATAGTAAGAGTTGAAGGTAGTGGTCCAGAGTATTTTATGGAGTTGTTGCCAGGGGTCAGTCCATTGGGGGCATTTCTGGTCCCACCCACCTGGGGACTCCGAGGCGGGACGTGGTTGCGTCATTTTTGTTTTGCGAAGCAAGGTAGTGTAGTGTGTAAAGTGTTTGTAGTATAATGTATTGATAGGAGGAGAAGGTGTTTCGGAGGGCAGGCTGGGGTTGCTCTCAATATTGATGAGGCATTGAAAGGATCAGCTAGGGAGGCCAGGTGGTGAAACAGGAGCTCCAGCTGTCCTTATCAACCACCTAGCACTCCCCGGGAGTACCACCCTGTTCTTCTGGTGCCTACAGCCTCCTCCTAACAATTCTGGAGGTGGGATTCCCAGTCCCAGCCTCCAGGGGCTATCTGCGCCACAAAGTGACGGGCGATGGGGTCGCCAGATCCTTACACCATTGCTCTGTACAGGGGCACAGTCTGTCCTTGTATTGAGTATTGTTCACATGTGTGAGGAGGATCCTCTCACGCAGCACTTCTAGACAAAGTAGAAAAGAAAGCCTTTCGTATCATTAACTCCGTCCACTCACCGACTCTCTGCAGTCTCTCTCTCTTAGCCGCAATGTTGCATCTCTCTCACTATTCTATTGTGACTACAATAATCAGTGTTCCTCGGAGCTCTCCCAGTGTATACCACCTCCTCTACGTAGGGTACGTAGTTGCCGTCTTGCAACACAATCCCATCCCTACTCTGTGCAAATCTCCAACTCAAGAGTGAAATGATACTCCCAATCTTTTTTCTATTCAACAGCTGAGCTCTGGAACTCTCTCTCTGAATCCATCTTTCCCTCATCCTATGACTTAAATTTCTTCAAACTCCATGTGTCCAGGCATTTTATCTCGACGATACATTGATATTGGCACAGTCACTCTTTCAACTCTGGGGGAGGCACTCATCACCAGCAGTTTTGCCTTTTGTCTCCTTCGTTTACATAGAACAAAAAATATAAGGTGGTCAAGCTGAGGTTGTAGTTTAGCAATAAAATTTGGTGTTCAAGGTTTTGGCATAAATTTGCAATGCAAACACAGTGTGGTTCATGTTATGATAGGGGCAATGACGGACTGTGCCGCAGGGATATGAATGAATGCACCAAGGAGGTGATGTCGTGTTCCGTTCAGGTCAAAGAATCCCTAATGCAATGTAGGAAACAGGTCGAACAACCGCAATGTGTGTCATGGGAGGAAGTGTTTTGTTAAGAGTTAACATCATTGCGGTCGTTCAGAGCAGGGCATTCGTGTGTGCATCGGATAATACCGTCAACATCAGACAAGTCAATCAGATTGTCAGAAATCTCAACATCTAGTCGCGGAACCTGAGGTGTCCAATCTACTGCCACTGTGGAGACGACTGCCTCAGAAGGTGGAGAGGAGTCACCATGGTGCAGGCTAGAAGGCTTAGCAAGTTTGGTCGTCAATGGGGAATTCGTGGGCGAAGAGGTAGAGTCACGCAACCTCTAGCGGCAGACAGGCGCATCATGTAGTTGAACGTGTGAACTGGAGATGCTGTATGTGATCACATCTATATCCACGAGATCATGTTGGCGCTTAAAACGCTCCATCAAAGCAGCAGAAGAAAGGGTTGAATGCTTAAGATGGTCAACACACATGCACCCAAGTTTGTGTGAGGAAAGCGGGACATCTGATGGTGTCGTCCGACAAAAGAAGATCTCTAAATCTTTCGTCCAAGTGCTAGTTGGAGAGGAGATATGATTGAAGAAGAACCGCTTACCAAAATCATTACACCCACAGGAAATGTCATGATAAGGTAATGACCAGGGATCTGCAGGCTGTGCAAAGCCGTCAAAAGCTGCAACCGCCCACTTAACATCGTGAGGAGTATCATTGGTGTGAAATATAGGGCTCGCGGTAGCGGGTTTTGTGGCACTCCAGATTTTACGGGGTGCGCGAGAGTCATGAGGTAAGGTCTTACACAACAAGGACTGAACCATAGGGGAGGGGTGTGACCCAGATTTTGAAATGGAGGTCATCAATTTCTGTGAGGAAGGTCGAGATAGGGGAACAGTTCCAAGACAGGGTGGGCAATGAGGTAGAGGAGGCTTGGACTTTGCATTAGATTCAAGGCGCGGGCACAGGGTCTTTCGAGGCAAATTTAGGTATATTAAACCGACCAGGTACTTGTCACAACTATGGGGTAGATGGAGATCCAGGCTCACCAAGATAAATATCAGGGAGTGGATCAATCAGTGGTCGAAACATCCATCGCAAGTGCCATGAATAAATTGCGTGTAGAAATCAGAGGAGTAGTCAATGCCGGTGTTGCGTCGTATGTGGAGCATGTGGTCGATGCTAGACGAGTAGAAGGTGATGGGATCGTCGAGCAAACCGGAGTATGTGTCAAGGCAGTGAAGGGCGATGGATCAGAAGAATGTGCCACAGCGGTATACTCTCGCACAAGGCGTGCAGCAGCTTTGTAAGGAATATCTTTCTTTGATTTTAAATGAAGTACCTCCCTCGCGAACACTTAATAAGAACATCGCTTATCGGAGGGGATGTGATGTTCGCCACAATTCGCACATGCTGGAGTAACAGCGGGGCAAGGGACAGGATGATTACCATCCCCTGTCTCTACTCCACAGTGTAGGCAGCGTAGGCACCGAATTTCCAGCAGACAATATATTGACGAGGCCGGCGAACAAACAGCTGTACACGCAGCGATTCAGCACCTAAAGTGATGTAGAGAAGTAGGTCATGGCAATCAAAGTAGAGTTTAGCAATGCAAAGCGGTGGTCGATCGTGGTCAACATCTTTCCTGGATGATACAGTGTATGTCTTGACATTTTGTACAGCCGGATAATCAAACTGCACTGCACGACACAGACGAAGGCCTGCATCCTTAAAGTCAGCCTCTTTAAGAAGGACGCTATGGGGGACGGCGACTGTGCCAAAGCTTTGGTTTAATGTCTCTTCCCGGTAACCTAAGAAGGAGTCGCTGGGAGTGTCCAGGAGGGACAATATGGTGGAAGATTTTTCTTCAGAATAAACCTCCACGATGCGGGAGGTCTCTGAGTGGTGGAACAAAGTAACAGGACCTACTTCCTGGCAAAGATAGATTTGAAGATCAATGTCATCATGAGGGCATTTTTCAACTTTGAAATACTTCGGCCATCTCGGTGGCTCAAACAGTGTGCTCACTACTGCAAGAGTGGTGCAAAGTGGGCGTTTAGATCGGCGGTGAGAAGAAGATTTGGCATCAAAATGTAAGAGCATCATAATAGAGGAAGGAGTCACAGTAGTACAGGGGAACGACACCGCCGGTGAGGGCTGAGTGAACAATGCATTGGGTTTAGTAACATGAGAAGATGCAGTGGCAATTGCATTAGGTGGAAGTGGGGTGTCATGACTAGTAGGTACAGGCCGTTCAGAATGAACCACAACCGACCCATTGGGAAGGTTTGGTGTGATGGTGCTGGAGGAGTCCATGGCGAGCCCCTGAACAAAGACGCCAAGATTAGAAGAGGGTGGAGGAGGGTCAGAGACAGTAGATAAAGTCTCGCCTGAGTCGTTAACCAAAGAGGCTAGAACTGAGTCATTGGCTAGTGAGGGAGCGAACCTAGAGGAGGTAGACATGCCAAGTGTACAAAGGAGTACAAAGGAAATCAAGCAACAATAGGTCTAGTGACCCTTCTAGGCTGCTTGTCCTCCAAAACACTGAGGATCAAGTGTCCAAACAGTGGTTTAGAGTGGGTAAGGGAACATTGAAAAGGGAACTACTGCCCTGGAACTAATGTCCGTGGCAGGATTAGGAAGTTATTGGGGACAGATGGGTTAGTAACTGAGGTGAGGACAAAATAAAGTTATTCATTTACAAACGCAGTCAGTCGCGGGTTTGATGCGAGATATTAGTCTAGGCGAAGTTTAAATTAATCAACGGTGCTGCAGTGTATAACATCTCGGGGAAGCCCATTCCATAAGTTGACAACTCGATTGAAGAAGACATTTTTAGCTTCGTGGGAGTTAAAAGATTTGCCAATAATTTTGCACCCGTTTCCCCGCTTGTAATTAGATTGGTCGATAGTGAAGTACTTACTCAGTTCATATTGTCGATCCCTTTGATGATTTTGAACACTTGAATTAAGTCGCCTCTTAATCTGCGCTGGGTGCAAGTAAATAGATTTAATTCTCTAAGACGCTCCTCGTATGGTTTGTTCTTTAGGCTAGGTATCATTTTGGTAACTCTACGTTGAACCCGTTCTAGCTTGTCTATATCTTTTTGGTAATAAGGGCACTAGGATTAAACGCAGTATACCAGAAGAGGGCGGACTAAGGAATTGTAAAGGGTTAGGATAACGTCTTTGGATTTATGCTCAAATGACCTGCCTATCAAGCCAATTATTTTGTTTGCCTTCTTAACAACTTCTGAACATTGTTGACTCGGTTTTAGATTACTCGATATTGTTACTCCCAGATCGGTTTCTCTGTTTACATTCTTAAGCTGAGTGCCATTCATCAAATAGTTTGCTTTCTCATTTTGGTATCCGATATGTAGTACTTTACATTTATCCGCATTGAAACTCATTTGCCAAATTTGGGCCCAACATGACAACTTATCTAGATTGTTTTGCATATCGTCAACTTGTTCTTTTGAGAGTACGCTATTTGCAATTTTGGTATCGTCAGCAAATTTTGAGATTGTACAGGTGAGACCCTCATCTATGTTGTTGATGTAAATTAGAAAGAGAACTGGTCCTAGTACCGATCCCTGGGGTACCCCGCTACGTACATTGGTCCATTTAGATGCCTTACCGTTTATGACTACTCTTTGCTTTCTATCGCTGAGCCAATTTTCTATCCATTTCAACACACCGTCTTGTATTCCATGCGCTTTTAGTTTTAGCAGTAAACGTTTGTGGGGGACTTTGTCAAAGGCCTTTTTAAAATCAAGGTATATAATATCTACAGCTTTAATCTCAAGTGAACTTGACTTGTCTAGTCTCGGTACTGTATTGGGAGCAGAGGTCGGATGGATGTCCAAGGACGGTACTGGGGTCGGTAAAGAACCTGGCTTAGTGGCAGGTAAAGAACCACCACCACCCGATGGGAGGACTGTCAAGCAAGCAGAGTCAGACATTTTAGCCATATCCATGCCAGCGCCAGTGATCAAAAGTCAGAGGAAGTCTTCACAAGACGAAGGCATCAACGTTCATCTGAGATAAGCTCCACACCCACGACGGAGCAAAGAATTAGAGGACTTGGTATGTGCCAAGCACAGAGGGTGTGATTTGACTTAAAAGTTTCCCCTCGTGTGGGCACATTAAGTATTCCAGTTCTACGGGTGGAAGGGAACGCCGTTCACATCCACCCTCCAACAAGGTATAACGAGTAATCCAGCCAGGAAAAAGGGGAAACAAGGAAAAGGACAAAGGTAGAGAGGGAAAAAAGACAAAAAAGTGGTACTTCACAGGCTTCTGTATACCAACGAGGAGGGAGGTCTTAGCCCACAAGGTTGGCGGAGCCCCAATCCTAAGGTCAGCAGCCCCCACAGGAACAGAGACAACCGGTCACGCTTTAAGCCCAGCCACTGCAACAAGGTGGCTCCCTAATGGAGAGGAACACCCCTAGGAAATAAGAAAACATCACATCAAACCAGACCGAAAGAGGGAAAATATACATTACCAGATGGAGAAGACACGCTGCAGCCCAGAGGAGCAAATAAGAAGCGAGCCTTGCAGAGCCTCATTCTAGGTGCCCGCCAAATTTGAAAGAGAGAGTTCAGACCCTTCTCGCTCTAGCGCAACCACCCAGGCTGTGTCTGTGCGGTGGGGGTTGACCTCACGCCCTTTAAATAGACACTCTACCTATCATGCCCTTCTTGCCTCCTTATGCCTCACCCCTGACAACGATGATGAACACGTGACTATGTGAGCGAAATCAGAGAAAGGCAGACAGGGTGGGATCGGAGTAGCTGGCGATCTCATGGAGTATGTCTTAAAATTGCGAAAACACTGGTTAGTGCAGTCCAACAACATCAAATCCTATCCAATCTCTTGGTCTTAGCGCAACTTTGAGAACACTGGTCAGTGCAGAAAGGTATACAGACAGAGAGCTTCCTGATCTATATCTTAGCCCCAGATAGCAAGGAAGTACTGCATAGTATGAAAGTTGCCAGCACACTGGTCAGTGCAACATAGTTATCGTACAGAACTGTATAGTGTCAAAAGTTGCCAGAACAATGGTCCGCGCAACTTAGTTACCTTACAAACTCTGGGAGTGACAAAAGTTGCCAGCACACTGGTCCGCACAAATTATGTACTTCACAGAAACTGGGTATTAACCTACTGCCAGCTTACTAGTCCATGCAGTCTGTTGATTCTCAGCCCTTAGCACTAGCTTACTGCCAGCACACTGGTCCTTGCAGTTTGTGACCTCTCAGACCTGGGTATTAACACCTTACAAGCGGCCTAGGCGGTAATTTATATGTACCGCCCAGCGGGGTGTTTTTACCCTAAATAGGGTTGTTTATGTGATCATTTTCATGCCTAAATAAGACCCAGAGCGTAAAACAAGTATCTATCCCTGAAAGGGCATAAACAGAGCTTTCCAATGACACCCCAACCATCCTTGTACGACCACTGGTTTTCTTGCAATGATCGCGCAACACGAGTGCAAAAACCATGTAATTATGTAGTTTCCCTACATAATTCCCTGTGTAGCGAGTGCGTGAGGGTGGGGGAGGGTGGGATTCATGTCAGTAGGTCCGCCGCGGTGGTCTGGAGCAGTTATACGCTTGCTACTCTCCTTCCACCACTTATCTCTCTCTCTCAGCAACATTACGTGGTGAAAATGGCACACGACATAAGTTGTGAACCGCCACTTAGTCCATATTTATTTCACACGACATAAGTTGCGCGCCGCCAAAGAAGGGTTAACCCGCTGCCAGAACACTGGACCGTGCAGTTGGTTAGTTTCCACCCTTGGGTAGAGGTTTGTTGCAAGAACGCTGGTCAATGCAACATCCTAGACTACAGCAGGGAAATTGCTTGGTCAACAAAAACACTGGTCCGTGCTGCCTAGAAAGTTCTTTGGCCATCTTGACCTATCAGCTGGATAGCAAGGAGTCCAGTGCGTCAAAACCTGCTGAAGGACGTTGCAGGAGGACCAGTACCGACCCTGCTGTTTAGCCATTCCAAGGACGCGGTCGGAGGACCACTACCGACCCTGCCATTGAGCCACTACAAGGACGATCCAAGAGAAGATCCATAGATGCTGGACCACGACTCAAGAACGAAGGCTTAGCTCTCCCAGTGTATAGCATACCACCTCATCTATGTAGGGTACTTAGCACCCGTCTTGCAACACAATCCCACCCCTACTCTGTGCAACTCTCCAACTCAAGAGTGATACTTCCAATCTTTCTTTTATTCAACAGCTGAACTCTGGAACTCTCTCCCTGAATACATCTTTCCCTCATCCTATGAATTAAATTGCTTTAAACTCTGTGGCCCGAATTCAGAACAGTGGTTTAAACCTCCTCACTGGTTTAAACCGGGGATTGAAACTCAATCCAGGACTATCGGTATTCAGAATGAAATCCTGAGCCGCTTATCCAGTCAATCCGTGGATTACTCGATCCGAGGTTTAAACCTGCGGGAGGGTAGGTTTGACTGTAGATCGAAGTTATAAAACCTTAGATTACTCATGATTGCTTACACTAATCCATAAGGAATCCATAATATAAAATAACAAAGACTAGCATTGATTATTTGCAGTCATTGGAGGTATTCTAATCAAGGATTACATAAATAAGTAATGATAAGTGTAAGAATGCAGCTCAAGCACTCAATCCGAGGTTTAAACCAGCAGGAGGCTTGACAGACGATCGATCGAAGGCTTCTACTCGCCGATAAAATACCATATTATTATTTCCAACTAACTCAAACTGGCATTAAACCGATTCCATTGTATTGTAAAAAACGGCAACAGCTGTTACATTACGTTGGAAATTGTCGAAGCATAGCCTACTAATAATTATATAATAGGTGCCAAACGAACGAAGCACTGCCGTAGCCTAACCACTGATGTAGTTATTCGATAATAGTTGCTAATGTCTTGATAACCTGAGATGCTTCGAAGCTGAATAATACAACTTCTACTACTAATAAACGTTGCATCCCTTGCATTATTCTACAGATATTTTCACAGCAATTGTTCCGAGGAACTTGCTTCAATTGTGCCGCCTCTCCACATCTTTCCCCGTAGAACTAGGGCAGCTGAGAGCGCCCATGAATTTACACTTTCTCCTCCACAATGCAGAACTTCTGCATATCAGAATTCATTTATCCCCAGAGCTACTACTCTTTGGAATTCACTTCCCTCGAATTGCTTTCCACAAACTTACAATCAACAAATGTTTAAATCCAGTTGTTACAAACATTTTATGAATGGAGGATGCCTTTAGGCACATGGACCTTTTTGTTTTATCTGTGTTTTTCCTTCCTCCGTTCATTGTCTCTTTTAAAAAAAAAAAAAAAAAAAAAAAAAATATTATATTTAAATGTCCGCGAACATTTATTAGATACAATACAGATGTATTAGGTTACCATAGAACCAATATTATTAGTCCATTAGCCTACATGTTACACAGCGAATATAATTATTTATTTTATCCATGCACAATGTTAATCCTTTGTACGAATTAAAATATATAGCTTACAATATATAAGGAATCACAAGTTAACCATTATTGGCAAATGCTTTTTTCAAGTAGGATAAGAGTTATTTGAGACATGAGTTTTTTTTTAATAGCCTAGTAGGTTGTAATGATGCATAGTTTATATAACAAGTCACATTGGTTAGGCTACTGTTTTCGCCTACATAGTTAATGGTTACAACGTATTTCAGTTGAGCTATGTATACTATATAATTATACAGTATTTGTCCATTTGACTGGGTATTAACAGCACTGAACATGCAGTAGATGTAGTAACAAAGTATAAGTTAGGTTTAAGGTGTGGAATTGAGTTGCCCGTAACACAGATTTTAATAGCACTATCTCACGTAGCCTACACTTTCGTTCTCACTTCGAAATTAATTGGTCTTAATTCGGCCGCTTTAGCTTCCCGTCATGCTATTAAGAAATAAAAGTAAAGAAATAATAAACGCAAGAAGTAAGCGAGAATGAAGGTTGACTGACTCGCTTAGCCAATCGCATGCCATGCTTTACGTATTACACTTTTAAAATAGGCAGTGACGGCATTAAATATATGATATAGATAAAATGGCTCATTCATGTGCTTATTGGCTAACTGCATTCCGTACGGCACTGTGATTGGCTGTTGCAAACCTTCGACTTAAACAGTTTTAAGCCGTGGATTACTCGATCTCGATCTCAATCCCGTGTTCTGAATACGGATAAACCTTTGTGTTCGATCCAGGATCGGGTAATCTCAATCCCGGGTTTAAACCTGCCCCGAAATCCGAGGTTTAAACTACTGTTCTGAATTCGGGCCTGTGTGTCCAGACATTTTGGCTCGAACATTCCTTGATTTTGGCCCTGTTTTCAACTCTGGGGGAGGCACTCATCCTAGGTAGTTTTGCCTTTTGTCTCCCTCATCCACATAGAACAAATATATATACAAAAAATAAAAACACAAACAGATATTATACTATATATATATATATATATATATATATATATATATATATATATTGTTACGAATCTGGACCTCAGTTGTTTAGAGACGGTATACGAAAATATTGCCTAATGCCAATGCACCTTGTCTCTCTGCCAAACAACACCACGACGCAACAGGTAAGAGCTTTATGAACGCTTCCAGGCTCTTCTCAGGGCTTAAGGTGCACACTGCCCTGCTCCTACTCTGAATAATAAGTAGAACAGAAATAATCATGTAACTCACTAGCTACGAGAACTCGAAACCAACACCGGGATTAGCAATGCTGGGTTGGATAATCAAAACAGTTGAATACATTATAGGCTACCAGCAGACATCAACGAAAAAATGAGTGCAGGTGTACTTCGAGCATAACAGGCTATGCGCGCCCTCGACAATACTATACCGTGCGCAAACCAGCCAACGGTAATCCACTCTCAACCCAAGAGTTGCACATAATAATATTGCATACATATAAAGAACTAACAATACAAGGCAGTGTCCTAATATGACTACTAACCTCGGGGTGATATTAGTGGAAGCAAGTTGCCCTGACCACCTCTAATATCACACCAATATATCCTGCTTCAACCTGGGCCCCCCAGTGAGTAACCGCCCGAAACTATGAACTCTTAGAGTCCACCTCCCACACTCACTTAACTATGGGGGGGTCCAGACTGAAGCTGGATTCCTTATTAATATTAAACACTCCGTTGCCTCAGTTCGAAACCCGAAATAGGGAACAAACAAGAGCTGGGGCAGAATCGTCAAGGCTGTTACCGGTTCCTAAGCACGAACACTGGGAAAAGTATGTAGGGGTTATGGATGTGTGTGTGTGTGTGGACTGTCTATGGGATTAACAGTGCTTATTAGTAAGGACCCCGGCAAACCTCCCAGCTCGTCCCTATCACTAATTCCGAAGTAGCCACCGAAGGTTCAGAATCTATAATGAAAATGGAAAGATAGAAAATGCTGATCAGAGGAAAGGAATAATAAAAAAGGGAGAACTAGATGTCAAGGATTCTCTGTTAATTATGTTACATTACTCTTATGCAAGCAAGAAAAAAATAAACAGGGGCAGACTGGTGTACCACTAAAGAGGGCTACCACCACCTATACTGTCTGACCGCCCACGAGAGAATGAAGATGCCTGGCCCTGGCGTAGCTAGCGGTCTCCAGGCTCAAACTAAGATGGGGTTGCAATATATCACCACACGATATGATATGAAGTAAGAAGGAGGTGTGGTGTGGAGGTAGATGTGCTGGAAAGTGTGAAAAGGAACAACTTGAGATGGTTCGGCCATATGGAACGTATGGAAAGCGAGAGAATGACTAAGAGGGTGTACGAGAGCGAGGTGGAGGGACAGAGGGGGAGAGGTAGACCGAATATGAGGTGGAAGGATGGAGTGAGGAACTACATGAACGAAGGCGGTGCTGGTTGGGGGGAGGGGCGTCGACTGACTGGGGACAGAGGTGCATGGGGGCGGTTCGTTCGTGGCCACCCCTTCGGGGATCACGGCGTCAGGCAATAGATAGATAGATAGACGATATGATAACACTAAGAAACTTCACAAGAATAACTTATACTAAAGTATTCCTGTGTTAACAAATTAACTAAAACAGTGTGGCAGATAAAATAAAGTACATCTTAATATTGCAACACAACTAAACTTGCAATGGTCACATAATTAAATGAAACTGGTGGGGGCAGGCAAGCTCGCCGCTCCCTCCCTCCCTCCCCGAGACGGGAGCAACATCGCCCCCCCTCCACTTCCTCACTTACCACGTCTAGCAGCAAAATTACAGCGTTGCCCTTAAAACAAAACTTCATACACGAAACTAGTAACACTCTGTCGGCTCATTCTACCCAAATGTTTATTGAGACAAACATACTTAGAGGCACGGCAAAACTAGGCATGAGTAATTGGAAGGGTATCGGAGTGAAACTCACAATACCAGGTCTTTTTAATACTAGACTTGGCACAGCTGCTTTAATAAGTCAGGCGCCACTACCTTAACCGTCTAGTTACTCCTAAAATACCCTGGTCATTGTGACAATATATATATATATATTATATACTGTATATACATATATCCATGGTATTATGAATTGTGTTAATATTGTTTCGCGTGTGAACAAGTAACCCATATAGTTTGTTTATGCTACATTGAAACTGATAACTAGAAATGTCCTTCTGTGTTGTCCTTATACCTCTGGATGTTTGTGTGTGTTTATGTGCAAATTAATTTCTAGTCTAGTTGAGATTGAGTCCACGAGATAGCCAGTTAAACACAGCAAAATTCCTGGTATAACAACAATAACTGCCGCCAGGCTCCCAGACATGCCCTTCGCACACTCCCCAGTTCCATTTCCACTATGTGGATTAAGACCATTAGCACTGAAGGAACGGATCCAAAGCAGTCCCTCACCTGGACAGCAGTATCCACCAATGTTTTGCTATTATTTTTACCCCTGTGGGGTTACTTGCTGGCAACACACAGGGGTGCTCTGAGGAGAGGTACCACTGTATCAATACTACAGAGGCTGACTGTACCACAGAAGTGGCGACAGATGGAGTCACAACATCCCTACGTCAGATGTAAATCACAATAATATACCTAAATTGGTCATATATTCCTTGTTTATTTTATGTATCTATGTATATACTCAGGCACATACCTCATAGCTTGTGATGGCCGACTCGAAATAGAGCCCGAACAGGGACAACACAACATAAAAACAAAATATTTAATTCACACACATACTTGCTTATATCTTTGATTTTTTACAGCTCAGAGGAATTCTTTGGTGATTAAAGCTGTGTGGTCATGAGCTTCTTAATTCTCTTAGGCAGTACCATTACAGCGAAATAGTGAAGAAAACTATCTCAATTTTGCATATCGGGTGTCCCAATATATACCAGTTCCCAGGATTGAAAGGAAAAATCATAGGGTAGAAAACAATCATAAAATACAATAAAATTTGATTTAAAGGAATAGACAAATATTACACTGGTATATGATTAATATTTATTGGTACTGAATGCAACAAGAGCATTATATGGCACGCTAAAACATTCAAGAATATAGTGATAATGTTAAATTAATACCGGTAACATAATATGGCATATATTTAAAAAAAGAAAATGACTAACTAAAGCATAAAATCCGATATACTTAAAACTCGCAATACCTCAGTAGGTAAATATATGATGTTAAGAAATACTTATCAAATGCGGAGAGAGCATTTCATTATGTAGAATGTATTCCTTGGGCATATCTTTCTCTCTACCTCACACATCCAGCTATCTCTCTCTCACTCCTGCCAGTTCTCAAGTTTCTGGGTACACTTCTTCTTCCTTTTCCCTCCTGTACTTGCTTTACACTTAATGTCTCCAATGTACAGCTTGATGATTTTGGATTTCCTTCTTGGTTTGACCTTGTACTGCACCCTCATGTGCATGCACACCTGGTAGCAGAGGTAGCGATGAGCCAGCTGCAGGTCTGATTCTGATCCATGGGTCTGTAGAGAATTAGACCAGAGAGTTAAGGGGGTATCACACTAGAAATTGTATAGCTAACTATGGATTAGCAACATCATTCTTAATAAATCTATTCATAATCTTGATAACTTGCTTCCAGAGGAAGCTCCCGAAAAGGGGAGGCTATGTCAATAACCGCCTCCAGCCAGGCTCCTAGACATGCCCCTAGCCCACTCTTCAGGGTCATTTCTGCTGTGGATTAAGACCATAGGCACTGAAGGAGCAGACCCAGAGCAGTCCCTCACCTGGAAAGCAATTCCACCAGTGTTTTGCAATTTTGTGTACCCCGTTGGGGCCCTGGCCGGCAGTACACCGAGCACAGGAGTGTTCTGAAGAATTTCTTCTTTAATCGAGACGTCAACTTGTGGAATGTGCTTCCCCGAGATGTTATAGACTGCAGGACCATTGAGAGCTTGAAATTGCTTGAGAGTTTGATTGCAAGCATTTTATAGCTTATTATTTGCAGGCGTTCAGTAAATTTCTTACGGTAATACAAACAACCAAACAACGAAAGATTGAATATTTGTGCTGCACATCCCTCATACGAAATACCATTCCCACCGTATAGAGAGAATACAGAAACTGAACTGAAGAAAGAGTGAAAAAGATATAATAATACAGAAATATTACAAGCAAATAAATGAAATAGAGGGATTAGTAGAGAAAATAATAATGAGAATTACATATACGGATGAGGAAGAGAGAGAGGGAAAGCGAGCGAGCCAGAGAGAGAGACAGACAGACAGGAGGAGTGAGAGAGATTAGAGAACATAATAATGAGAATTACATATACGGATGAGGAAGAGAGAGAGAGACAGAGCGCGCGAGAGAGGGAAAGCGAGCGAGCCAGAGAGAGAGACAGACAGACAGGAGTGAGAGAGAGAGAAAGAAAGAGAGAGAGCGAGAGAGAATACAGAGAATACAAAAATAAGGAGAAATAACCGAAGGAATAGTAGACGCGCGAGAGGCCGAAGTCAGGCCAAAGGGAACGCAACCGAACGCACCCGGGAAATAGATCAAAAAGTACCTCCTCTTCCTCACCTATTCCCACCCTCCACACTCATTCATAACATCCATACATAGACTTATATGGGGAGACGAAGACTTGTTCTTTCCAAAAATGATAGTTTCGTTCGCATTGGAGCCATTGCCACACGACCTATGTCGCGCGCCGCCAGATAGTCCAGATTTATTATACTCAACTTATGTTGCGCGCCGATAGTTAGGGGTTAAATGTTAGATGTTATCAAGATGCTCGAATCGGAAATGGAACCCAAAAAGGCATGCAGCGGAACAATGCTCGTGCAGGCTATGCACACAAAAAGGCAGGAGATATAATGCAGTCGGAGCCAAGAATATCCTAAACGCCACAACAATAATAATAATCGCCACGACAATGCAGTATTCCTGTCAACAAAAAGAGCCTAAGTCGTTTGTCTCAATACATCAAACTAGGCTGCGAAATGCTTGTGTAATCATAAACGGGTATGCATAATAAGAGTAATTGGGTTAATAGACTTAATGTCTACTATGACTGATAAAGTCTAGCTAGAGTCAATGATACGAGATACTGGTGCGCATGGCATGCCGCATAGCCTAGTGCAAATCTCAAGTCTGTGCGTCAAATATTACGTTATAATGAAGGGTAGCTTTCTTGAGAAACCTTAATACCGAAGTATTAAGCGTTCTCCTGGCGTACCTCAAAGACAAACAACGAGCTTAGAACAGTGCAGAATGGTATAGGCAAAAAGCCCTCATTCGTGCATGCTCTACTCTCAATGGCACACAGACTAGAATTTACCCAATCAACTCCAGTTCTCAGGTATGTCGTGCAGCTTTTAACTAAAGCCAGCACCCATCGGAAACAATACCTTATAGTATCAGACTCCTAGTCTAGCATTATCTAATCCAGCAGAACACTAATAATTATAGGAAGCGGTACTGAACAATATGAATGCCAACCAATGCTTCGTGATCAACTTATCTTAACAACTAACATACATGGGTTATATAATACCTTAATGCACAATACAACTGGCCAGCATGAAGCTGATTATGCAGAGTTAACCAGAGGGGGTATAATATTAATAAAAGGTGGTGAAAGATATGGAAAATGAGAGAGATAGGCAGAGGAAAAGGTTCTCAGGTGCAGATACGGGGGACAGATATCAAAGGGATAAGAGGGATGCGTTCTAGAAACCAGATCTGAGGGAGAGAGTGGCAAGAGAGCTGTATATATACTAGCACTAGCTCGCATCGTGTAAGCAAAGCGGTAACAAGTCCTTCAGCCAATGCCAAAGAAGCCAGCCAAACATGACGTCACCAAGCATGGTAAAAAACTCCTCCAACCAATCCCCAAGAGGCGAGCCAGCCGTGACATCATCGAGCATGGCAAAAAACACTGCGCGCCTCCCCACACTCTGTTCTACTCTCTCTCTCTCTCTCTCAAATCCTATCATTACTACTTAATGATAAAACATATACTTTGCAATTAAATATATAAAGCCTTGACATGGGCGAAAACAAAGAGCCTTTCTGGACTGCCCATGACACGAGCTTTCATATGAAATAAAGCACACAATAATACATCAACTGTAGCCACATCCACTGCCCTGGCGATCCTAGCGAGTCACCGTAGGACAAGCCATGCGGTTCTAACGGAGTGGTTAACGTCACACTAGCCAAAGACACGACTGCTGTAAGCTGGTTACTAGAGCAGGAACGTGCAAAATGCCCCTTATTATGACACTTAAAACACTCTACTTCACCCTTGGACTTCCTGTGAGGTGGGGAAGGGCCCTGACCTTTCTTAAACGGGACGGTTTTTGGTTTGTGATCAAAATTAGTATCATTGCTCTCACTTTTGTTATTAAATGTTGCATCACTGACTCGGGGGGGTGGAGTGTTGCGCCCCTTGTTAACTGCATCGGTCCGTTGTGCAGACCCGCACCACGAATCAGCGATAATCTCAGGTCAGCCAACTCGGCTGCCTTTTGTAGAGTTTTAGGTAGTTTCTCTTTGAGGTTCAAAGTCAGGTCGCCGCCTGTGCATTTAAAAAATTGCTCTAGAAGGAATAGCTGCTCAAGCTCTTCGAACGTCGTCACCTTCTCTGACCTCAGCCAATTTCTCAAAGCATCAGACAGTTCCCGGGCAAGTTCTAGAAAAGTGCACTCACGGCCCTTCGTAACACCCCGAAAGTTCAACCTATATGTCTCTGGCTGTAACTCGTACGCCCGCAGAACAGCTTCCTTCAATACCTCATAATCGATGCAAGACTCCAAGGGCAACGCATCATATGCCTTGAGTCCTTTGCCAACCAACCTAGAGGAAACAAGGGCTGCCCACTTAACCTCGGGCCATTGGTGCTCCCGGCACTTCTTCTCAAAACGCAGGAAAAACTCGGTGACACCCGACTCGTCAAGAAGGTGCGATAAAGACTGATCAAGACCTCGATTCCCAGAACCGAGACGCTGCCCTGTCGACTCCACCCGAGACTTCTCAAGCTCTATGTCTGCACAGTACTTCGTACCCTCAACCTGAAGCTCAGCCTCACGTATGGCCTTTCTCTCCTCAGCCTGAATCCTAAGCTTAGATTCTCGCTGCCGCTGCTCGAACTCATGCTTTCGCTGCTCGAGTTTGGCGAGTTCGAGCTGAAACAACATCTCGGAAGACAAACCCTGAGGAGGGGGTGCTACTATTGGGGACCCACCCCGTGAATCACCTAGAGGCATACCCAACCGCCAGTGGGCATCGGCCTACGGGAACGTACCCGGCTCCGGAGCCCAAGGGGGCGCCATGGTAGGAGTCGAGTGGAATGGGGGTTGGGCCGAAGGTGCCCCAGCTCCCGCTCCACCCGAACCCCCACGCACCCCACCCAGCACACAGGCAACCAGCTCACTTCTCGACAAACTGCTAGTACCGGGAAACCCCAAGAACGTGGCTACACACTGCAGTCCGTACCGGTCTAGCCCCGACACACGATCCGCTGACACAGGCTCCTCCAAAAATGTCCGAGCATCCTCCTCATTGTTCACCACCCGAACGCCGCTTAACAACTCCACCTTCTCCACCTCCTCGCCTGCTTCCCGTACTGTGTCCTCACTGTGCACTGATCCGTCATTCGACATAGTGTCCACCGGAAATCCTCAACGTTTATAAAAAAAAAAGAAGTACCTAAACTCTCATGTAGCACTATTCACTCAAAAAAATGCTTGAAGACAACTCAAGTGCTATACTACGTTGCCAAAAAAAAATTCCAACGTGTCCAAAATATTCCTCAAAAACAAATATCCAAAAATCCTGCAATTATTTCTTAGTTCACTAAATCCTAGACTAAGGTCGCCATTTGTTATGATGACTAAGATAAGATACTAGGCAAGGTCGCCATTTGTTATGACGACTAAGATCAGATACTAGGCAAGGTCGCCATTTGTTATGACAACTAAGATAAGATACTAGGCAAGGTCGCCATTTGTTATGACGACTAAGATAAGATATTAGGCAAGGTCGCTATTTGTTACGACCGGGACTACGAATAAATCAAGGGCACTTAATGATTGGACTAGTAATAGGGCACTATGTAACAACGGTACGCTAGATCCAAACCCTCGAACTTATATGCCGGCGAACAAAACACCTATACCCTCCAGAGTTAATCTGTGATAGCGGGGTATCTTTAACTGGGCATAAATGTACTCTACTTCAGGCTAACCTACACTGGTATAGCCTGATAACAAACAAGATGCAAGTTACATTCAAATGCATAAAAAGGAATCTATGGAAAGATCAATTAAATCACTGCAAGATTTAATACAATAAAAAAGATGCTTCAATACAGTTACTCTAAACAACAATAAACTCTTCACTCCTATCTGAAAGAAAGTAAAGTATAGTCCTACAGCATAGACCTGGAAACTTCTGAAGAAAGTCTGATGCTCATAAAATGCTTGTACTAATCTTGAACTATATAAAGGCAGGAGGCAGGACACCACACGTGTAAATCGAATACACTAAAAGATAGGACATATAATGTTAACTGACACGAGAATACTTTAAATGCGCAGCGGTAGCAATGCTCGACACTAAAAGAAGTACTTCCTCATCAACGAAACAGTCTGCTATGGTTGTGCGGCTCAACAACAACCTAGACTAATAAATGCTGTGAATAATAATGCATACATATCAAAGAGCTTATATTAAATACAAGTGTCTACTAGGTTAATAATGTCTAGCTGGGACACTCTAGGTAAGGAACTTGGGTTGAGCAAGACAGGCTCGTAGCCTAGCGATGTCCTTAAGACTGTATCCTTTAAGTTACTTTAATTGACTAGGGTGCTCTCTCGATAGATCCAGATCACAAGTATCTGGTTCTATCCTGGCGACCCTCTAAAGACAAGCAAAGAGGCAGCAAAGTGTGGAACTGGTACAGGCCAAAACCCTCAGTCAACACAATGCTATACTTGCAAAGGACGCAACCGAAAAGACATCCCAGGCTACCACAGGACCGGTCGAAGTCGTGTAGGTATAAGCAAACCGTACACACATCGGAGCCAACGACTACAGTTACTTTATCCCAGTCTAGCATTAAATAAAAGAGCAGAAACACTAAATCAATAATGGAGACACACACAAAGTTCTTAACCTATACTAACTAAGAACCCTCAAACCTATTCTAAGTACATGTAAATATCTCTGAGGACGGTGCATGCAATACAATGGGCCGGCTATGAAAACCATATGCAGAACCCAAGGGGAGTGTTGTGCAGTTAATAAAGGTTAGAGTATGGAAAGAGAGAATCGAGTGAGAGAAACAGTGGTAAAGGGGGTGATCGGGAGAGAGTATGCAAAGGGATGTTAGAAGCACGCGCGCCAAGCCTGTCCTGACGAGGACAGCTCCTGGGGAGGCTCATGGAGGAGGCAAGTTACACAGGAGCCAGAAAAAGGCGCGATGGTCGGCCAATCACGGGCCGATACGTCACAAGACAGCAGGTGTCACGTGACACAGCCAGACACGCCGGCCAATGGCGAGCGAGAGGCAGGAATGCACCCGTGACTCAGACACTCACTACCTTCTCGCTCTGAAAGTCTTTCTCATTCCCACGCTGGTACTATTATCACTACTGTTGATATAAAATATAACCCGTTGTCACAGACGAAAACAAAGACCACCACTGGACTGTCTGTGACAATGCAATTACTAGGAAAGAAAGAAAAACATTCTCGGATAACTGTAGCCCATTTCGATGTCCCTGGCGAGCGCTAGTGGCTAACAAGAGGCGATTCTGCCAACACTGGTAGACGTCACACCATCTAAAAACGCTGGACCACGGCCTGTCACTCTTACTATTAACTTTTGCAATATTCGCGGCCTTTCCTCTAATTTTCACTCTATTGAACACCATCTCTCCTCCTTCAAACCTGATCTTCTTTTTCTCACCGAAACTCAGGTGTCTGAAGCAACTGCCAGCAGCCCCTTCTCTGTATCCTCCTACTTTCTCTATCCTAGTTTCAAAGCCAATGGTGGATGTTGTGCATACGTGCACAACAAACTCACTTGCTCTCGTATTCCCGATTTAGACTCCTCTGAATTCTCAACTTTATGGCTCAAACTATCCTGTTATTCTCATACTAAATATTTCTGTGCTGTCTATCTTTCCCCTAACTCTACCTACTTTCCCAAATTCTTTGACTATCTAAACTCTAAAGTGGAACACATTCTATCTATCTCTCCCTTCTCTGAAATCTCCATCTTTGGAGATTTCAACGTTCACCACCGCCAATGGCTCTCCTCTCACTCTACTGATCCTTCTGGTGAACAAGCCTACGTCTTTTCTATCATAAATGACTTAGAGCAGCTGGTCCAGCAACCCACCCGTATCCCAGATCGCTTCGGAGATCGGCCCAACATTTTCAACTTATTTCTGACTTCTAACCCTTCTTCTTATACTGTCAATCTTTTCTCTCCTTTGGGCTCCTCCAACCATAACCGTATCTCCGTCACCTGTCCTATCTCTTCAGTACGGCCATCCGAGCCTCCCAGCCGGCGGCGCTTGTGGCACTTTGGCGCTGCCGACTGGGAGGCTCTCCGGCAGTACTTCTTTGATTTCCCATGGAATGACTTCTGCTTCCGTTGCCGAGGACCCTCGGAGAGTGCTGAACGCATTACCGAGGTAATCCTCTCGGGCATGGAAGCATACATTCCATTTTCTTTCTCTCAGTCTAATGCAAAAATATCTTGGTTTACTCACGCTTGTTCTACTGATGTCCACAACAAGGGGGAAGCATTCAAACGGTACCGATGCCTTAAAACTCAAGAATGTCATTCTTCCTATGTTTCTGCCCGGAATCAAGCCAATTCTGTTCTTCGACTTGCCAAGCATCCTTTCATCAATAATAAATGCACTGAACTATCCAACTCTAGCTCTTCCCAAGCTTTCTGGCATCTAGCCAAAAACCTCTCCAACAACTTTTCTTCCTCGTCTTTCCCTCCCCTTTTCCACTCTGATGGCACAACCATCATTTCTTCCTCTGACAAAGCTGAACTCTTTGCTCAAACTTTTGCCAGAAACTCTACCTTGGATGATTTCGGTGCTATTCCTCCCTCTCTACCCCCCTCTCTCCTACTTATGCCTAATATCCTAATCTCTTCTAAAGATGTACTTTTTACCCTCTCTGGGCTTAATACTAAGAAGGCGTACGGTCCGGACGGTGTTCCTCCTGTTGTACTTAAAAACTGTGCTACCGAGCTGAACCCCTGCCTAGGTAAACTCTTTCGTCTATGTCTCTCCTCTAACATCTTTCCTTCTTGCTGGAAGTTTGCTCTCATTCAATCTGTCCCAAAGAAGGGTGACCGCTCTCAACCCTCCAACTATCGTCCAATTGCTCTCATCTCTTGTATCTCTAAAGTTTTTGAAACTATTCTTGCTTCCAAATTTCTTAAGCATTTCTCTTCTCAGATCGCCAGTATGGCTTCCTTAACCCTCCAGCCCCGGGCACTCTAGCTCGCGACTGTGCTGTGGTACCGGGGGTTTTGACGATCTTTGGGCTCTGTTAACTCATCTGTAATTCAATAAATAAGGCATGTAATGTTATGAATAAAAAAGTAAAATGTTCCACAAACCTTCCTCTGTAGAATGCCGTTGAGTAGAGGTCTGTAGCCCAAGTGATTGCATAATGGTGAGCGCGGGAAGACGAGTGCTTTTCGGCGGCATATTCTTCCCGTGTTCGGATGCGTCGCCCCGGCCACGGCTACCACGCACCTAGCCGCTCGTCACGCCAAAGTGTTTATTTCCCTTAGACGATTTTAGTGTTTGATATTGAGAATGTGATGTTTATTTGATATTTGTATAGTTATTTTGAGGCCAATTATATAAAGTATGTTTATTAGGGTATCACTGTCACTAATATTGCTCATTTTCACTCGATACCGTACATTTTTATTAGGCACTGATTATTCGTTATTACAGGTGTTTATTATACTTTGGCCATCAAGTATTGGGTCTTGTGTCACTTTCACTTTGATAAATATGCTTTAGAGAGTGTCACTGTCACTGATAATGCTAATTTTCACTCGATACCGTACATTTTATTAGTAATTGAGGTAGGTTATTGTTATATTAGGCACTGATTATTCGTTATCACAGGTGTTTATTATACTTTGGCCATCAAGTATTGGGTCTTGTGTCACTTTGACTTTGATAAATATGCTTTAGAGAGTGTCACTGTCACTGATAATGCTAATTTTCACTCGATACGGTAAATTTTATTAGAGGTAGGTTATTGGTATATTAGGCACTGATTATTCGTTATTACAGGTGTTTATTATACTTTGGCCATCAAGTATTGGGTCTTGTGTCACTTTGACTTTGATAAATATGCTTTAGAGAGTGTCACTGTCACTGATAATGCTAATTTTCACTCGATACGTTACATTTTATTAGTAATTGAGGTAGGTTATTGGTATATTAGGCACTGATTATTCGTTATCACAGGTGTTTATTATACTTTGGCCATCAAATATTAGGTCTTGTGTCACTTTCTCTTAGTTATATGCTTTGTAAACGTTTTATATACAATTTATTGTGTCTGTTTTCACTGATTTATATATTTCTATAGGTTGTAATCATATGAATGTCACTTATTATATACATATGTGTCACTTTCACAGATGATTATGGTGTAATTGTATTTGTATAAATGGTCTCATAATACATGACTTTCGTATAACAATACATTGTTTTACTTCCACTTTTTGCCTATATGTATACTGTACATATTGTCATTATCTTTGGCACTTTCACTATGATTATTAGAACTCCTGCTTGGAGTGGTAATCAAAGAAGCACCCATCAGCACAGAGTGCCACCCTGCACTCCAGGGTGGACTTTTTACCTGACCTCGCCCTCAGCCTGGTGTTGTAGCAGACATGGCACCGCTTCTGCTGCGTTCTTCCTGATGCTGACTGAGGCAGGGAAACAAGCCTGTGCAATGTGTGCATATTCATGTAATATGCACAGTGCAAGCGGTCAGTAGCGGCGGGCCCAGCATGTGCCACTGCCCTCTGTGGCGTAGCATACTTCTCCAGGAGCTCCTTCAACACCTGCTTTTGATACCTCCGCAGGCTATTGAACTTCCTGGGTGTGTTCTCATTCCGAAGCTTGTAGATGTTGTAGGCGTTCAGAATGGACATGTCCACCATGTGTAGAAATAATTGTTTGTACCATCTGCACGAGGTACGCAGGCAATCAATGAAGCCTATCTGCATGTCGGACTTGTCCACCAGCCTCATGTTGATGTTGTAGTCCAGGACAGCATCGGGCTTGGTCACCCTGGCCTGGGTGCGGCGATCCACCTTGCCAGTCTCCACCATTTCCCCCTTGTGGATGGTGCTCATGAGGTTGACCTTCCGCTGGTCGTGCCAGTGGATAGCCAGAATGGGCCCCGACTTCTTCCTGAACACATCACCTTTTTTGGTGTTTGGAGGGAAAGTTTGCATGCCCTTCCTTTTCCCTCGTACTGTGCTCCCTGTCTTGCGCTCAAGCAGGTACTTTGAGAGAGTGGGGGACGTGTAGTAATTGTCCCTGAAGAAGACGTGATTCTTGTGGAAATAGCGGTCCATCATGGCTTGCACCACTGCTCCGCCAAAGCCAATAAGGGGGTCCACAAGCACGTCCCCTTCCTTCCCGCTGTAGACCAGGAAGTCCAGGACATAGCCAGTTTGGCAGTCGCACAGCACAAAGAATTTTATGGCAAAGTGATGTCTTTTTGAGGGGATGTACTGCCAGAAGCTGAGTTTTCCCCGGAACAGCACAAGAGACTCATCAATGACGACCTTACAGAAGGGCTTGAAGTAGGAGGTGAAGCGTTCTCGCATCATCTCGTACAACGTCCTATTCTTCCACAGCTTGTCTGGGAGGTGGACGTCGGTGTTGGTGACAAGATGGAGCGCTGCGAGGATATCAAGGTACCGGTCGCGAGACATATATTTCCCGAAGACAGGGGTGGATATGAGATCATTGGTGATCCAATAGTCAGGCAACCTATGCTTCTTGACATGAGGCATTAGCATGGTGAGTGCCAGGAAGACCATGAACTCGTGATGATTCACTGGGGTCCACTGCCTCATGTGGCCCTTGGTCACCTTGCCAAAAAAGTGGACCTGGAATTGGTGCTGCTTATTTGTCTCTTTGACAACATACCCTACCACCTCCTCATCAAAGAAGGCCTCAAAAAGTTTGTGTGGTGGAGCATTGGGGCCTGCGGAAAAATTGGGGGTAATGCCTGAACCCTCCTGTACCTCATCAAAAGCTGGCACATCAGGGTTGTACTCATCCCCGTCAACTACGTCTTGCCACTGAAAAACGTAGAATGGGTCTTGTCGACGCTGACGAGGAGCTCCAGCTGGTGGCCCAGCACACCCACGGCCAACTCGGGAGGCGCGCTCCCTAGGGCGGCCAGGGCGGCGGCCAGCACGACGCCGGGCCAAGCGGATGGGTTGAGGGTCGTCCATGCCCATGTAGTCATCGTCAGAGTGGTCATCTTGCCCTGACGGTGGACCTACATAATCATGGCCAGAGTCTTCTGAGTGGTGCCCTTCATCATCAGTGGCCCCCACATAATCTGGCGGGGAACGAGTGATGCGTGGGCGGCGTGCGGGTGGGCGAGGAGTGGAAGGAGAGGCTATGTCCCCCCGAGGTCCTGGGCTCCTTGGGCTGCGACGAGTGACAGAAAGCAATGCTTCACTGTCACTAGGCCCAGGTATTGGTGATGCGAGCTCAAATACTTCTTCAGGAACACATGTTGAAGGCAGGAGAGGTGGGGAGGACCGTGGGGAAAGTTGCGTTGGCGTATGGCTGGGGCGGACAGGGGTGGACGCCGCTGGAGCCTCGAACAAAACCCGCTTACTTTTCTGTCCTTTTTGGGCATATATCCTGCCTTTCCCCTTTTCGGCAGCAGTATGTCTCCTGTCGGGGGACCTAGGAGGCAAATAGGCCGAAAGTGGGGGGTCCTCAACCCTTGGCAGTGGTGGGGGTGGTGGGGAAGAATGCGGGGCACCCGGGTCATCTTGGGTGGCTTGGGTAGATAAGGGAGACAATGGCGGGCGAGATGAGTCACCACGCTCACCCTCACTCACAGCCTCATCCTCACCAAATCTTTTGGCTTCTTACCTAGCTGCCGCGGCCGCCTTTTCAAGTATTTGCTTCTTATATAAGTGTAGCTTGAAAGGCGATTTAGCTGGCGAAGGGCTTGGAGTCGTGTCACTCATGTGAAACTTGGAGAGTGACCTGGAACTCTCCCACTCACTCACTCTCTCCACTTCACTGTCTTCAGGTAAAACAGATTTCTCAAAAGCTGGTACATCACCTTCATCACTCTCATCACTCTCATGTTCACTCGCAAATCCCACGAATTGCTCGTCTTTGTCACTCTCATCGCCATAATCACTCGACTTATAATTAGTTGAGTTATCACTGCCTTCATCATCAACATTATGCTGTGCATCAGCACGCTCATAAAGTCTCAATGTCGTCTCAATACCTCCGGGAGATAACACATTTAGGCGATGGCGTCGGAGTAAGGCGCGACGAACTAGGGCGGGCGTCGTAGGGAGCACGGTATCGGACACAGCGGAATCACTATTTGGCATACTATCCATAATGGCGTCGGGGTAGATACTGTTGCTGTGGCGTAGTTTACGTCTGGTGGCGCCACCTACCCTCCCACGATACCAAAAATGTATGCGCGGCATTCAAAAGCACGTACGCAAGCAATGGGCATTCAAGAGCCCTTCCGGGTTGCGCGGGCCGAGTTTGTTATGGGCGTTCAAGAGCCCTTCCGGGTCTGAAGGGTTAAGGGTCGCTCTACTGGTGATCTTCTTTTATATCTTACTAACTCTTGGTCATCCAACTTTCAGGACTTCGGTGAGACATTTTCTGTTGCACTAGACATATCGAAGGCCTGCGATAGAGTCTGGCACAAATCTTTAATTTCCAAACTGCCCTCCTTCAGATTCTGTCCCTCCATCTGTGCCTTTGTCTCTAATTTCCTTTCCGGCCGTTCCATAGCTGCGGTTGTGGACGACCATCGCTCAATTCTTCATCCTATCAACTCCGGTGTTCCTCAGGGATCTGTCCTATCTCCTATTCTCTTTCTAATTTTCATAAATGATCTTCTCAACTGTACATCTAGTCCCATCCATTCATATGCAGACGACTCTACTTGACACCACTCAATTATTTCCCAGAACGCCCCAGCCAGCAGTCCCTCAAAATTAAACATAATGAAGCTATAAATTGCTTATCTTCTGATCTAGCTACTATTTCCAATTGGGGTAGAGAAAACCTTGTTACAGTTAATGCTTCCAAAACTCAATTTATCCACCTTACTACCCATCAGGAACCTCCAGAGGACTATCCCTTATTCTTCAACAATACAAAAATCAACCCTTCATCTTCCCTCAATGTTCTAGGTGTCTCTTTCTCTTCTGCTCTCACTTGGAAAGACCATATTACCAGTCTCGCTAAGGCAGCCTCCCAGAAGCTGGGTGTGCTCAATCGCCTCAAGGGGTTCTTTACCCCTGCTCAGCTACTTGCTCTGTACAGGGGCACAGTGCATCCTTGTATGGAGTATTGTTCACATGTGTGGGGAGGATCCTCTCACACCGCACTCCTAGATAAAGTAGAAAGGAAATCTTTTCGTGTCATTAACTCCCGTCCACTCACCAATTCTCTGCAATCTCTTTCTCTTCGCCGCAATGTTGCATCTCTCTCACTATTCTATCGCTACTACAATAAACAGTGTTCCTCGGAGCTTTTCCAGTGTATACCACCTCCTCTACGTTGGGTACGTAGTACCCGCCTTGCAACACAACCCCACCCCTACTCTGTGCAACTCTCCAACCCAAGAGTGAAACGCTATTCTCAGACTTTCTTCTATTCAACTGCTGAGCTCTGGAACTCTCTCCTAGAATCAGTCTTTCCCTCTTCCTATGACTTAAATTGCTTCAAACTCTGTGTGTCCAGGCATTTTAGCTCGAACGTCCCTTGATTTCGGCCCTGTCACTCTTTGAAATCTGGGGGAGGCACTCGCTGCAGGCAGTTATGCCTTTTGTCTCCCTCATTCACATAGAAACACAAAAACAAAAATAAAAAACCCACCCTCCTCCTCCGAAGAAATTATTGTCATTAACCTATAACCTGACAACCTTACCTAGCCTGGGGGCTGCTGCTCCCGAACCCCTGCAGGTCTTAAAAATTATGTAGGTGTCAAATTACTAAAACAAATACTGCAGTGAAGTGGAAAACACACCCAAAACCGCGAATGGTCAGTAAGTGGGTCAACAGAAAACAGTGGGGTGCAACAGGAGTAAATTCAAATTCCTTGGCGATCGCGTCAATGGACTTCTTAACACTCCACGAGCGGCTAGGTCGGTAACTTCTACTACCTGCCAAGCGGGTAGTTTTACCCTAAACGAGCTTATTTCGGTGCTCTTTTTCATTCATAAACAAAAGCCAGAGCGTAATACAAGTATGTATCCGTGAAAGGGCGATAATTGAGCTTTCCAATGACACCAGAACCATCCTTCTACGACCACTGGTTCTCTTGCAACGATCGTGCAACACGAAGGAAAATCGCTAAAATACGGTAATTTCCTTACATAATTCCCTGTCTAGCGAGGTGGTGGGTTTGGATGTGTGTGGAGGTGGGCCCATTGCCGGCGTGGGAGCCGTGCCGAACGGTCAGAGTCAACCTACGCTCCTCCCACCGCTCGGACTCTCTCTCAGAGCCAATTATGTGCTCAAAATTGCTAACGACTTAAGGCGGTCCCCGCCACATTGTCCTTGGTTCTATAGACCGCCTTAAGTCGGGCCCCGCCAATAAGGGGTTAAATATGGTTTATTATAATACAAAACATCTTGTCTGTTGCTTGGGATTGATACCCTGACAGTTATCGAGTTTCAGAGGACTATCAGTAAATGGCAGATAATATCATCCTCACATGTACAAACGGTACACCGTGTCTCATGTTCTTGATCGCATTATTTTTAACCCTTTCAGAACGATTAATTCTTTTTACTTTTGGTTCTGGCTAATATTGGAGTTTAATAAAGACCCATGTAATTCAGACTTCCTCTCTCCTTGAAGGGAAAGGCGTAGGCTACGTTTCATGTTTTAAAAGGGAAATTACATATGTTATAGAAATGTGGCTTCTCAAAGCGGATGATATCAACAGAATGGAACGTAATTATATGAGAAGCTGAGATAGATGTGTGGTGCCAAACTGCAACATAGGATATCTAGTGAAGGGCTGAGGAGATGGTTTGGCATCAAGAGTATCAGTTATGAGATGCATACTAGTAGGCTTGGATGGTTTGGACATGGACATGGAGAGGATGAATGAACTAAGCTGGGTGAAACAATGAAAGTCCGTGAATGTGGAGGGAGCTGCACCAAGGGGCAGAAGAAGACAGACGTGAGATCAGATTTTAAGGTCTGATCTTGAATACAATAACCTGATAATTAAGGCAGCTCTGAACAGGGCTGCCTGGAACTCCGCCATTAGGACTTGGGACCAGAATCGCACTTCGTGTGGAGCACTCAGCCTTTAAATTTATGTATGTGTATAAATATATGGAGATGGAAGAGAGAAAAATAGAGGATGAATGGCAACAGTTTAAGGAAGGAGTGAAAGCAAGCGCAGATGAAGTATGTGGTAAAAGGAGAGTAGGTGGCAGAGGTATCAGGAAGGGAAACGAGTGTTGGAATAATATGGTGATAAAGGCAGTTAAGGAGAAGAGGCAGTGGTTTGAGAGGGTTTTACAGGATGGAAGTGTTGAGGTATGGGAGAGGTACAGTACAAGGAAAAAAGGAGGGAGGCAAAACAGAAGATTAAAGAAGCGAAGAAAACTGCAAATGAAAGGTGGGGTCAAAGATTGAGTAAGAATTTTTGAGGAATGTAAGGTGTTCTGGAAGGAGGTAAATAGAGTAAGGAAATGAGAACAAAAGCACTTCTTTTAATTGATGGAAATGTTACTGTCCCAATAACCAAGAAAATATCATAATAATCCCCAAAGATGTCGCATCAGATAAAATTCGATCACTTTTGATCCAATAATCAATTGTACAGGCTATAAGGAGTATGGCTAGGATGTGTCTGAAGGAAATACATGGAACAGGGTCGAAGAACCTAAGGGAACACAGCCCTATAATGGGGAGGGTACGTGACCCCTCACACACCCCACCATCCCTTTGCCCCCATCCCACCTCCTACCCTGTAAAGAGACTAGGCTATTGACAATATCGTACTAAATTACAAATACACAAAACGTATTTTGTAATTTAGTTATCGGTAAAACCATTATTTTTGTATATGTTTAGGCACTCTTGGGTTCAGAATGACCCCCCACATGTGTGCAAAAGCATTTTTTTCCATACGCGCAGGCACCGGGGGTAAAAGGGGGGGACAAACTTTGTGCCCAACTATTATCCACGGTGCCTGCGCGTATGGATTTTGTTGTGACGACAAAGTGACCCAGGCGTCAGTGTAGCACCAGCCACGGGGGAGACCAGACACGTCCCCCTGCTCTCTGGCTCTGGTGAGCTCCAGCAGCTCTTCCTGGGTCTTTCTCGACCCAATTGTACCTACAGTATAATTACATTTCAATATTCGTTATTGTGTATGCATACCTATTTAAGATATGATAACTAGTGTTTGTGGATACATAGATGATAGGAAGATAAATTATCTACATTGTGTAACAATCTAAAGTTTCTATGATGCAGCATATTGCCATAAAGGCAAATTTTATAAGTGTCAAATTTGTTCCTATTGTTTCAGATATCTGCATGTCAAGGAGTACCCTCACCCTCAATAAAACAGATTTTTCAACTTAAGTTTTATTTTCACTCTACATAATCTTAAGGGATAGTTATAGTAGTGATAGTAATGGTTAACAACAATCAAGGGTTTTTGGTTTACAATATACTGATGTTTAAAGTTAACGGAACAAAAACGACCAACGGTTACCTGCGGTGAAATGGAAAATTATGCTTACCTATTCAGGGTTAATTAAAGAAAATTAATAATTGTTATGGTTTACCAACAAAATAATAAATATATGTCCTTTACATAGTTTATTTCGAATAAATGCAAGTAAAACAAGCTAATATTTGCTATTTATACATCGACACCCAAATTACACGAAAGGTCTTAATATTGACAAAGAAATGGGGTCAAAGGTCTTAAAATCGCCATACTAATGGGGTCGAGCATCTTAACATCTCAAAACTAATGGGATTAAAGATGAGGGAGAAGGAGGTTCAGACAAATGACCTCCCTCATAAACAAAGGGAGGTAAGGCCCATATCTAGCCATCAATCAAACGAATCAGACAATAAATGAGCTGCGTGTAATTTCGCCTATTATTCAATCCAAATCTGAGTTCAGATTCACAAGAAATATAGATTCCTTAGCTGGCAATTATGTACGCATGATAAACAGATTGGGTATTTGTATGCACTTCACACTACATATTTCGTTAACATGGAAATGGTATGTACATGCTCAGGCACAAACTCTATAGCTGGAGGTGGCCGATTCGAGACAGAGCCCAAACAGTAAAAATATATATGGTAACCTGTGATAATATAATATCCTTTAATATAAACCTCAATCCGTATAGAACACAAGTTTGCAAGATGTTATACCAATGTAAATCAATAAAGAAACATAAGGGCCCTTCGACACCTGTGACTGCTTAACCTTTATTTGCAAGTAAAGTGCCATAAATAACTTTTTACAAATATTCCAAAATCCTGTCTATACATTTCTTGTTCAAACATTACCATAACTCAATATAATATAATTTGTATTTTCAAGAGGAATGTCTTTAATTAGTTTGCACGGAGGTGTGTTTGAACTACTTTCTAAAGTCAAGTATTTTCTTGCAATATCAAGAGGGGAAAATGAAGTTGAACTGAAGGTGGAACAGGCGTTTTGATCACGACTGTATGTCACCCTCCTGAGAGTTCATTGTGTTAATATCGGTGTGTCTCTGTGGCATTTTCCTGTTGGTGGTCTCCGGCAGGAACAAGACAAGGACGGCAGCCACCAGAGCCACCACACTGAACACTGCCGAGGGTCCCCATACAACAACCTCACCCTGTAATAATGATAGAGTAATAACCGAGGGTCCCCATACAACAACCTCACCCTGTAATAATGATAGAGTAATAACCGAGGGTCCCCATACAACAACCTCACCCTGTAATAATGATAGAGTAATAGTTATAGTCTCTTTATTTTCATCTGACGAGGTAAATGTCAATCCCTTCAATATAATTACTCAGCTATTATGAAGAATTTATGCGAAATATGTTGTTAATTATGAACGTCTGGCATTTGTTTGATACAGAGGCATAGTAGTTTCATATTTACCAATTAAATATCGATATATTAGCTGCTAAAGGATTGAATTTACCCTCAGATGAAATAAAATTAGCTATAGTGAGCTGAATTTCGGTATGTGAGTATCATAGGTTCGAATCTTTGGAGTACCATATGTATTCATAAACCCTCTCAGTGCATATGGCGTCCTTTCAATTATATTCTGGCTGGGTTAAATTGTTTACGGATTTTATACAAAATGTGACAGGTATATCCGGTTGGTGAATGCCATGATCAGTTAAACTATATTTTGTACTTTACTCAAAACACAACGCCAAAAATATGATCAATTATTTTAACCATGTGTTAACCCTTCCGGTATCAGCGACGTATTATATATTTTATTCTAGCTATATTAAGACGATATTTGTACAGCTTAAGAAGGATCTGTGGCATTAAAAATGGTTATTGAAAATAGTTCGAAGTCTGTTCATTTGCTTAAAATGAATAAAATCGTCTATTAGTAGCCAGTATAAAATGAAAAGGACGGAACTGGTACTGAACGGGTTAGAGTACCCAAGCCTCACAATTTTCACTATACTATGTTTTGTTTGTTTTGAGATTATGTGGAATTTTTTTTAGAAAATAAATCTTGCTCATAGGTAATTAATTAAGGGGGTTGAGGTTATTTGTTGATCCATTAATGTATTCATTCATATATTGTTTAGTTTCCTCGCTAGACCTCCAGCGAGCTTAAAAATAACACCACCTAGACCTCCCTTCAAGATAAATTTGTACATTTTTTGGTAGAATAATGTTGCGGCCACAGATATTATATAATATATTTAATATTAGAAGATTTACGATATCAACAACTTTTGAAAACCCCAATATGACCTAGAAATAAGTCCTGCGCATAAACGAACACAATTTCGTTGACTTTCTTGGCAAGGGTTGTGTTAGTAGGCGAATTGTCTCTATGTTTACATTACACACTAGTGGTTATGTTCCCGTCTTATTTTTGTTTTTGTTTTTTCCTAAATTATCCCACGGCCAGCTGATATTTGCCCCCTGCTGGCAATTATATGATGATGACATTAAGGCATGGTGGGGTGAAGGGGGGCAAAGCACCCCGACAACCTATTACTGTATCCCGCGGCTGTTATGGGTAAGGTAATGCAAATTCTCCATTCACTGAATGATAACCAATAAAACACTATATTCCTTGAAAAAAGGATAACAAATCTTGGTAGATAAGCCGGTACAACTGATCTTAAGTGGTACCATTTTCGGGAAGGGTTGTTGTCGTTGTTGTTGTAGTTCCCAGACTGTCTGCCCAAGCAGTCCCGGGTCCAGTTGACCGAAGCCGCGCCAGATGGCTACTCCACAAATTGAAAAAGGAACTTTTCAATTTTGTTTTTTTTAGACTGAAAAATCCCCAAATCCAAACTAATTTTCGCCAAAGTTTGGCTCGGAATTTCACATTTTGAGGTCGTGTTACTATTCAATATTATATATTCAGAATTATTCCCATTTTACCCCTATTGTATCCCTCACCAAAAATCCTGCATTCCCAAATTCTCTCCTAGGTAGGTTATCGGAATTGGAATTAGGAATGATATGGTTCATACAAACTGCTTACCTCACTTTCAAACAATGGAACATGCCACACTACAGCCTTAAAATAGGAAAACAAATATATTGTCAGGTGCTTCGTATTATCGATAGTAGCAGACCATATTGTCCGAATTGGTCATTGCAAGGCATCGTGAGCAGGTAGGTGCACATGGACAGGTTAATGTGATTTAAGCATGTGACGACATGTTCCTAGATATTGGCATAGAAATTCCCTTTTTGACACCAAAAATACCCATTTACCCCATTTAACACCTTATTAGCGGGCTAGCGATTTATTTATATGTACCGCCCAGCGGGGTGTTTTTAGCCAAAATAGGGCTGTTTACGTGATCATTTTCATGCCTAAATAAGACCCAGAGCGTAAAACAAGTATCTATCCCTGAAAAGGCATAAACAGAGCTTTCCAATGACACCATAACGATCCTTTTATGATGGCTAGTTTTCTTGCAACAACCGCGCAACACGAGTGCAAAAAGCATGTAATTCGGTACTTTCCCCATACAATTCAGTATGTAGCGAGTGAGAGAGGGAGGGTGTCAGTAGGTTCGCCGCGGTGGTCTGGAGCAGTCATACGCTCGCTACTCTCCTGCCACCACTTGTCTCTCTCTCTCAGCAACATTACGTGCTGAAATTGCCACACTACCTATGTCGCGCGCCGCCAGATAGTCCAGATTTATTATACTCGACTTATGTTGCGTGCCGACATATAGGGGTTAATCTCAAAGGTTATAGACATTTATATACTGTAGATGTAGGTTACTCCTGAAAAAATATTGAAGAGAGATTGCCATACTAGGGAACAATTGGGTAAGGATTGCATTAGCAGGCGTACCATCGCTTTGTTTATATTAGTCGTACGGTCGCAGTTATGTTCGCGCAGTTATGTTCGCGTCTAAATTTGACTGCTTGCATTTCCAAATTATCCACCAGCTAGCTGTTATTTGCCCCCTGCTGGCAATATATATGATGATGACAATAAGTCATGGGGAATGAGGGGGGCAAAACCCCACTTAACGTATTACTGTATCCCACAGCCGCCGGTAATACAACTCTTACAAAACAACTAATTACCCAACAGTTTGCCGTGGATTACAATAACTAGTTGAGGGGGCTTCACCTGCCTCACCCTCCTTGATTTATTTTCATCATATATATTACTGGCAGGGCGCAAATAACAGCTGGCCTTGGGATAATTTTGTAAAAAAAGTAAAGGCGAGTATTACTACGAACATAAGACTTATTGTAAGCAAAGCGATGGTACACCCGCTAAGACAACCCGTGAGGGGAGGGCTGATCCTATCCAGAGTGAAGTTTGGCATCCTCTGCCCTACCTGAGCCGTTTCTGTCTGTCTCTTTTCCTCTTACGGCTTTCATCATTATCGGTTTATTTTGTTTACAGATGTTATAGAGCTATAAATTATAGTGATTCGCATAGATAGTAGTACGAAGAAGAGAATAAAACAAATTCGAAGTTCCTACTCCTAAATTATGGTTATATACAATTATTTACAAATCGGCAGAAAAGAATTTTAGCAATTATAATGGTTTCATGTTAAAACCAGTCATAACATGCACTGTAATTTAGCTTACACTACATATATAAAACAAAATAATATTCTAAGATATATAACTCTATCTTATAGTAATTTATACATACTATCCCGTAATCCAGACAAAACATATGCCACGTTTAAATGCCTCGTGTAGCGTGCTACCATTCTCGCTGCCAGCTTGATATTGAGCTTTCCCGCTGTTTGTATTGATTGGGAGGGTGGAGGATCACTGAGAGCAGTGTTGCCAAAGTTTTAATTCAGCATGCCACTACCAAAACCTATTGTAGCCCAATTTATACGTACAGTAAACCCTCGTTATCTCGGACTAATTGGGGGATGCTCACTTCCGAAATGTCCGATTTTCCGAGATGTCCGAATTCTGGCTTATGTCCGACTACAAATAGGGAAAATGTCCGAATAGGAAGGGGGAGTCCGCACCACCATAGAAAAATGAGAGCACCCTACCACTGCTACACTTTATATTTCATCATTGCTTTTAATCGTGTTCTACTATATTCTAGGTGATATCATGTTCTCTAATCTTAAATCAATATTCAGTCCATGGACATCGATTTATAGCGAACACTACACCTTTATCATATGGATAAGTATGCAGTGCTATCAATATTGTTGTATTATATATAAACACGAGCAAGGGTTTAGGAGTCCATATTAACCTAGCCAACATTATGCATGTAGATTGAGCATAGGCAATGTGGTAATGAGCGGTGCATACCCATGTGCAGTGTGTGGAAAGGTTGTGGGCGCTAACTCGATTCGGTGTAGCGTCTGCCGATGTTGGGTGCACCATGGTAGTAAGCGCTGTAGTAGAATTAAAGGACCCCTGCCGAAGGATAAGTCAGAAATCGAGAAATTTGAGTGCGTAGTGTGCAAGGGCGAGCTTGTGTTAAATGATGATCCTTTGGCTGTGAATTTTGGAAATGGGTCATTGGAGCTGGTGGACAAGTTTTGTTACCTAGGAGATACCATCTCTGCCGGTGGTGGGGCAGAGGCTGCCACTGTCGCTAGAATTAGATGTAGCTGGGGAAGTTCAGAGAACTGCTGCCAATTCTTACTATGAAAAGAATGCCTCTCCCCCTGAAGGGAAAGGTGTATGCCTCATGTGTTAAAAGTGCAATTAAGTATGCCTCAGAAACATGGGCATTTAAAGTAGAGTATGTCAACGGCATGGAATGTAATGAGATGAAAATGGTGAGATGGATGTGTGGGGCCAAACTGCAGGATAGAGTAACGAATGATGAGCTGAGGAGATGTTTATGTATAAAGAGTATTAACGAGGAGATGCATACAAGTAGACTTTGATGGTATGGGCATGTGAAGAGAATGGATGAGCAAAATTTGGTGAAAAGATGGAGGTCTGTGATTGTGGAGGGAGCAGCACCAAGGGGTGGACCAAGGAAGACCTGGGATTGGATTAAACGTGCCGATCTCGAATCCTAAAGTTTGACAAGTGAAGCAGCCCTTAACAGGGTTGCCTGGAACGCCACCATTAGGACAAGAGACTGAAACTGCATGTATGTATGGAGCACTCGGTCCTAAAATGTTATGTACGTACTACACTTAACACTATAATTTTAACCTGCAATACAGTGCCACCAAACAAAAATTGCGAGTCCAATGATAATGATCGTCGCTGTTTTTCTGGGAAGAATTAGATGAAAAAGTTCGTGACAGAATAGACAAAATTATTTTTTGGTTTACATCCGATAACCCTTCTCATCACACACTTCCCTAAATAATATCCCCTCCCCAATGACTAGGAAAACAATTATTCCCAATTGCATTATTTTCATTGAGACTTTCTGGTTACATAAGGACTTCATATAAACAAAAAACGATAATTGGCTGACCTCATTTGTGAACTTGTGTATTGACACCTATATTTAACACGCTATTATCTGTAATCCCATCTCTGGGCTTATTACTAAGGTGTTCTGAATACTGGTATAGATACCGTAGTTTGAATTTCCCGGGGTTCACGACAGCTGGTTCCTTTTTGTTTATACGCATAACTTTATTTATCTTTGTGGATAAATATTACTGTGGTTACACCAATTATATCTTAGTTTATTTTCTCTTATTATTTAATCACGGAGGACGATGTAAAACCCTTAAATATATTTTATATTGTCATGATAAAAGGGAATCTCAGACACACTTCACACAGACTTGTTCCCGCTAACAACAAACTACCAGTTGCTGCCACATAACACCAGAACTTCCCTGATATTCACCTACCGACATCATCGACATGTCCATTATCTAATCTACACTCTTTACATCACAGCTAAGTTCCTTTAATACTAGAAGTACTTCATAGATATTACTGGGACTACCACAGATAGCCTACATATACATTTTAACAAGTAACTCAACTGCCGACCGGTATTTTTATAGCCTAGGCCAATTCATCTTTCCAGGTTTAGTTATTTAATTTATATCTGTTCTCCTTTACCCCCTAGGAATAATAAACAAGATATAATTGGTGCCGTGTGACCAGGATTCTGGGCCATCTGTTGTATATATTGATAAGTATGGGGGGGGGGGGGTTGTTAGGCCTGACTTGTCTGCCTTTGTGTAGAGCTGGGCGATCCAGTGGACACATGTCGAGGGGCGCACCGGGGAAAGCTGCAAGGGCAGGGGGCGTTGGCCAAGAGTTTGTGCCATCGTCCGGTGGTTACCCTGTGCCCTTGAGAAAGGTGGCCCTCTTCGGCCATTCTTACAACTTACAATCTACAAATGTTTAAATCCAGTTGTTACAAACATTTTATGAATGGAGGATGCCTTTAGGCACATGGACCTTTTTGTTTTATCTGTGTTTTTCCTTCCTCCGTTCATTGTCTCTTAAAAAAAAAAAAAAAAAAAAAAATTCATATGTCCGGGATTTTCAGCTGGACCGTCCAGTGCAGTGCCATGATTTGTTGTTGTTGTTGTTGTTGTTGTTGTTCCTTAAGCTGCCTGGCCGAACAGCCCCGAGTCCCTGAGGAAGGCCATGGCCACGATCGGGCTTTGCCACAGAGCTCTCATTGAGTGTAGATTGTGTTGTTGGCGTAAGTGGTTGTGTAAAATGCAGTCTTCTATGATGTGTTTAATGGTATGGGGTGCTGTGTTACATCCCGGGCAGGCGTCGACAACGGAGTCATCCAGTCTCTTCTGATAGCTCAGGAGAGCTGGATGGTGTCCGCATCTCAGCCTGGCCAGGTGGACTCTGTGCTCGCGAGGAAGGGATGATTCGGAAGGATGGATTTCGGGAGGTCGTGCATGCAGCTGCGTGTTGTCTGTGAGTGAGTGGATGGATCGGTGAGAGATATGAGTATGGATGTGCTTCTGGAAGTTGGTTCGGGGTGGGCAGGGAGGGAGAGAGGACAATAATTTTGTGTGATACCGTGTGATGGGTGTTGTTTTGATATTTCTTGGTGTCTGTGGGTGTGTTGCCATGTAGTTTAGTGGGTGGTCTTGGTTCGTGGAGGCTGCTGCCAGGAATTGAGTGCCTCTCATGTCCAGATGGTCTTTGACTTTGAGGATTTTGGTTTCTTGATGTAGGTGATCTGTGGGTGCAGTAGCTGTGCAGCCTGTAATGATCTTCAGGGCTTTGTTTTGAATAGTCTGTAAGGTCTTATGATATGTTTCAGCTAGGTTAGAAGCCCAGGTTGGGCTTGCGTATTCCATCACTGATCTTATGTATTGTTTATATACTGTGGTGGTAGTTTCTTTGTTGTGTCCAAATTTTGTGTGAGCAAGTGACCTGAGGGCGTTAAGTCTGGGTGTCAGTTTCTTTTTAATGTTTGTGGTGTGCTGTTTGAATGTCATATGAGTATCATATGTTACTCCTAGGATTTTGGGTGTGTGTGTATGTGTTAGGGGTGTGTTGTTTATGGTGAGTTGAGGGATGTATTCGTGTTCTCCTGTCCAACTTGTGAGCAGGGTTGCGGTGGATTTGGCTGGGGCTAGATTAAGTCTGTTTGTAGTGCACCAGCCATGTAGTGTGTTGAGATAGGGTTGAAGGAGATCTGTTGCTCTTTTTGGGTCATGGTGTGTGCATGTGAGTGTTATGTCATCTGCATAGGAGGCTAAGTTTATTTGGGGCGTATTGGGTGTAGTTATATCATGCAAGTACAGATTGAAGAGTGCGGGCGATAGGACGGATCCTTGTGGGACTCCGTTTGGAAAGTTTCTGATTTTAGATGACTGACCGGCAAAAGATACATGTGCACATCTGCCTGCTAGGAAGTTGGCCAGCCACCTTTTTGTGTTGTTGTGCATGTTTGTGTTGTTGTTGTTGTTGTTGTTCCCTAAGCTGCCTGGCCGAACAGCCCCGAGTCCCTGAGGAAGGCCATGGCCACGATCGGGCTTTCCCACAGAGCTCTCATTGAGTGTAGATTATGTTGTTGGCGTAAGTGGTTGTGTGAAATGCAGTCTTCTATGATGTGTTTAATGGTATGGGGTACTGTGTTACATCCCGGGCAGGCGTCGGCAACGGAGTCATCCAGTCTCTTCTGATAGCTCAGGAGAGCTGGATGGTGTCCGCATCTCAGCCTGGCCAGGTGGACTCTGTCCTCGCGAGGGAGGGAGGTTCGGAAGGATGGATTTCGGGAGGTCGTGCATGCAGCTGCGTGTTGTCTGTGAGTGAGTGGATGGATTGGCGAGAGATATGAGTATGGATGTGCTTCTGGAAGTTGGTTCGGGTGGGCAGGGAGGGAGAGAGGACAATAATTGTGTGTGATACCGTGTGCTGGGTGTTGTTTTGATATTTCTTGGTGTCTGTGGGTGTGTTGCCATGTAGTTTAGTGGGTGGTCTTGGTTCGTGGAGGCTGCTGCCAGGAATTGAGTGCCTCTCATGTCCAGATGGTCTTTGACTTTGAGGATTTTGGTTTCTTGATGTAGGTGATCTGTGGGTGCAGTAGCTGTGCAGCCTGTAATGATATTCAGGGCTTTGTTTTGAATAGTCTGTAAGGTCTTATGATGTGTTTCAGCTAGGTTAGAAGCCCAGGCTGGGCTTGCATATTCCATCACTGATCTTATGTATTGTTTATAAACTGTGGTGGTAGTTTCTTTGTTGTGTCCAAATTTTGTGTGAGCAAGTGACCTGAGGGCGTTAAGTCTGGGTGTCAGTTTCTTTTTAATGTTTGTGGTGTGCTGTTTGAATGTCATATGAGTATCATATGTTACTCCTAGGATTTTGGGTGTGTGTGTATGTGTTAGGGGTGTGTTGTTTATGGTGAGTTGAGGGATGTATTCGTGTTCACCTGTCCAGCTTGTGAGCAGGGTTGCGGTGGATTTGGCTGGAGCTAGATTAAGTCTGTTTGTAGTGCACCAGCTATGTAGTGTGTTGAGATAGGGTTGAAGGAGATCTGTTGCTCTTCTTGGGTCATGGTGTGTGCATGTGAGTGTTATGTCATCTGCATAGGAGGCTAAGTTTATTTGGGGCGTATTGGGTGTAGTTATATCGTGCATGTACAGATTGAAGAGTGCGGGCGATAGGACGGATCCTTGTGGGACTCCGTTTGGAGTTGTTTGTGTTGTAGATTTTGTTTGTTAGGTTGTGGCGGGGGGTGGGATCGAAGGCTTTACTAATGTCGAGTGTGGCTAATAGTGATCTGTGTGGTGGTCTAGCTGAGTTGATGCCGTCGAAAGCTCTTTGTGTAAGGTCTGTGAGAAGAGTGTTTGTGGAGTGCAGTGGCCTAAAGCCATGTTGTGTTGGAGCTAGGGGTAGATCAGGTGTAATTAGTTGTAATACTAGGCGTTCCATGACTTTGGAGGGGGAGCAAAGGAGTGTGATGGGGCGGTGCGAGGAGGGTAGCGTGGGATCTTTGTTGGGTTTGGGGAATGTGATGATGATACCATGCTTCCAAATGTCTGGTATTGTGTTGTGTGAATAGCTGTAGTTTGATATGTTAGTGAGTGCTTATATGCCTTGTGGTCCCAGGTGTCTGAGGTGTATGTTGCTTATGTTGTCTAGGCCACAGGCGGGTGAGTGCTTGAGATTGTTGATGATAATTATTCTTTGTCTGGTGATTGGTGAAGGGTGTATAGTCAGGGTCTGTGGGGAATTGTCTCTTACGTCGGATGACACATCGGTCGTCTTTGTGAGGTTTTAGGTGGCTGACATGTGAGAAGTGATTGATGAGAGTGTTTGCTTGTTGTTTACATGAAGGAGTAGAGTCTGTTGTTGTGATTGCAGCATGTGATTGTGTTATGTTTCTGTTGGAAAGTGTGATGCTGTTTAGTGTTTTGTAGAGTTTTTTGGGGTTTGTTTTGTGATCAAATGTTTGTAGGAAGTTATTCCAATTTAGTTTTTGTTGTTCTTGTATTTTGTCGTTAGTTTGGGTGTTGAGTGCTTGAATTTGTTGTGTGATGTCTTGTGTGTGGGGTGCTGGGGAGTGTTTCAGTATGTCGCGTTGTCTGATGAGGTTTTGAATTTCTGGTGTGAAGTTGGGGTTGTGTCTTTTTCTGTTACCTCTTGGAATGTGTTTCTTGTCAGCATTTTGGATAGTTTTATTGAGTATGTGTACAGCATTGTTGATGTTAGTGATGGGTGTACTGTTTAGAGTTGTGAAGTGTTGTTCTGTCTCATTTGTGAATGCTTCCCAGTTTGCTCTTTTATAATTGGTGTATGTGTGTTTGTGGCTAGCTGGGGTGAGTCTGGTTTTGGTGGTGATAATGATCGGGAGGTGGTCAGAGCCTATGGTTTTGACCACCCTCCAGGATGTTGTGGGGGCGAGTTCTGGGGAGCAAAAGGAGATGTCTGGAGATGATGGGTTATAGAGGGCTTGGTGAGGAATATGGGTATGTTGATGGATGTCGTTAAGGATGATGAGGTTATCGGTTTGGTTTTGTAGTACCAGCCCTCTGTCTGTGTCGGGGTTGTCGACAAACCAGGCCGACGTCTTGGCGTTGAAGTCACCACCCAGGATGATGTGTGGGGTGTGTGGGGTGTTTGTGATGTGTTGTAAGTGTGGTCTGTATTCATTTGGTACTGTAGGGGATGTTTGGGGAGGGATGTATGTGTTTATGATGGTTATGTTGGAGTTGTTGCCAGTGCGTATTTTAATTGACTATATTTCTGTTGTGTTATCATTTGGGGGGAGGAGGGATTTGGTTTGTACACTGGTTACTATGTGTGATATTTCTTTGTGTACCAGGGTGATGAGTCCACCGCCCCCGCCGACAGCCCGGTCTTGTCTGATGGTGGTGAAATTATGAAATGTGGGTGTTGTTTGTGTTGTGCGGAGTTTTGTTTCTTGTAAGATGGCAATGTGTATGTTGTGTTGTTTGATGAAGTGTGAGAGTTCGTGTTTCTTTGTGTTGATGCCATCTATGTTCAGTTGAAGAATGTTAATGTTATGTGCACGATGTATGTTGGGTGCTGCTGCACGAGGATGGGGTGGGGGGGGGGGGGTGAGGAAGGGGGGAGGGGGGGGTGGAGATGGGGGAGCAGGAGATGGGGGTTGGAAGGGATTAGGATGGGGTGTGGTGTGTTGAGTTGAGGATGTGGATGGTATGGGAAGGTTAGGTGGGTTGGGGAGGAGAGGTGGACGGGTTTTAGGGGGGGGAGTGGATGATATGGGAAGGTTTTGGTGGGTTGGGGAGGAGAGGTGGATGGGTTTTAGATGAGGGATTTAACTGGGAGAGGGAGGGGCATGAGGAACAGGTCCAGGTGTTTGTGTAGTGTTTCTTGGAGGCAAGTGTTGTGCAGGTGAAGTGGGTCCAGTTCCCGCATGAATTGCAGAGAACTGAACCCTTAGTATGGCGACTCGAAGTGATGGGTTTTGAGCAAGTTGGACATATGTATGTGTACGTGGGTCCTGGGTTGCTCTCAATGTCTCCGGCTAGAAGAAGTCTTCGAGAAATGACAGCCGGAGAGTCATTTCTCGGTGTAGGAAAAACTGTGTGATGTGTGTGTGTGGTGTGAAAGGTGTGGAAATTCCCGGCGCGACCGAAGCCGCTCCAAGGACCCGTGCCCCCAGGGAGGGGGCAGGGGATGGTTGTGACGGTTTGGCTCCCGAAACTGCTCCCCGCGGCCGGCATCCGGTTTTCCTCCACTGGTCGTTGATTTTGTCTTCGGCAGTGGAGGGTCGGCAGCCATCCGCGGTTGGCAGTCTCGGGAGGTGGCCCCACGGCGTAGACGCCGCCACATCAGGACCTGATTTTTTGTTAAGCAGATATATAGACCAGGGGCAAGGGTGGACACTGTCAGGCAGACCTCGGCCCGGGATGCGCTCATAACCTACAAGCCGGATCTTACGTTCCTGATCCTCGGGGGCAACGATTTGACCCTGCAGACTGACCTTCAGCAGGTGGCCCTCGGGCTCCAGTCTCTGGCTGAAGAGATTGAGCAAAGGACTGGGGGTCACTGTCTGGTGTCAGTCTGGAGTCTAGGATAAGCCCTAGGGGTATGACCCCCGAGGAATATAATAGGGCCAACATGGTGTGAACCTCCGCTTGCGGAGAAATCTCCCATTCACCAAACAGAGGTACTTTGCCATGGGAATGAGTAAGACCGACTTGTGGGACGGAGTGCATTTAGATGCGCCAGGGAGCCGGAAGGTATTAGATAGGCTACTGGACAGAGCACGTGCCTTCTTTGAGGAGAAAGACGGGGCCGAGGAGGTGCAGTCGACGCAATAGGCTAGATCTCAGGACTACGACGACGGCTGCGGCTGTTCCTCCTTCAGAGGAGTCTTGATCCTTCTTTCTCTTTCTTTTCCTTTCTTTTTCAGGCATTAACTTTGTAATTTGTTAAAATTTAATATAGTAAAATAAATATTGTAACGTAGAGTAATACGATATATGTAAATTTCCTTTTTTTTATCATTTGTAAACTCACAGGGGGCACGCGATCTGCATGCATCAATTTGCTTGGTTGCTGTCGTCATCAATGTAAGTAGGTTATCCTAGGCTTAGAATAGATTAAAATAGGTTAACCTACAGTGACGATTAGTATTTTTGTTCCTTAAGCTTTAGTTACCGTAAATTTTTAAGAATGGAGGAGAAAGTGAAGTCAGTGCGGCGGTTCAGGGCCGCCAAGAAGGGAGGGATTACTAAGCTAACCTCTAATCTGTCTGAATTTATTGAACATGCTGCTACACTGCATGATGTAGGCTAAGGGATGTGAAAATCACTGTAGAAAAGGCCCTAGCTGATATCGAGTCGTATAACGTAGAGTTGTATAGCTTATATTCAGATGATCAGTTAGAGGAGGAGATGGTGATAGATATGCAGTATGTTAATAAAGTAAACAGTCAGTTAGCGAGTTAGATAGTGCTCTCCAGACAACCACTACTGGTAGGTCTCATGATAGCGCAGCAAGTAGGAAACAGAAGGGTATTAAGCTACCCTCCCTGAAGTTGCCAGTTTTTGACGGGGATCCAACACAGTGGGTGGGTTTCTGGGAGCTCTTTGATTGTAGTGTTCACTCCCAAACAGACTTAACTGACATTCAGAAATTTACGTATCTAAAGGGACAACTTAGTGGTGAGGCTCTACAAATTGTTGGTGGGTTTAGTTTGGTCGCTGCAAGTTATGAACCAGCGGTCAATATTTTAAAAAAACAGTTATGGTAAAAAGGATCGCATCAAAGCAGCTCACATAGCGAAACTGTGCAATCTCCCGCATCCTAGCCAGGAGGTCAGTGCTCTGAAAGATTTGTCCACGGCATTTGAGTGTGCATTAGAGTCATTATGCTCTATGGATGTAACAGTAAGTGAAATGTGTGCAGTACTGTTGCATAATAAACTTCCTAGTGCACTCTCTGAGGTGATTAAGTGTGAATTGGAAGACAACTGGCTGGATGTGGATGAATATGTTCGTGTGTTTAAGACTGAAGTGTGCAATCTAGAAAGTAGACATAATCCACTAGAACAGTTTGGGGCGACCGCAATAGCAGCATATGCGGTGTATCAGAAACCCGATACCAAGCAGAAGTATGGATGTAAGTTGTGTTTAAAGACAGGACAATTTTGGGCAAAGTGTGCTAAATACAAGAACAGTCCCGCCAAGGCCAATAGAGCAAGGCAGTTGAAATTGTGCGTCGGGTGCCTGTCGTCAAAACATGGCAGCCAGGGGTTTACTAACCCTAAAATTAGGCCGTGCCGATTTTGCCAACAGAATTTGTTTAATTATTTGTGTCCGACGCCATGCCTTGAACAAACTGGACAACCAGTGGCCCCTGAACCAACAGTGACCATGGCTGTGGCTTCGGGCAGTAATGCAGTGTTGTTACCTACCATTTAGATATCCTTGACCGACAGAAACGGTCATACCAGTAAAGTAAGACCTTTGTTGGACCAATGTTCGCAACGTACCTTCATCTTGCGCTCTGCTTTATCGCAGCTTGATTACATTAGGGTCAGTAAGGAACAGCTAAGGCTCCAGGGATTTACTGGCTCACTGGGTAGTACTGAGTATGAAATAGTAGAGTTAACCTATCATCATAGAAGAAGGGTGCATAAATTGGGGGTCGTTGTGGTGGAATTACCAGTATACAAACCAGGGAGAGGATTAGGGATGGAGGTAAATGCTATCAAGGCTCGGGGGTACAATTTAGCCGATCCAGGTATCACTGATGGAGATATGATAGGGTTACTGATTGGGGCTGACTTTTATTACCACTTTGTACATTCAGGCTATGTCAGGGAAGGAAGTATAATTATGTTACCCACAATTTATGGTTATGCACTGAGTGGCACTTATCAGTCAGATATAGAAGAGACCCATGTAGAGTTAGTCACTGTTCTTAAGTTAGCAGTAGATCCTTTAGTGGAGATACAGGAAGATATTGGCAGGAAATCTCCAGAATTAAAGGATCTGACAGCTCTATGGGACTTGGACCATATTGGTATAAGTCCTAATGAGACTGGTAAGGGTAGGGAGAGAGTATTGAATAAATTTTCTGAATTGGTACAGTATTCCAAAGCACAGGGACAGTATATAGTGGAACTGCCATGGAGAGATAACATAGATAAATTACCTGATAACTTTAAGTTAGCCCTGGGCAGAATGAGAGGACTGCAGCATAAATTGATAAAAGATCCCAACTACTGTCAACAGTATACAAAGGTTCTGGATGAGCAGATAGAAAGGGGGTTTATTGAAAGGGTAGAACACAGGAATCAAGCTGGTCATCCCATTCACTACTTAGCTCACCATGGTATTACTAAAGATAGTGTTACTACGCCTGTACGGATAGTGTTTGACTGTACGGCTAGGATGGACGAGAGGGCGTTCAGTCTGAATGACTGTCTCCATACAGGTCCATCGCTAATGGCTGACCTCACCCAGGTACTTCTACGCTTTAGATGTCATCAATTTGCCTGGGTGAGTCATATTGAGAAAGCATTTCTCATGGCGGGATTGAGTGAGAAGGATAGGGATGCTACTAGGTTTCTGTGGCCCGTTGATCCCTTGGATGTTGCAAGTCCTTACATTGATACTGGTTCCGTGCAGTTCTGTTCGGGGCCACCTGTTCCCAGTTCCTCCTTAACCCGTTGAGCCCGAGCTAGTTATAATATTTTGTTCACCCCAGTCCCAAGCCATTTTCACTTCTTTTTTTTGGTTTGCTAAAATGAAAGACAAGGATGAGAAATGAAAAAAAAAAAAAAAAAAATCACCTCGGACATTTTTTTTTTTTTGGGGGGGGGGGGGGGGGGGGGGGGAGGGGGGAGCCTCACAAAAATGTGTTGAGCCAAAATGGAAGAGAATGGTGAGAAATGAAGACAAAAATAAAAAAAAACTCATTTCGGTCATTTGGGGGGCGGGGGGGGGGGGGTCAAAAGTTCGTCTCCCCCGCATGACCACCCGCCCGGGAGCACTAGGGTAAAAACTGAGTATGACATTGTACGGCATACATCCTAAGGAGTGTCTCACATAAATCTCAAGCCTCTAGCTCCCATACGACCGGAGTAATGAAGGTTCAAAGTGGCGGTGAACTAAGGGTGTAAAGTATCCCCACTAAGCCCACCACCACCAGCCGCGCGGCTGTCTCGGCCCGCTCACACCTACTGGCCCGGCTCCCACACACACTACGGTACCTCCCCCTCCTATTCTCCCGCCATTTCCTACCTTACGAGCCACGTAAGTGTTTTTTATATGTCGGACGCACGTGATGCGTCGCTGGGAGTTGGTGATCAAACACTGCCGACGCATCACGTGCGACGCTGGGTCTCACTGGGTTAATGCTACCATTCAAAAACACCTGTCTATGATACAGGAGAACAGTGTGGTAGTTAATAAGCTAAAAAGGGGGTTGTATATTGATAACTTGCAGGGGACTGGTGATGATGTAGGTGATTTGCAACAACAATGTCGGGATGCCCGTAGAATATTTTCCAGCGCTAACCTGTCTTTACGTGAGTGGGTCACAAATAATGAGAGTTTGCGGGAACTGTTGCACCCGAAGGGTATAGCTTCTGCAAAACAAGACGGGGTTAAGGTACTTGGCGTTGCGTGGCTAACTGATAAGGATATGTTACAGGCTAATTTCCGCGGAAGTAGCCCTGCATTGGTTACAAAACGCGAGGCTCTAAGTCTAACCATGAGTGTGTTCGATCCTTTAGGAGTGTTGCTACCGGTAACCATCCGGGCGCGGAGGTTCGTACAGGACTTGTGGAGATTAGAGTGTGGGTGGGATGTACCCATTCCAGATGACATGAGAGCTAACTGGCAGGGTATTTATGACGATATGATAGATAGTACAGGTATCATGTTTCCCCGTCAGGTCACTAATTCTAAGAGGTTTACGCTGCACCTATTTAGTGACGCTAGCTCAGTAGCATATGGTGTAGCGGCCTATGCGGTTGGTGAAGAGGAGAGTAGGTTAGTAATGGCCAATACTAAAGTGGTGCCTATTAAGTCCCTCACCATACCTAAAATCGAATTGACTGCTCTTCTTCTCGCAGCTCGTCTCGCATGTTATATATGTGAGGCCTACACAGACGAGCTGATTATAGACAATGGATATCTCTGGTCGGACAGCCAGATAACCTTATGCTTGTTGTCTAGTAAGAAGATTTTGCCTATATATGTTCAGAATAGAGTTGATGAGATAAAGTCATTAGTCCCCAGCGCTCATTTTCGTTATGTGTCCACGCAGGACAACCCCAGTGATTTAGTCACCAGAGGGATTTCATATGTGTCCTTAGTTGCTTCTACGCTTTGGTGGGGAGGGCCCACATGGCTGCCTCACCAAATGCTATGGCCTGATCATGGCCCAATAGGGGGCTCAATAGGAGGGGACACCACTGTGGGTTGTGACATGAGTCAAGAAGGAACCCTGTCATTGCCGGTACCGGTTGCCCCTACTGCCATATTGAATTGGGACCGGTATGGTTCATATATGAAGTCATGGCATGTAATGGCATGGGTCCTTAGGTTTATTAGGACTCTTAGAGAGAAGAAACACGGGAACTATCAAGCAAAACCGGCATACTTGACGGTGCCGGAATTAAGAGCAGCAGAGTCAGCCATGATTAAGGTAGCTCAGAGAGAGGCTTACTCTGAGGAACACCACTATTTGTCAAAAGGATAGGGCACACCAAGCAATATAGTGAAGCAGTTAGGCCTCTATATGGAGGGAGGCATGATACGCTGTAGAGGTAGGCTACACTTGTCAGCTTTACATGATAGCGCCAAGTACCCTCTCCTTATCCCTAATAAACAACGTATAGCCACTCTCCTTAGTAATTACTGCCACAAAGTGTGTAACCATAGTGGTATTAGTTATGTTGTAAATTACATAAGGCAAAGATGGTGGATCCCCAAGATTAGACAGGTAGTAAAGAAAGCCTTAAGGGGATGTATCATCTGCAAAAGATTGCAAGGTACCGTGCTGTACAGGCCCCTCCATTGCCGGAGTTTATGGTTCAGGAAGTGAGTCCTTTGCAGGTAATGGGGGTTGACTACACAGGTGCCTTACCAGTAAAAGAGAAGGGGGGTACTGTAAGTAAATTATATGTAGTCTTACTCACCTGTGCAGTTACTAGAGCGGTCCATGTAGAGACGGTGTCTAACCTCTCCTGCGAATCATTTTTACATGCGTTCCGTAGGTTTAGTAGCAGGAGGGGTTACCCTGAGATTATGAAGAGTGATAATGCCACCACATTTGTTAGCGGAGCCAGTACATTATGGGAGTTGATAGATGATCCAAGGTTAAAAGGTACTCTAGCGGAAGTCAAGTGCGAGTGGCGGTTTATACCGGCCAGGGCGCCATGGTTCGGTGCCATATGGGAACGGGTCATCGGCATCCTAAAGGCTGGCTTGAAGAAGGTACTGGGTCGAGCATTGGTTACCTCAGAGGAACTGAATACGGTATTACTGGAGCTCGAGGCCACAGTCAATGATCGCCCGCTTGGCTACACGTACAGTGATCTTGAAGACCCTCTACCCATCACTCCTTCACAACTGGTTCATGGGAGGCGGATCAGAAGCTTTCCAAGGCGAGAAGTCACGGATGAATATCTCAAGGACACGACGTGGCGTAACAACGATTCCGTCAACCAACGCTTCCAATATGTAACAAAACTCTCACATGACCTGTGGAAAAGGTGGAGCACTGATTAGTTAATATCACTCAGGGAGCAACATCGTCACTTAATGGTAAAAAGAGGGATGGCATGGCCGCAAGTTAGGGACGTCGTTCTAGTACATGATGACGGCCCCCGACTTTTTTGGCGTGTAGGCCGGATAATGAAACTTCTTTGTGGTCCTGACCACGAATGTAGGGTAGTTCAGGTAAAAACAGGAGCCGGTTTGACCACCAGACCGGTGGTTAAGCTATATCCTCTAGAGATAGATTTAGAGGTAGTGGATGGCGACAGCAAGCCGCACTATGATAATATCCTTCCTGCTACTGGAGCGGACCGAGGTGATACCCCTCAGATGCCGTCACGTCGGGCTGCTTTGGGTTCCTCCCAGTTGTGGCGATTGTTACGACCGGCACAACGATATAAACAAGGGCACTTAATATTGGACTACAAGATAGGCTAGATCTGCAACAACGGTACGCTAATTCCAAACCCTCGAACTATTAAGCCGGTGAACAAAACACTTAAACCCTCCAGAGTTAATCTACTGGATAATGGGTTAAGTGTACTTCTACAAAGGCTTTCCGGTGACGGCAAAGCCTACTCACAACAAGAGTAATTACGTTAATAAAAAACTCTCAAGTAATAACAATGCTTAAATAAACTATGACAAGATTTAATAAAAGATTATATGCTTACGTTATCTTTAGTGTGAGTCTGAACTCAACATTAAAACTCTTCAATGCTCTATGAAAACACTTGAAGTCTAGTCCTACAGCAAATAGATATGGAATCTTCTGAAAACGTCTGAGGCTCTAAGATGCTCATCGAATATAGAACAGGAATAATGCAGGGGGCAGGACACCAAAGCGTGTATCTTAAATACACCAAAAAGTAGGATACATATACTGTATATGGAAACAAGAGAGTGCAACAACTCTGTGACAGCACTAACAACAGCAACTCAAAAACAGTACTTCCTTAGCCAAAGTAACAGCCATACTGGGTTGTGCACTATGCATCAACCTAGGCTAAAACAATACGTGAATAATTGCTAAAACATACGCGGTTTAAGTTAATAAACAAAATGCTGTCTTTCTTACTAATAAAGTCTAGCAGCAGCATAAAGGTACAGGAAGCCTAGGCAGAGCTCAAGCATGCTCGCAGCCTACTGTCTCCCCTTGGCGGGTGCCCGACCCCGAAAGGGGTTGAAATAGGGGAGCTATACCCCCCGGTTTTCTAGGGCCTTTCCTAGCTGATGCTGAGAGGATTGGGTTCTAGTCATGTGGTGATGGGCTGGTCTATCAGAGTGAGAACTGAGCGATCTCTGCCATACCCATAGCTTACTCTGACTGTTCCTTTAACTTATATATTTTCTAGATCTCAAGTGACGGCGTCTTTTCCGTGGATTGACCTCCCAATCTACCAAGATTGGAAGCCAAAACGTCACATTTTTCCCTTGCCCCTCAACTTTCTCTTCATAATTGCTGAGGGGCACAGGGCCCTGGGTGGGGCTTTGGTTTCCCGGGCATTTCTGCACCCTCCTCAGCTCCCCGCCATGGAGTGGCTTCGGTCACCCAGGCTTTATTGTGGTCGGCAGGGAGGGTTCTGTGGGGGCGCTCGGTTATGGCCTTGGAATTGCTCGGGGCCTTGGGGCTGTTCGGCCAGGCAGCTTGGGGAACAACAACAACTGTCTCCCCTGAACAGATTTCCCTTATCTTACGTTAAGTGACTAGGAGGCTCTCTTGGTAAGTCCAGATCTCAAGTATCTGGTCTTACCCTGGCGCTCCTCAAAGGTCAACAAAATGAGTTAGCAAGTATACAAGCAAGAGTAGGCAAAAGCCCTTCGCTTGTATACTGCTAAGCTCGCAAAGCAAAATATGCACAAGGGCTACCTAGCTCCGTCGAAGTTGTACAGGCTCTGACTTGCCATATACATAACACAGACAACGACCAATGATACCCTCCACTGTCTAGCATTAAATAGTAATAAAGAACAACCAAATAATTAGAAACACCCAACAATATGAATCCATGTGACTATGATTCTAATAACCTCTAAAGCTAGTGCAAAACATATATGTGAGAACTGGCGCTGGTAAGACGACTGGCCGACTATGGAAGTCGTAGGCGAGAACCAGAAGGGATGGGTAATTGAATAAAGATAAGAAGTATTGGAAAGAAGGAGTTCAGAGAGAGGCACAGCAGTAAAGGGGGTTAGATGTGGAACAGAATGCGAGGGACTTGTAGGGCGGAGTGCGCGATACCATGTTCTGACGAGAGAGAAGGAGAGAAGTACTGAGTCTGGCCACCAGATGGCTCTGCGACCAATCACAGGCCGTTACGTCACATGACAAGCAGACGTCATATGCCATGCCAGGCCCACCGTCCAATAGCAAGCGGGCGGGCCCACCGATCGAGGAATGCACACGTACATACGCACACACACTGCCTCTTCGCTCTCTCTCTCACGCGCTGCATGTTATAATCACTACCATGGATATAAAATACTTCCAAGTGTCACAGACAAGAATAAAGGCAAACACTGATCTGTCTGTGATAACATGAATACTAAGAAAGAAAGAATATCGTTCTACGATTATTATAGCCCATTTCACTGCCGTGGCGAGTGCTAGCGAGTCACAAGTATATTCTGGCAAGCTGGCCAGCGTAACACCCCGCCCAAGATGTGGGACGTTTTAACGTCAGGTAAACGCCACATCTGACTAGACAGAATGCCCACAAACCCCGCATCACCCAGCTACTCCCCAAGTTGTGAAAAACAAGGCACAATCACAAACGTAAAAACACTTCATTATATAAAACAAAATCTACACAACACTTCCCCAAAATAATAGTATCACTTAACAATGTTACGCTCAACGAGCAAGCTTCACCAAGCCTAGCCTACTAAGAACAAAAACTCAGAATGTCTTAGATTCTTCCTGTAACATACTGCACTTATATACTATCAAAAGAAAGAGTTTTATGTGGGTTTTTTGTATTATTTTAATAGTGTTTTTGGCGGCTTTGCACTACAGGGGCAAACCTAATTTTTTCTCCACTCAAACCAACACACCTGTGGTGATCTACCCTGGGTCCTCCACCCTAGACAAACAGTCCGCTATCACGTTGTCACAACCGGCAATATGGCGAATGTCTAGGTTGTACTCCTGCAACATTAAGGACCATCTGGTTAGCCTCATCTTCCGGTTGTAGAACTGATTTAAAAACTTCAAAGGGTGGTGGTCAGTGTAGATCACCACGACTGGGCCAAAAGCGGGAACATACACCTCAAAGTGCCTGAGCGCCAGCACAATGGCCAGAAGCTCCTTCTCTACCACTGAATAGTTCTTTTGTGCTGAGTTGAACTTCTTAGAGAAGAAACTTACTGGTGTGACGTCTACCAGCGTGGGCAGAATCGCCTCTCGTTCGCCACTAGCACTCGCCAGGGACATCGAAATAGGCTACAGTTATCCGAGAATGTTGTTCTTTATTTCCTTGTGCTTGTATTGTCACAGACAGTCTAGTGGTGGTCTTTGTTTTCGTCTGTGACAACGGGAAGTATTTTATATCATTAGTAGAATATAAGATGCATGGTGTAAAGTTAAGGAGAAAGAGCGATAGAGGCAGCGTGGTGGTAGTGTGTGCGTGTGTATGTATGTTGCTGCCTCCCTCGCTCAGAGGAGTTTTCCCGCTCGCACGGGCTTTCCCGCGCCCTTGATTGGCTGGCGGTTCCTGGCGCGTCCTAGGGGCCTGCTGCTTTGTGACATATCGGTCCGTGATTGGCCGACCATCGCACCTTTGTGACTTGCCTCCTGTGTGAGGGTCCACGGGAGCTGTTCTCCTCAGGACAGGCTAGACGCGCATGCTTCTAACATCCCTTTGCAAACTCTCTCCCGATCACCCCACCTTTTCCACTGTCTCTCTCTCTGAACTTCTTCTTTTCCATTGCTTCTCACCTTTATTCAATTACTTGTCCCCTTGGGTTCTGCATACAGTTTCCATAGCCGGCCCATTGTATTGTATGCGCCATCCTCTGAGATATTTACATGTACTTAGAATAGGTTTTGAGGGTTCTTAGTTAGTATAGGTTAAAGAACTCTGTGTGTCTCCATTATTGGTTTAGTGTTTCTGCTTCTTTATTTAATGCTAGACTGGGATAAGGTAACTGTAGTCGTTGTCCCCGATGTGTGTATGGTTTGCTTATACCTACACGACTTCGACCGGTCCTGTGGTAGCCTGTGTTATCTTTTCGCCTGCTTCCTTTACGAGAACAGCATTGTGTTGACTGAGGGTTTTGGCCTGTTCCAGTTCCACACTTTGCTGCCTCTTTGCTTGTCTTTAGAGGGTCGCCAGGATAGAACCAGATACTTGTGGTCTGGATCTATCAAGCGAGCACCCTAGTCAATTAACGTAACTTAAAGGATGCAGTCTTAAGGACATCGCTAGGCTACGAGCCTGTCTTGCTCAACCACAGTTCCTTACCTAGAGTATTCCAGCTAGACATTATTAATCGAGTAGACACTTATTAGTATTTAATATAAGCTCTTTGATATGTACGCATTGTTATTTACAGCATTTATTAGTCTAGGTTGTTGTTGAGTTGCACAACCATAGCAGACTGTTTCGTTGATGAGGAAGTACTTCTTTTAGTGTCGAGCATTGCTACCGTTGCGCATTTATAGTATTCCCGTGTCAGTTAACATTATATGTCCTATCTTTTAGTGTATTCAGTCTACATGTGTGGTGTCCTGCCTCCTGCCTTTATATAATTTAAGATACGAGCATCTTATGAGCATCAGACTTTCTTCAGAAGTTTCCAGGTCTATGCTGTAGGACTACATTTCACTTTCTTTCAGATAGGAGTGAAGAGTTTATTGTTGTTTAGAGTAACTATATTGAAGCATCTTTTTATTGTATTAAATCTTGCAGTGATTTAATTGATCTTTCCATAGATTCCTTTTTATGCATTTTAACGTAACTTGCATCTCGTGTGTTATCAGGCTATACCAGTGTGGGTTAGCCTGAAGTAGAGTACATTTATGCCCAGTTAAGGATACCCCGTTATCGCAGATTAACTCTGGAGGGAATAGGTGTTTTTGTTCGCCGGCATATAAGTTCGAGGGTTTGGATCTAGTCTACCGTTGTTGCATAGTGCCCTATTACTAGTCCAATCTTTAAGTGCCCTTGTTTTATTCGTAGCCCCGGTCGTAACAATGGGTGTTCCATACCTTCTGTGTCTGTTTGCAACAAGACGGCACCAGCTCCTACACCGCTAGCATCTGTCGCTAGCTGAAAAGGTCTCGAGAAGTCTGGGGCCCTGAGTATGGGGTGAGTGCACAAAAGATGCTTCACCAGGGAGAATGCTTTCTCACACTCAGGTGCCCACACAAACTTTTTCGTCTTTGCAAGTAAGTCAGTCAGAGGAGCCAGCACCGAGGAGTATCCGCGGATAAATCTCCGATAATACCCTATCATGCCCAAGAACCTCATGATTTGTCGCTTGGTGGTCAGCCTGAGGAACTGGGTAATAGCCTGTATCTTAGTTTGGGGGGGGGGGGGGGGGGGGCACACCTGGCCTCACCTACCACAAACCCTAAGTACTGCACAGTTGCCCGAACAAAATCGCATTTGCCCAGATTGACCACCAGATGAGCCTCACTCAGCCTCCTGAACAATGCCCCGATGTGCTCGCAATGGCTTTCAAAGTCATCATCGTAGATTATTACATCATCTAGATAAACGGTGCAGTTAGAGATCTCCGCCACTAACTCATTCATCAGGCATTGGAAGGTTGCAGGTGCATTCTTCAACCCATACGGCATTACGTTGCAATGGTAAGTGTTCCCATCCACCACAAACCCGCACACCTGCTTCGCCCGCTCCGACAACGGCACCTGCCAGTAGCCTTTGACAAGATCCACCTTGGTCAGGTAACGTGCACACCCGATCTTGTCAACACTGTCATCTTCGCGGGGAAGAGGGTAGGCATTGGTGGGGGTTAAGCCGTTCAACCACCTGAAGTCAATGCAAAACCTGACCTTGCTGTCTGGTTTAGGTTGCAGAGTGACGGGAGATGTCCACCTAACCGCCCCTTTCTCTATCAGCCCCCTCTCCAACATGTAGCCTAATTCCGCTCGGAGAGCCGAAAGTTTAATGGGAGGTACACGATAGGGCACTGATTTAAAGGGGGGGTGGTCTCCAACGTCGACATCGTGCACCGCATGAGTTGTGAGGCCTGGGTGCTCGGCAAAAACAGTGGGGTATAAACCGAACAGGTGCTGGATCGCTGCACGCTGTTGCTCAGGCAGGTGCTCGAGCGCTTCCACAGCCATCTGACTCGTGTTCTCCCCCCACTGATCCGCCGAGACATGACAATCCTGACTTTCCTCCACCTGTGCCTCACTGCCCCCTCTCCTTCTCCACCATGGCCGCTGCAGACCAGCACGGAGACAGTAGGTTGCTCAGGTGGGCGCCTCACGTACTCTTTCAACAGGTTCACAGGACAGAGCTGATTCTTCTTCCGCCTATCAGGAGTAGCCACAAGGTAATCTAGGTCGGATAACTTCTTCACGACCTTGTAAGGACTGACATACTTGGCAGACAGGGGATGGCCTACTAAGGGCAACAAGACCAAAACCTCCTGTCCTACCACAAACTCCCGGAGCTTTGCTTTTAAGTCATATCGATGCTTCATCAAGGCCTGAGTACCCACCATATTTCTCCCTGTCAACTCCAGGCTTTTCAGCATCCTGTCTCTGCTCTCGAGGACATACTTGAGTAGAGAACATGGCGGCACAGTCCCTTCCCAGATCTCTCTCACCATGCTTAGAGGACCTCTAACCTGATGCCCGAAAACCAACTCGTTGGGGCTGAACCCAAGGCTCTCACCAGGTACCTCTCGTGCCGCAAACAAAACGTACGGTAGCCCCAGGTCCCAATCCTTGCCATTCTCTAAACAGTAGCACCGCAACATGCTTTTCAAGGTGGAATGCCATCTTTCCAACACCCCTTGACTCTCTGAGTGATAAGCTGAAGAGACAACCATATTGATCCCATGTTGCTGCATAGTCTGTTTAAAGAGAGTGGACGTGAAATTTGACCCTTGGTCCGACTGAATTTCCTGCGGGTACCCGTATCTCGAGCAATACAACAGCCGGTTTCGCACAACAGTTTTAGACTAGCCATTTCTCATTAGGTATGCATCAGGGTAGCGAGTGGAGACGTTCATGATGGTTAGCAAAAATCTGTTACCTGCACTAGTGGGAGGCAGAGGGCCTACCATGTCGATAACAACCTTGCTGAAGGGAGGACCGATAGCAGGCACTGGGTGCAACGGGGCCTTAGGTATGATCTGGTTTGGCTTACCCACCATCTGGTAGGTGCTACACATCGCCACCCAGGCTGAGACTTGCGACTTAATGCCCGGCCACCAGAACAACCTTGCCAACGAGGCCAACGTTTTTGTCACCCCCAAGTGCCCTGCTAGCGGAACATCGTGTGCCAACCCCAACAGGCTATCACGCCACTTTTCAGGTACTACCAACTGGTCGACCACTCCGACCCCACCATCCCAATTGCATTTGGGATCAACAAAACGCCGATACAGAATGCCATCAACACGAAAGAAGTCTCCCGGCTTTGCATCACTGTCCTCATCTAGGTCAATAGCCCCGTTCCCACAACTCTCAAGACTAGGATCTTCTAGTTGCATCCATCGTATATCAGAGGGTGCCAACCTGTCCAAGTGCTCCTGGAGACACTTGTGGCCACCCCCGATACTGGGGTGCTCAAGCCTAGTCTGTTTCACCTGGGAACGTTTCTGTCGCGGAGTGCTATCACGCCCTACCATGTCACTAGGGGATACAGGTTCTGGGGCCACTCCGGACCTCAAAAGTGGTGCAAGTACCGAGTCACCAAGGAGTGTCGCTGGGTCCAAACTCTTAACCCGACCACCAGCCTTGACTTTCTCCTTCCGACCCTTCCTCCGCTGGTCTGAAACCTGGGTACTAGGCTGTGACACCTGAGCAGACTGAGATCTGGTGACAGCACACGCCATCTGCTGCATCTGGCACCTCTCGAGCCACTCTTGCCCCTCCCTACTCGTTGCCCTCTCGGCAACGACTAAGGGTGGAACCTCGGAAGTAGGCACCGCAAAGTCGTTACCGAGAAGGAGGTCGACCCCCTCAACTGGCAATTTCTCTACAATTCCCACATCCAACTCCCGTGTCACACCATCCACCACAAGCTCCACTCTCACCAGTGGGTAAGACCGCAGAGCATTGATGCCTTGAACCACTACAACCCGAGCTCCGTTAATAGGCTTACCAGTGAAGTTCTTAAGTAACGTCTGGGAGGCACCCGTATCACGCAACAACTCAAGCCTATGTTCCACACCAGCCCACCTCACAGTGCCATGTCCCATATGACCACAAAAAGCATCTCGGACGGGTAGCGAGCCCTCCTTATGCTTCTTCACCGACTGTGACTTCGCAACCGACGATTTACCCCGGGCAAACGCGGAAGACCTCAAAGACGCCCCGATGTTGCTCACTAGAGACACCACCGCTGTAGACTGTGTGCTCGGACAAGAGCGCGCAATATGCCCCTTCTTATGGCACTTAAAACACTCCACCTCACTCCTTGACTTCCCCTGGGCTGGGGAAGGGCCCTGGCCTTTCTTTAATGAGAAGGATTTCGACTTGGGTTCAAAATTGGCAACAGTGCTCTTAGTAGGATAATTTGTTGTATCATTAGTTCAGGGGGGTGGGGTGGTACGCCCCTTGTTACCTGCCTCAGCTCTCTGGCCAGACCCGCACCCACGAATTAATGACAACCTGAGGTCAGCCAACTCAGCCGCCTCCTTCAGAGCTTTAGGTTGCTTTTCTTTCAGGTTAAGAGTCAAGTCCCCACCAGTGCATTTAAAGAATTGTTCTAACAATACTAATTGCTTCACCGCATCAAAAGTAGTTGCTTTCTCCGACCTCAACCAATTCTCAAACGCATCTGATAGTTCTCTAGCATGTTCCTGGAAAGTACTCTCCTTTCGCTTAGGAACAGCCCTAAACTTCAGGCTATAGGTCTCTGGCTGCAACTCATACGCCCTCAGGACAGCCTCTTTCAACGCCTCATAATTCACACAGGAATCTAGGGGCAAAGTATCGTATGCCTTGAGTCCTTTCCCCGTCAATCGTGAAGAAACAAGGGCTGCCCACTTCTCCTCGGGCCATTGGTGCTCCCGGCAATTTTTCTCAAAACGGAGAAAGAATTCTGTAACTCCTGACTCATCAAACACTGGAACCAACTTTAGTAGATGCGACAGGGACTGGTCATGGGGGTCGACCCCCCAGGGCGAAACGGTTCCCCGTCACCTCTACACAAGTTTTCTCTAGGTCAACATCGGCACAATACCTTGCAGACTCATACTTGAGCTCAGCTTCATGCTTCTGCTGCTGCTGCCTGAGCTCAGCCTCATGCTTTAGCTGCTCGAGCTCAGCCTGTCGCTCCTGCTGCTTAAGTTTGGCGAGCTCGAGCTGAAACAACATCTCGGGAGACAAACCTTGAGGAGGGGGTGCTACTACCGGGGACCCACCCAGTGAGTCACCTAGAGGCATACCCAACCGCCAGCGGACATCGGCCTGTGGGAACGTACTCGGCTCCGGAACCTGAGGGGGCGCCATGATAGGAGTTGAGTGGAATGGGGGCTGGGACGAAGGTGCCCCAGCTCCCGCTCCACCCGAATCCTCATGCAACCCTCCCAGCACACAGGTAACCAGCTCACTTCTTGACCAACCGCTAGTGCAAGAAAACCCTAAGACCGTGGCTATACACTGCAGTCCGTACCGGTCCAGCCCCGACACCCGGTCCGCCGACACAGGCTCCTCCAAAAACCTCCGAGAATCCTCCTCACCGTTCACCACCCGAACGCCGTCAAACAACTCCACCTTCTCCACCTTCTCGCCTGTCTCTCGCACTGTGCCCTGACTATGCTCAAACCCGTCCAGTGACGACATGATAGAGTAAAAAAAAAAATCCCAAGTCAAGACAAAAGTAGCCAAACTCTCGCGTAGCTTTATTCACAAAAAATATTCGAAGATGTTTTTAAGTGCAATATTAGGTCACCAATAAACTCCAACAAGTTCCATATATCCTCAAAAACAATATCCACTGCCAACACTGCGAGAAATAAAATCGAACCCAAAAATGGCGAATAAGATTTCTCCCCCAAAAAATCCTGCAAAACTCAGTTCACTATATCCTGGACTAAGGTCGCCATTTGTTACGACCGGCACAACGAAATAAACAAGGGCACTTAACCCTTAAAAAGCGGCTCACCACTTAAGTCGAGTTAAATAAAGCTGGACTATGTGGCGGCGCTCGACATAACTCGAGTGGCAATTTCAGCACGTAATGTGGCTGAGAGAGAGAGACAAGTGGTGGCAGGAGACTAGCGAGCGTATGACTGCTCCAGACCACTGCGGCGAACCTACTGACACAAATCTCAGCTCCCTCCTCCCTCTCTCACTCGCTACATACTCAATTATGTACCGAAAGTACTGAATTACCTGCTTTTTGCACTCGCGTTGCACGGTTATTGCAAGAAAACTATCCATCATACAAGGATCGTTATGGTGTCATTCGAAAGCTCTGTTTATGCCCTTTCAGGGATAGATACTTGTTTTACGTTCTGGGTCTTATTTAGGCATGAAAATGATCACGTAAACAGCCCTATTTTGGCTAAAAACACCCCGCTGGGCGGTACACATAAATAAACCGCATAGGCCGCTCGTAAGGTGTTAATATTGGACTACAAGATATGCTAGATCTTCAACAACGGTACGCTAATTCCAAACCCTCGAACTATTAAGCCGGTGAACAAAACACTTAAACCCTCCAGAGTTAATCTACTGGATAACGGGGTATCAATTAACTAGGTTAAGTGTACTTCTACAAAGGCTTTCCGGTGACGGCAAAGCCTACTCACAACAAGAGTAATTACGTTAATAAAAAGCTCTCAAGTAATAACAATGCTTAAATAAACTATGACAAGATTTAATAAAAGATTATATGTTTACGTTATCTTTAGTGTGAGTCTGAACTCAACACTAAAACTCTTCAATGCTCTATGAAAACACTTGAAGTCTAGTCCTACAGCAAACAGATATGGAATCTTCTGAAAACGTCTGATGCTCTAAGATGCTCGTCGAATATAGAACAGGAATAATGCAGGGGGCAGGACACCAAAGCGTGTATCTTAAATACACCAAAAAGTAGGATACATACATATATATGGAAACAAGAGAGTGCAATAACTCTGTGACAGCACTAACAACAGCAACTCAAAAACAGTACTTCCTTAGCCAAAGTAACAGCCGTACTGGGTTGTGCACTATGCATCAACCTAGGCTAAAACAATACGTGAATAATTGCTAAAACATACACGGTTAAAGTTAATAAACAAAATGCTGTCATTCTTACTAATAAAGTCTAGCAGCAGCATAAAGGTACAGGGAGCCTAGGCAGAGCTCAAGCATGCTCGCAGCCTACTGTCTCCCCTGAACCGATTTCCCTTATCTTGCGTTAAGTGACTAGGAGGCTCTCTTGGTAAGTCCAGATCTCAAGTATCTGGTCTTACCCTGGCGCTCCTCAAAGGTCAACAAAATGAGTTAGCAAGTATACAAGCAAGAGTAGGCAAAAGCCCTTCGCTTGTATACTGCTAAGCTCGCAAAGCAAAATATGCACAAGGGTGTACTACAGGCTACCTAGCTCCGTCGAAGTCGTACAGGCTCTGACTTGCCATATACATAACACAGACAATGACCAAAGATACCCTCCACTGTCTAGCATTAAATAGTAATAAAGAACAACCAAATAATTAGAAACACCCAACAATATGAATCCATGTGACTATGATTCTAATAACCTCTAAAGCTAGTGCAAAACATATATGTGAGAACAGGCGCTGGTAATACGACAGGCCGACTATGGAAGTCGTAGGCGAGAACCAGAAGGGATGGGTAATTGAATAAAGATAAGAAGTATTGGAAAGAAGGAGTTCAGAGAGAGGCACAGCAGTAAAGGGGGTTAGATGTGGGACAGAATGCGAGGGACTTGTAGGGCCGAGCGCGCGATACCATGTTCTGACGAGAGAGAAGGAGAGAAGTACTGAGTCTGGCCACCAGATGGCTCTGCGACCAATCACAGGCCGCTATGTCACATGACAAGCAGACGTCATATGCCATGCCAGGCCCGCCGTCCAATAGCGAGCGGGCGGGCCCACCGAGCGAGGAATGCACACGTACATACGCACACACACTGCCTCTTCGCTCTCCCCTCCGAATCTCTCTCTCTCTCACGCGCTGCATGTTATAATCACTACCATGGATATAAAATACTTCTAAGTGTCACAGACAAGAATAAAGGCAAACACTGATCTGTCTGTGACAACATGAATACTAAGAAAGAAAGAATATCGTTCTACGATTATTATAGCCCATTTCACTGCCGTGGTGAGTGCTAGCGAGTCATGAGTACATTCTGGCAAGCTGGCCAGCGTAACACGATCCATGATCGGGACGGGACAATTGTAAATACTTTGTATATAACTGGTGGCGGAGTATGTCGTGAATACTGGTATATATACCGTAGTTTGAATTTTCCGGGTTCACGACAGCTGGTTCCTTTTTGTTTATACGCATAACTTTATTTATCTTTGTGGATAAATATTACTGTGGTTACACCAATTATATCTTAGTTTATTTTCCCTTATTATTTAATCACGGGGGACGATGTAAAACCCTTAAATATATTTTATATTGTCACGTTAAAAGGGAATCTCAGACACACTTCACACAGACTTGTTCCCGCTAACAACAAACCACCAGTTGCCGCCACATAACACCAGAACTTCCCTGATATTCACCTACCAACATCATCAACATGTCCATCATCTAATCTACACTCTTTACATCACAGCTAAGTTCCTTTAATACTAGAAGTACTTCATAGATATTACTGGAACTACCACAGATAGCCTACATATACATTTGAACAAGTAAGTCAACCACTGACCGGTATTGTTATAGCCTAGGCCAATTCATCTGTCCAGGTTTAGTTATTTAATTTATATCTGTTTCTCCTTTATCCCCTAGGAATAATAAACAAGATAGAAGGCATACGGTCCGTCCGGACGGTGTTCCTCCTGTTGTACTCAAAATCCATGCTTCCGTTGTGACTCCCTGCCTAGGCAAACTCTTTCGTCTCCGTCTCTCTAACGTCTTCCTTTCTTGCTGGAAGTTTGCTCCCATTCAACCTATCCCAAAGAAGGATGACCACTCTCAGACCTCTAAATATCGTCAAATTGTTCTCATCTCCTGCATCTCTAAAGTTCTTTATACTATTTGTGCTTCCAATTTCTTATTATTTTAGCATTTCTCTTCTCATAATCTATTCTCAGATTGCCAGAATGGCTTCCTTAAGTGTCGCTCTACTGGTGTTCTTCTTTCATATCTAACTAACTCTTGGTCATCCTCCTTTCGGGACTTCGGTGAGACCTTTTCTAATGCACTAGACATATCGAAGGCCTTCGATAGAGTCTGGCACAAATCTTTAATTTCTATACTTCCCTCGTTCGGTTTTTATCCCTCCATCTGTGCCTTTGTCTCTAATTTCCTTTCCGGCTTTTCCATAGCTGCGGTTGTGGACGTCCATTGCTCACTTCCTCATTCTATCAACTCCGATGTTCCTCAGGGCTCTGTTCTATCTCCCATTATCTTTCTAATTTTCATAAATGTTCTTCTGATCTGACAACTATTTCCAATTGGGGCAGAGACAATCTTGTTGCCTTTAATGCTTATAAAACCCAATTTCTTCATCTCCTAGAGGACTATCCCTTATACTTCAACAATACAAAAATCAATCCCTCATCTTCTCGGTGTCTCTTTTTTCTTCTGCTCTCACTTGGAAGAACCAGTCTTGCTAAGGCAGCCTCCCAGAAGCTGGGTGTGCTCAACCGGCTGAAGGGGTTCTTTACCCCTGCATAGTTTCTTGCTCAGTACAGGGCTACAGTGCGTCCTTGTATTGAGTATTGTTCATATGTGTGGGGAAGATCCTCTCACACTGCACTCCTAGACAAAGTAGAAACAATTTTTTTTTTTGTATCATTAACTCCCGTCCACTCTCCAACTCTTTGCAGTCTCTCTCTCTTAGCCGCAATGTTGCATCTCCTCGCTATTCTATCGCTACTACAATAAACAGTGTTCTTCAGAGCTTTCCCAGCATATACTACCTCTTCGACGCTACGTAGGGTATGTAGTACCCGTCTAGCAACACAATCCCACCCCTATGCTGTGCAGCTCTCCAACCAAAGAGTCAAATGTTATTCTCAGTCTTTCTTCTATTCAACTGATGAGCTCTGGAACTGTCTCCCAGAATCAGTCTTCCCCTCTCCCTATAACTTAAATTGCTTCAAACTCCGCGTGTCCAGGCATTTTAGCTTTAACGTCCTTTAATTTTGGCCCTGTCACTCTTCCAACTCTCGGGGAGGCACTCACTACAGACAGTTATGCCTTTTGTCTCCCTCACTCACAAAGAAAACAAAAATATGCATGAAGGGAACTGAATGGAATTATTTAGTGACTGCAATCAGCGGATACCAAGTGCTGACTTTGGTCAATTCGATCTTCCGCACCAATTGACCATCTGGACCAATTTAATCACTCAATCCATTTCAATCATCCCATCATATCTCGTCAGAATAATCCAAACGCAAACCGGCTTGAACAATCCAACTGTTCCTGATAATTTTGACCATTTGTCTCAATTTGTCTCCTTGGCCCAACTTCGGTCCAATGCGACTGCTTAGCCCCATTAAACCAGGAGGCCCAATGTGACTGCTCTTCTCAACTAAGCCACTCTGCATAATATCACGGGTTTCCTTAAACTGATTGATCAGGCCAATAGATGTTCCCTTGGCCTCTTCAATTGCTTGTTCCAATATTTTGTTTAAACAAATTGAAATGTTAATCCAAATATATAAAGGCTTGTCCCAATTTGAGCGTTAGGAGGTGCTTGGTGTTGGAAGTAAAATTAATTAATTAGAATAAAATATTGCCAGTAACATACAGTATGTAGGTTTTGCAAATGTGTGCCAGGAGAGCAGTAGGAAGGCGACTAGGTAGGTTTGACCTGGAGAGTGTGGAGAAAGTGGAGGAGGTGAGCAAAGTGTTTAAGAAAGAGATCTGTGCATCATGTGAGGAGGTGTGTGGAGCAAGGAGAAAAGGGAAGGGAGTGAAGGGTACAGCATGGGGGACGAAAGAGGTAAAAGTAGCTGTTAAAGACAAGAAGAATGCGTATAGAGAGTGAGGGAATGAAGATTTGGAGAGGCAGAAAAGAGCGAGTTACATGAAGAAAACGAGAGTGGTGAAGAGAGTAGTGAAGGAAAGTAAGACAAGAGAAGATGAGGAATTTGAGAGGAATCTGAGAGTAATATGGAAGGAGTGTAAGAAACTGTTCTGGAAAGAGGTCACGAAAGTTAGGGAAGGTAGCCAGGAAAATAGTAAGGGTGTGAAAGATAAGAATGGGCAAGTGCTAGCCGAGAAGCAAGAGATAGTCGAAAGATGGAGAGAGTACTTCAACGAATTGCTGAATGTAAGGAATGAAGAGCCAGCAAACATAGTTGGATGGGGTATGGGAAGGAGAAGAAGAGAGGTAGTGGAGGAGGAGGTGGGGATCAGCACGTAAGAAGTGTGTGAAGCCATGAAAAGAGTGAAGTTGGGTAAAGCACCAGGAATAGATGGAGTGTGTGGGGAAATTATTAGGTATGGTGGTAAGATAGTGATCGAATGGGTATGGATAATGTGCAAACTAGCATGGGAGAAGGTGAGTGCACCTGATGACTGGAAAACAGGCATAATAGTCCTTCTATAAAAGGGTAAATGGGAAAGAGAAGTGTGTAGTAACCACCGGGTTGTATGTGTTCTAAGCATAATAGGGAAGGTGTACAGTAGGGTAGTGATTGAGAGCTAGAGCGAGAACAGAAAAATGGATAGGTGACGAGCAGGGTGGGTTTAGGAAGGGAAGAGGATGTGTAGATCAGATATTTACCCAGAAATTTGTTGTGGAGAAATATCTGAAAAGCAACAAAAGCTCTATGTTGCCTTCATGCACTTGGAGAAGGCCTATGCCACAGTTTTTTGTTGTTGTCTATATTCCAATTACTCCCTCTCGGGCATAGGCTGAAAGCCTGTACTGTGCATTCAACCTTACACATTGAACGGTGAAGCCCGTGAGGTCTCGTTCCAGCCTAGGGGGTGAGACATGTTAAAGCACTTTCTTAGCTGTATGGGGCTTAGTTGCCCACTCGCGGCTCGAAGCAGCCTCATCTCTGAAGCTTCCTCGCTCCAGTGCTTCACTGTCTCACCTAGACTCGGACCCTAACTCTCAGAACGCCACCTATTGAGCAATGAACTCACTAGGCATTGCCCCCCTATAGCATATTTTGAATATGGGAATATTCATACAGTGCTATTTAATCAGGGAACAATGAGGGTGTTAATTTGGCGTTTCGGTGGGCTTTGTGGTGATGCACTGATACTAGCTACAGTACAAATTCCATCCCAATAATATTTTCCCATTGACATATCGGGATTCGAAACCGGGTCCATTGGATTACCAATCCAGTGGCAAGACCACTCCACCACACCTCCCATAGATTGTGGATAGAGAAGGTATGTGGGAAGTACTGAGATTATACGGAGCAGATGGCAAGTTGCTGAAAGCAATGAAGAGCATGTATGAGGGTGCAAAGGCGTCAGTATGTGCAGAGAATGAGCAGAGTTAGTTCTTTCATTTTAATGTTGGGTTGTCCCTGTGGTTGTTTACTATATATATGGATGGAGTCATGAAAGAAATACAAGGAAGAACAGTGGATGTTGGTGTATCGCTGATAAGGGAGGTAAACGAGTGGAAGCTACCAGTACTGTTGTTTGCTGATGATACAGTTCTGATAAGCGATAGTGAATGGGAGTTGCAGAGTCTGGTAAATATGTTTGGAACAGTCTTCGTAAAACGAAATCTGAAGGTAAATGCGGGGAGGAGCAAGGTTATGGTCTTCGAAAGGGGTGAAGCCACAGAGTGTGATGTGAGGTTGAACGGTCAGGCTCATAGAGTACAGATTGGATAGAGAGGAAAGAAGACGCCACAAATCTGTAAATAGGGATCCGCGCGTTCGAGAGATGGCAGCACGATCGCAAAGGACAATGGGAGGGTCCCCACAAAGACATTATAATTATTGACTATCCTTGGGCTCCATTAATTCTTAATAATCCCTACCTTGTACTAATAACGCTATTAATAATCAATTGAACGTTATCCAGAGACTCTGCAGACATGACATAGTTAAATAGACATAAGTAGAGGCTACTGTAAAGGCCAGTCATCGTGAAATTGTCGTCATTATGAGGAGGTACACAAGCAAACCTCCTTCAACACCCGCCATTGTTGATGTGAGATTCGGGAGTTGCCAACGTCAATGGTGGGACAAAATATCCATAGATGTCATAAGTATAAATGTCCAGTTTAGTGCTACTTTACAAATTAACATCTACATAACATGTAACATAATAATATATATTCAAAATGCCATTTTAATTCTTGTTGTGTTGCTTGAAGGTATACAGCTTGAATCATATATGAGTATGTTTTATAATGTATATGTATACTTAATGTTTTCATCGTACTTATATATATCTAATTTATATTAAATAATATACAAGTGTTTTTACCAACATTAATTAACTCTTAAATACGTTCCTTCTTTAATCTATTGCTCCCTCGTTTGGCGGATATTCCCTTAACTTTTGTAACACTGGAGCAAGCCAGCTGGCAGGCGCACAGACTATCTACAATAAGGACAAGCCACTGAGGTGCTTTGGTTGTTGTACCGTACAACAGTACTGCCACCAAATCCCTAGGACGCGCGGCAAAATAACCGAGCTTGCCTCTCTATGCAATCTGTACTCTATGGTCAGGCTATGAAGAAGGACAGCTCATTTAAATATCTGGGCAGTGTGCTGAGTAAAATTGGGAGTATGGATGTAGAAGTGAGGGAGAGGGTGCAACAGGGGAAGAGGGTTGTAGGAACGCTGAAAATGCAGTAACAAGAAATAGGGTGGCCAGCTTGGAAGTAATAGTCCAGTCAAATTGTAACTGATCCTTGCACAAATTGCAACATTAATGATTTCACCTGTATTGTCTTGTGGTAACCCACAAATATAACATATCATAAGTGCTCAATAATCCGGATAGTGGAAAGTCCTCAAAATAGCATAATTATGTTAATTAGTCCAATCAAAATGTAACTGGACATAGAAATAATTGCAACATAAATTATTTCACCAGTATTGGCTTCGGGAAACCCCCAAATACAACATATCAAAAGTCCTCATAAATCCGGATAAGGGAAAGTCCTCAAAATTGCATATTGATGTTAATTACTATCGCCATGAGCCGAAAATTGAAAACCAGCATAACTTTACAACCAAGTGTCCTAACATAATAACAGTGGGGTCTATACTCATGTTTTCATGGCCAAGGAATCCAATGTACATACAATTAACCTCCCTCGGGTATTACATGATATGGATTATGCAAATCAGCAGCAGCAAATACCCAAACATCTAAATTTGTTCCGTTACAAAATCAGGACTTGTTGTGATACAATAAAGTGCACCTACAGGAAACATGGACTTGATTACACAGCTGCATGTTGTGACTGTAAAGGATAGAACTGTTCAAATCCTTCAAACCCCCTCGACAAACTGGACTTTGCTGAGTGAAGCAAGCAATACTGCCAACATGGTACTTGACTTCCTATTAATTTCCTAAATATATTTTTGGGGGGTAAAGTGCTCATGTGGACAATTTTTGTATGCTCTAATGGAATGTAGGTATTTTTGGTTTCACCTTCTAATACACTGACCCTGAAAACACAGATATAGACACTTATTTTATTGAGATTGCATTATTGGTCACCTGTTGATTAACATAATACTTGTTATGTAATTCATATGGTAGGTTACTCTAATGATCATTGAATTCCCTGGTGTTGAAAATATGGGTATAGCCATCTATTTTACTGAGTTTGCACCATTGGTTGCAAGGTTACAAAATGTTCTATTTTGGGGGGCATTTGCTGCTGCTGATTTGCATAATCCATATTATGTAATACCCGAGGGAGGTTAATTGTATGTACATTGGATTCCTTGGCCATGAAAACATGAGTATAGACCCCACTGTTATTATGTTAGGACACTTGGTTGTAAAGTTATGCTGGTTATCAATTTTCGGCTCATGTAGCAATTAACATCAATATGCAATTTTGAGGACTTTCCCTTATCCGGATTACGAGGACTTTTGATATATTGTATTTGGGGGTCTCCCGAAGCCAATACAGGTGAAATAATTTATGTTGCAATTATTTCTATGTCCAGTTACATTTTGATTGGACTAATTAACATAATTATGCTATTTTGAGGACTTTCCACTATCCGGATTATTGAGCACTTATGATATGTTATATTTGTGGGTTTCCACAAGTCAATACAGGTGAAATAATTAATGTTGCAATTTGTGCCAGGTTCAGCTAATATTTCTAGTAGATTGACTGGACTATAAAGAAGTCCTTGCATGACAGTGTGGTAAGCCCGACATTGACTAACAGAAGCGAAGAAAGGACATTGGTGGAGAGACTCAGACCAAGAGTGAGAGGGGTGGAAATGAGTTACTTGAGAAGTGCGTGCAGACTTACATGGAGGGATAGACATACGAATGAGGAAGTAAGAGAGAGGTGTGGTGTGGATGTAGACGTGCTGGAAAGTGTGAAAAGGAACTCGTTGAGATGGTTCAGCCATATGGCACGTATGGAAAGCAGTGAGAGAATGACTAAGAGGGTGTACGAGAGTGAGGTGGAAGGACAGAGAGGAAGAAGTAAACTGAGAGAGAGGTGGAAGAATGGAGTGAAGAAGTATATGAGTGAAGACGGTGCTGGTTGGGAGGAGGGGCGTCGACTGACTGAGGACAAAAGTGCATGGGGGCGTTTTGTTCGTGCCACCCCATCGGGGATCACTGCGTCAAGCAATAGATAAATAGATAGACGTGTAATAATATACAGTATATATATTTTTTTTTATCTAGCCAATCCAAATACAATTAAAATATTGTTTTTGTAATACATATTACAATGGCTGAGCCTTTTGAGAGAAATCTCTCTTGAAGGCCCCTTGTGCATAACTCGATTACCGCAGTGAACTTAAAATTACGGTATTGAATTTAATAGTGAGGAAGGCAGTTGCAGGCATCCCACGCCTACCCCAACAGACACCATCACGTGGGTTAACCATGAGTGTAATGTATTACACAACACCCACAGAACCCACATCCAACGGCCATACTCATGAAGGGAACAAGGGGCTCCACACCAGACAACCTATAACTACAATACTTGTTGTTATACTACCCACACTGATGCTAAAGTCTGCTTATACATACACATACACCTACAACCATATCGTTACTGATAAATATATACACACATTAAAAAATGTACAAATACTTAAATACAAACACAAGTACGTGCATACCCATATGCTCATATAATAATGTAGGTAACGCAAAGACACATTGTCTAGTTTTGTATTTACCATGTCTTTCAAATATATTTCATAAATCATTGTGAACTAACACAATTCCTATTTATGAGACTGTCCATTCGCCTCTCCCTGCCTGAAAATTAAACATGAGGTACTTTCATATTGAGCCATACGTTCTACCCAATGCACAGCAGGTCCCAATTATTTAAAACACATTGATTATCTACATAAAGCTAATCATGATTCCACTGACGTATGTTTTCAAGCTATATTCGTTGGGATATGATCCTGTAAGGAATAGTTTGTTTTTATGAACAATATATGAACAGCACAGTTGGTTTCAATGTCAATTACTATATATTTGATAGTTTAGTTTTGACGACAAACATTGATTTATATATAAATAAAGCTTATAGGGGATGGCAACGTTAAATATACTTCAATTTATGTCAATGAGTCCGAAAATATAGATCTGCCAACAACACCTACCAAAATATCATTTATGTAGGCGGCAGTAGCGCCACCCATTCTGGCGAACATGTTGGCTTCTGTCAACGCTCTTGCTCTGTAGTGAGTGGAGAAGAGTTCAGGTGTGTAGAACCATATGAGCTGCATCGCTGCTGTGATGGCCATCTTCCCACTTAGTGATAAAAACATTTTCACTCCCTCGGGCACTGGAACATAACACAACAAGAAGTAGATATACGAAATATAGATGTAGATTATGCACCGCCTTCTGTAAGAACTACATACATTTATGTTGAATATTTATGTAATGATCATTTTAAGTACAACCTTAATGGCGGCGCGCAACTTATGTCGTGTGAAAGAAATTTGGACTAAGTGGCGGTTCACAACTTATGTCGTGTGCCATTTTCAGCACGTAATGTTGCAGAGAGAGAGAGCTGAGCAGTGTGAGGAGCGTAGTAAGGCTATGACCGTCGCACACCACCGCGGTGGGCCAACTGAAGTGAAAACCACCCTCCCTTCCCCCCTCACACTCGCTGCACAGGGAATTATGTAGGGAAAGTACCTAATTACATTGTTTTTGCACTCGTGTTGCGCAATCGTTGCAAGAAAACTAGAGGTCGTACAAGGATGGTTTGGGTGTCATTGGAAAGCTCTGTTTATGCCCTTTCAGGGATAGATACTTGTTTTGTGCTTTGGGTCTTATTTAGGCATGAAAATGATCATGTAAACAACCCTATTTAGGGTAAAAACACCCCGCTGGGCGGTACATATAAATTACCGCCTAGGCCGCTCGTTAGGTGTTAACTCTCTCACGTTCTTGACGCACTTTTGAGCCTATTAGGGATACTTAAAAGCCTTTGTTACCATCAGGGGTATTTAGAAACCTTTAGTTTAGTTACTTTAACCTCTGCAGTTGTCTTTGAGTTAGCTGTGGGCAGAAAACTAATTTTGGAGAAGTAATTATAAGAATGAGAGAACTCTATTTCTTATTGCTAATCTGGCAACTTCTGCGTCATATGGTCGTGAGAGGGTTAATGCCCACAGTGGTTTAGCCCCTTCCTGATGCTGACCCCTTTTGAACTCAAGACCCACTAAGACATGGACGTGGTGATAGAGCTCATATTTCTTCAATATTTGACTCGCAGAAGAGACTTACCAGTGCCATGCCACAACAACAGTGACTCGAGTGAAAGCAGAACACATTATAGTGACTATCTATCTATCTATCTATATGCTCAGGCCCAATCCCCACTTTTCCTATTTTTTATTTTATGTTCCTCTATTTTATTATTATTATTTTTTTTTTTTTTCTTGGGGGTGGCCGACTCAAGACAGGAAAACACAAGACAAAACAGTGAAAAAACACAGACAATACACAAAATTCACACACATCTAGGTCACCCAGGAGAATACCCAGAGACCAGGGTCACCAAGGTCGCTCCAGCACTCCCCTGGCCCCCGACCACCCGGAGAGACTCCAATCTTGGCAGGCAGACATGTAGCGGAGCCAAAATATTAAACATTAAATATTAAATACCCAATAACATATTACCGTTGTCATTAATTGAATGTATGAACAGAACCTGGCCCTCTAGTGATAATACTGTGTAACTTGCATGCGCAAAACATGGTGATGTCATTACTGCGCCACTGACCTCCCCTATCCATACTACTACTGAATCACCGAGACACCAAACAACACCAAAGCACCGTCATGGAACGAGACGAAATTACGACTCTACTAGACAATCAACGAAAACACGTCAACGATGCCCTCGACCGAATGCAACGAATCTACACCAAAGCACAAGAATCTTCAGATAAACGACTCAATGAAGTTATTGTAAGTCTTGATTTTACTCAAGCAAAACTAGACGAAGTACTGCAACTGGAAACCGCCAACAAGGCGAGAAAGGAGTGTGTTTATAAGATCCAGACCCTCTCCCACGAAAATCAAGACCTCAAGAAGGAAATGAAGCAGCATGAAACTCGTGTGGATTACATCGATGACCAAAGCCGCCGTAACAACTTGCGGTTTGCCGGTATCCCTGAAAAACGAGGAGAAAGCTGGGAGACTGCCAACAAAAGATAACTAAGATAATAAAAGATCATCTAAACATGTTACTGATTTTGATAGGGTGCATCGAGTTGGCAAATACACCGGCCTACGCCCACGAGATATAGTAGCAAGGTTCACTCGATATTCGGATCGGGAAGCAGCTCTTTGTAACCGAAGAAAATTGAAAGACACCAACATTTTCATTAATGAAGATGTGTGTCAATCGACAATGGATATACGCCATAATCAAATGGATGCTTTCAAGCATGCCAGGAAGAAGGGGAAACATGTGTTTTTCAGCTATCGGACCACACAGAGTGGCGCTGGTGTTCGTCTAACACGCGCCGGAAACCAGCGGCTCGCTCGCTAGCTCCTCAGGAATACCAACCCATTCTGGGAAGGACGCCTCCTGAAATGCTATATTAATAGATAGCTTACAATGCTATATTTGATGAATCATTGTCAACATAAATCATACTAATAATGATACATAAGTAGATCCACATTTCAGGCCCCCGTGAGTGAGTATGATATATATAAAGTACTTCGATGTGCATCCTTCACTTCTTCCTTTTGTTTTGCACACGGCAATAGCTCCCGCTCAAGTTAAGAATTAAGGAACTCGCTTCCTTGAGCAAAGTTATTATTTTCCAAGGTTCTATTGACCGCACCTATATATATTATAATTATTTTCCTAACCATTGGTGAAATACCCTTCTGAGTAATATGTCTCTTGATATAAGTACCACCGTGTGACCTAGTAAATTGAATTATAAAGAAAATATCTTGACCACCAGAGCAAGAAGGTTATATAGACCCTCCAGGGATACATCCTCATGCTCTTACCATCCTATAGGTTAGCAAGGACCCCTCGCAGTAATCCTCAATACCAGGTCAAGATAATTTAGGAGAGTTAGGCAATTTTAAGGATCCTTGAGTATTGGGATCCCACCTTTAGAAGTCTTAGGATTAAACCTCCATTCAGTTGGACCTACGGCATCCCGAAAGTCTGATATACTGTCTGTGAGCTAAAAACCCTATTTTAGGGATCTTTGTTGGTTGCGGCATTCCGTCAGCTTACATAGAGACTCTTGATAGGCGGTGTCTACTAAAAGTATAGTTATCGTGTAATACGATAGAGAAAGACAATTTATGTGCTAATGCACGTCTGTGACGTCACTAGGTATATACGATAGTCTAACGGTCGTTCCCACGGTACGGCGTAGGAAGATTAGATCATGAATAATAAGATTGTAAGTAAATTAATATTATAAAAGGCCCAATATGCTATTAAGCAATATTGACACGGTTTTATTAGTATATACGAATTTATCGTATATATAATAATTTAGTTTATCGTATTGAGCAACATAGATGCGGTACGATAGTTTGGGCGCCTGGCGTTTGCCAAGGCAGCAAGACTGAGGTCCGAGGAACCTCAGAGCCTTCACAAACTTCACCCTGTAAACATATAATTTCCATTTCATTTCACCGTGCTATCGTGCCTCTATTCACAGTACACTACCAGCAATACACACATCTACACTACAATGACGCTCTCATCGACGCCATGACTGACAGCTAAGCATTGATACTCATGTCCATTATCATACCCTATAATCATTTGTTTTTCCCTTGACCTGTGCTTTTGGGCTGGTCTCTGTTTCCCCGTCGTCCGCCATATTGGGTAGTCATTTTCCGTTGCCTCATAGCCATGTGGAGATATTGGTGAGTAAAATCCTGGAGTATAATTAACCCTTAGAACTTTGATTAACTATAATTATGTGAGTGACCTTTGGATGTAATTTAGCTTAAATTCAGATTAATTTCAATTTAGACTTGGAGTAATTCAACTTAGATGGATTTATTTGGATTATAGCTTAGATATATAATTAACTTCCGCTGATATTATACCACATTGGTGCCCAGACCCAAGATTTAGCTACCGATAAGGGATTTTTTGAAGGAATGAGCAAGGGATTAGCCCAGGGATGCAGGAGCAAGGACCCAGGAGAAGTAGGGCTTGGGTACAAACTGGAACCTCCGGCGCCGATACCAGATATGATAGCAGTCATCGGACATTCATACGCCAAGAGGGTCAGGGCAGCTGATCAAGGACCTGTTGGGTATAGGGCATCGGAGGGGGATAGGTGCATCGAGCTCTCCTTCTTTGGGGTGCCTGGGGCCACCGTAGATACCCTGAGAGCCTCCCCACAGTGGGAGCGGGTAGTACAATTCAGGCCCCTTATGATCTTTTTGTTTATCGGCAGCAACGACATTCGCCCTGGTACAGTGCCCAGTGAACTGGCCAACGATATCAAACAGGTGGCGTTGGACCTGGAGAGAGATACCGGTGGGAGCTGAAAGATCGTGGCTATAGACAACCGGACCAGAGTCCAAGGTTTCTGTGCGGAGGAATACCAAGCGATCCGGAACTCTGTTAACCGCACCCTGCGGTGTCGGTTGGTGGAGACGCGGCACCGCTTCTTGTCGATCACCCTCAACGTACAAGATCTTGATCTGGATGGCGTCCACCTGGATTTGGACACCAACCAACAGCTCTACAATACAATCGTAGGCCTGACAAAGCGTTGGTTGGAGAGGGACGCCGGGATAGTGTCGTTGCGCCTGCCAAAATCCTGCATCCCACCCATCATCTTCCCCCAATAATTTTTCTTTTTCATTTTCAAACTTCCTATGACACCTGACCTGACCTAACATTTTCTTGTTCGTTATGACCTTTTAGTGTAGGTGTTGCCATTTAGTGTGCTATTTTCTCTCCATAACAAAAAAGTTTGCCATTCAGCATCTCTTAACGCTCAAAGAGCGGGTGGTGGAGTATATTTCACTGTGCCGCCCAGCGTTTTTTTTTTTTTTTACCATAAATGGGGTTGTTTCCGTGCTCTTTTTCATGCATAAACAAGACCCAAAGTGTAATACAAGTATGTATCCCTGAAAGGCAGTAAATTGAGCTTTCCAATGACACCCGAACCATCCTTCTACGATCACTGGTTGTCTTGCAACAATCGTGCAACCGAAGGGCAAAATCTCTAAAATACGGTAACTTCTTTATATAATTACGTATGTAGCGAGGGAGTGAGGGTGGATGTAAGTGGAGTACATCTCAGTTGGTCCACGGCGGCCGTGGCGAGCGGTCATGAGGTAACCCATGCTCCTCCCGTCACTCGTCTCTCTCTCAGAGCCAATATTGCGTCAAAATTGCACTCAGACTTAAGTCGGGCCCTGCCACATAGTCCAAATTTTTCTATACGGACTTAAGTCGGGCCCGATAGACAAGGGTTAACTAGGCTACTAATTCGCCGTGGTGATATAACATTATAAGGTGTAGATAGCCTACAGGTTTGCATACAAAGTGAGTAAACCAGAGGAGATACTGTCTGGTGGGGTGCAAAGCAAAGCCCCGAATAATCAGAGGGCAGGACTTCGGGGAGTATTAAATAGATTAATAATTGATGTCAAAACTTTCATCACTACTGCTGACCTCGAGGAGTTGGAGGCTAGACTAGATAATGTCCAGGTTACCCATAGTCGTATTGTTGCTCGAAGTGAGGTGATTGTGGCAAGCATGACGGAGGATGAGGAGATAATAGCAGAGTGTGATAATCGCACCCTCCATGACGAAACTGTCTTCAAAGCGAAGCATTTGTTACAGCACGCTGTCGCGAACAAGAAGGGAGGCGATAACGATGCCCAAAGAAGGGTTGATCCTAAACACACTGTGCACCTCCCAAAGCTCGATCTGCCTACATTTGGGGGTAATTTGACTGAGTGGTTAGCCTTTTGGGATGTATTTCGGTCTACCGTGCATGAATCCACTTTAGATAATGTCCGGAAATTTCACTACCTGAAAGGACAAATGGAAGGAGAGGCATTACATCTAATAGAGGGTTTCGCGGTAGTAGGTGATAGTTATCTTGAGGCAGTACAATTATTACAGTCAACATACGGGGATCAGGAACAATTGAAAATGGCCCATGCCGTCGCCTTGTTGAATCTGACAGAACCAAAGGACAAGGTTGATGAATTAGCAACATTTAGTGCAGAAATGGAGTGCCATACTCGATCACTAGACACCCTAGGGTTGATCTCACAGGAAATTATATTTATAGTACTAAGAAAGAAGCTTCCTATGGCAAAACTCGATAAGGTCAGATCATTTGATCTGGGTGAGTTTAATACTCAGTTCAGTAAAGAAATCAGTAATTTACAGTTGAACAATGGGAGAATGAATGTGTCGGGAGGGAGTGGGAATGTTGAAATGAGGGGGACTGTAAGTATGACGGTGGGGACCAAGGGAAAGAAAGAGGGTACATACAAGAAACCCGCACAGACTTTATGTAAACTATGTAACAATAACAAACATAAATGGAGTTTCTGTGTAAAATACCCAACAAATGAGTTAAAACTAGCACAGGCAAAAAGGTTGAAGCTATGTGCAGGTTGTCTGAGTAAAGAACATGGCAAACAAGGGCAATGTACTGCTACTTACTTAAGGCCCTGTCGCCACTGTAAAGGACATCACTTCGACAAGTTGTGTCCTACAGTTGACAAAGGCAAAGACGTCAAAGCAGAGGGTACTACAACTTTGACATTAGGTAGTACAAAAGACACCACTATATTGCCCACAATAAAGATTTCCATGGAAGGTAATGACAGTAACAAGGTTTGTCGGGTGCTTCTTGATCAGGGGTCTCAACGATCCTTTATAAAAAGGTCCATATTAATGGGACTTAAGCACCGAATCGTAGGGGCTAAGACTCTTCGACTGCAGGGCTTTACAGGGGTTACTGACAAACAAGACTACGAAATAGCGGAGATTTCCTATTTCTACCGTAAACAAAGGTACTTTATGACATGTATCGTAGGGGAGGTGTGGTGGAGTGGTCTTGCCACTGGCCTGGTAATCCAAAGGTCCCGGGTTCAAATCCCGATGTATCAATGGGAAGATATTATTGGGATGGAATTTGTGCTGTACCTGGTATCAGTGCATTACCACAAGCCCACCGAAACGTCAATAAAATACCCTCATTGTTCCCTGATTAAATAGCACTGTATGAATATTCCCATATTCAAAATATGCTATAGGGGTGCAATGCCTGGTGAGTTATCTGCTCAACAGGTGGTGTTGTGTGTGTGAAAGTGTGAGAGTCCGAGTGTAGGGGGTGAGACAGTGAAGCACGGGAACGAGGTGGCTTCAGAGAGGGGGTCGTTTCGGGCCATGAGTGAGCACCGTGCCTCATGTGAAGGCAAGATGGCAGGTGCTCGTTGTACTCTACGTGCTTCACATTTCTCACTCCCTAGACTGGAACAAGACCTCACAGGCTTCACTGTTCATTGTAAAGCGGTGAATGCTAAGGCTCTCAGCCTATGCCCGAGAGGAAGTAAGTTGGAATATAGAAAAAAAAAAAAAAAAAAAAAAAAAAAAAAAAGACACCCTACCAGAATATGTATCTGTAGGAGTGAAGAAGGTGGAACACGCATTACGTAGCAAGGGGGTTAACTTGTCAGATCCCATGGGAGATCAGAGTGAGGTGCATGTTCTACTTGGTGAGGATCATTATTATGATGTATTATACCCTGGATTTAAAAGAATGTGTGGTTTAGTTCTAAGTCCCACTAAATTTGGCTATTGCATGAGCGGAAAGGTACGTACCACACAGTCAAACATCCTGGTCGACACGGTCTCGATACTAAGGGTGAATGTAACCGCGGCAGAGGAGTTGGGAAGGGAAGATTCCCAACCTAGTGACCCTAAAATGACTGCCGAGTTCGACCTGGAAAGACTGTGGATATTAGAATACATAGGCATTAATCCTGTGGAGACTGATTATGACTCGGAAATTGCGCTGAAGAAGTTTGAGGAGTCTGTAAGCTATTGTGCCCTAGACAAACAATACAAGGATAGTCTACCCTGGAAAGGTAGTGAGATGAGCCTGCCAACAAATTATGGATTGGCATTGGGTCGCTTGCGCGCATTACAGCGTAAACTAACATATGAACCGAGCACGCGCCAGGCATATGACGATGTATTTCGGAACCACTTGGACCGAGGCTTCATTGAAAGAGTCAATGTGAAAGAATCTATCAGGAAAGGTAGGGTTCACTATCTAGCCCATCATGGGGTGAAAAAAGACAGAGCCACCAAACCAATATGGGTGGTGTATGACTGCTCAGCCCACCAAGGTCAACAACCCAGTCTAAATGATTGTTTGCTGACTGGTCCGTCCATGGTGTCGGATTTGTCTAAACACCTATTGCGATTCAGACTGGGGCAATATGCATTTACTAGTGACATTGAGAAAGCCTTCTTGATGGTCAAATTGTAGGAGGAAGATAGAGATGTCACTCGCTTTCTTTGGTTCGAAGACATTAGCGACTCTGGAAGTCCGGTCGTGATCTACCGTTTTCGGGTCGTACTCTTTGGTGCTACATGCTCGCAGTTTTTGTTAAATGTCACAATTAAGAAACATCTGTCAGATATACCTGAGGACACTAATAAACTATCTCGCGGGTTGTATATAGACAATTTGCAGGGTTCTAGCGATAGTCAGGATGAATTGTTACATACCTACTGGCAAGCACGTAGATTATTTACAGATGCTCATTTATTTCTCCGCGAGTGGGTTACTAACAGTGAAGATCTTCAGAGTTTATTTCTGATGGATGGTACGGCATCTCATAACCAGGAAAAGACCAGAAATTTGGGGATGATCTGGCAACCAAAACAAGACATTCTAACCTTTCAAACAAAGTATTTTGTTCAGCAGACAGGAACGCACTCGAAGAGAAGTCTGTTGTGCAAAGTTTCGCGATTTTTTTATCCTTTGGGTCTAGCATTACCCGATACCATAAGAGTTAGGATTCTGATGCAGGAAGTTTGGAGACGCAAAGTAGGATGGGATGACAGTTTGCCCGAGGATTTAAATGATCAAGGGACATTATTGTTGAAAGAATATGACATTCTATGTACTAAACAGCTACCTCGTAAGGTGGCGGCATTCGGTTACGTTACATTGCATACGTTTTGCGATGCTAGCACCACGGCATACGGGGTCGCCATTTATGTCGTTACTTCATTTGGGGCGCATTTAGTTACAGCCCGGGCCAAGGTAGCACCGGTAAAGAAAGTAACTATCCCTAAAATGGAATCGACTGCCATGCTGCTATTACCACGTCTGGTGCAACATGTATGCGCAGCATATGAGAGTGAGTTGAATATTGAAGTCGTTCACGTATGGTGCGATAGTCAAGTAGCACTCAACTGGGTACATAGCAATAAGTCGCTGCCGGTTTATGTGCGTAATAGGGTAGATGAGATTAGAGCCCAATGGCCAGACGTTGCATATCACCAGGGGAGGTGTGGTGGAGTGGTCTTGCCACTGGCCTGGTAATCCAAAGGTCCCGGGTTCAAATCCCGATGTATCAATGGGAAGATATTATTGGGAGGGAATTTGTGCTGTACCTAGTATCAGTGCATTACCACAAGCCCACCGAAACGTCAATAAAATACCCTCATTGTTCCCTGATTAAATAGCACTGTATGAATATTCCCATATTCAAAATATGCTATAGGGGTGCAATGCCTAGTGAGTTATCTGCTCAACAGGTGGCGTTATGTGAGTGTAAGTGTGAGAGTCCGAGTGTAGGGGGTGAGACAGTGAAGCACGGGAAGGAGGTGGCTTCAGAGATGGGGTCGTTTCGGGCCATGAGTGAGCACCGTGCCTCATGTGAAGGCAAGATGGCAGGTGCTTATTGTACTCTACGTGCTTCACATGTCTCACTCCCTAGACTGGAACAAGACCTCACGGGCTTCACTGTTCATTGTAAAGCGGTGAAAGTTAAGGCTCTCAGCCTATGCCCGAGAGGAAGTAAGTTGGAATATAGAAAAAAAAAAAAAAAACTATGTCAATACAAAAGGCAACCCTAGTGATCTCATAACTAGGGGTATAACGGCTAGCCAGTTAATAAAGTCCGAGTTGTAGTGGCATGGTCCAAATTGGCTGCTGCATGAAAATGAATGGACGATATGGCAAGCTGATAGTGAGGGACTTCTACCACTGGAAACAGTGGCAGTTACAGCCTAACCAAATGAGCCACCGGGTCCAGTAATAGAGTGGGCAAGATTCGGTGACTAATAAATTAGTCAGAGTTGTATCTTGGGTGTTGAGATTGATATCCAATATCAAGGTTAAAGTAACGGACCAACTCTGCAATAAGGGTCACATCATTAATGCTCGTGAATATAAAGCAGCTGAAGTAACTTTGATTAAATGGGTTCAAGCAGAAACCTTTTCAAATGAATTCGAATCTTTGCAAAGCTCTAATAAGTTAATAATGCCTAACTTAGTGTGGCAATTGAGGTTGCACCTAGATAATGACCTCATCAGGTGTGAGGGTCGCCTGAAGTGGTTGGGTGTAACGCATTGCACAAACCGTCCTATACTTATGCCAGCAAGACATCACGTTACTGATCTATTGGTCATACGTGCACATAAGGAAGTAAAACACTACGGGGTCTATCACATCATCTCGAATTTGCGTCTCACATGGTGGATACCTAGAGTTCGACAAGTTGCTCGACGCGTAGTAAGGAAGTGTGTGACATGCAAGAGACTAAAGGGTAAACCTTATGCGACTGGATCAGCTCCGCCTTTACCTGAATGCCGTGTAAAACATATAGAGCCTTTCCAAGCTGTAGGGTTAGATTACACATGTGCATTGAAGACGAGAGAGCAAGATAAGGTCTATATATTATTGTTTACCTGTGCAACGTCTCACGCGGTACACTTAGAATTATGTGACAATATGTCTAGCGAGGAATTTATGCTGGCATTTAGACAGTTTTGTGCACGTCGTTCATTTCCTCAACTAGTACTTTGTTACAATGCTCCTACTTTTATCCAGGCATCTAGATACCTCAAGGATATGAGCAGTGATCCTAAAATCATCGCTTTTATGAGAGAACAGAAGTGCGAATGGAGGTTCATCCCAGTTCCTTGGTTTGGTGGAATATGGGAACGGTGTGTCGGCATAGTTAAATTAGGACTAAGAGCGATAATAGGACGTCCTTTATTGAAGAAGAGTGAGTTAATGACAGTTCTCACCGAAATAGAAGCAGTCGTGAATGATCGTCCGCTCACGTATGTGTACACCGACCTGCAAGAACCACTACCATTAATGCCAGCTCACTTACTCTACGGTAAACCATTGACTGCATTTCCGTCTGATTTCCAGTCCATTGTAGAACTAGAGGAACCATCATTGTACTCTGAAGCAACGGTGTCTAAGCGATACCAGTATATATCGAAGGTAATCGAGGACTTTAGAAAACGGTGGATTAACAATTTTCTGCTAGCATTAATGGAAAGGAGCATCAAACCATCTGGTAGACCATCGGCACCTACTGTTGGTGAAGTAGTTTTAATAAGAGAGGATAGTTCTCATTTGTACTGGAAATTAGGCCGCGTGTTGGAGGTGTACAAGGGGGAAGACTCTTGAGCGGGTGGCGTTATTGAAGACAGCCACTGGAACTACTGTTCGTCCTATCGCACGTTTGTACGCTTTGGAGCTCGATTCCGCTTTACAATCTGAGGCTCCACCTGTTATTGCTGGGTCCGAGAATTCTCAATGTGACGATTCACCCCTTACGGATGGTGATCAACCTCGGACCGGGACGCGTCCCAGACACGCTGCTGCTGGCGCCGTTGATATGTGGCGTCAGAGGATAGCCTCTGGGCAACTTTAATTTAAGGTGGGGTTAAGGTTTTCTTATGGGGGGAGTGTATCGTGTAATACGATAGAGAAAGAAAATTTATGTGCTAATGTACGTCTGTGACGTCACTGGGTATGTACGATAGTCTAACGGTCATTCCCACGGTACGGCGTAGGAAGATTAGATCGTGAATAATAAGATTGTAAGTAAGTTAGAGATTATAAAAGGCCTAATATGCTATTAAGCAATATTGACACAGTCTTATGTAATATATACAAATTTATCGTATATATATATTATCTAAATTTATCGTATTGAGCAACATAGATGCGGATAGTTTGGGCGCCTGGCGTTTGCCAAGGCAGCAAGTCTGAGGTCCGAGGAACCTCAGAGCCTTCACAAACTTCACCCTGTAAACATATAATTTCCGTCTCATTTCACCGTGCTATCGTGCCTCTATTCACAGTACACTGCCAGCAATGCACACATCTACACTACAATGACGCTCTCATGGACGCCATGACTGACAGCTAAGCATTGATACTCATGTCCATTATCATACCATATAATCATTTGTTTTTCCCTTGACCTGTGCTTTTGGGCCAGTCTCTGTTTCCCCGTCGTCCGCCATATTGGGTAGTCATTTTCAGTTGCCTCATAGCCACGTGGAGATATTGGTGAGTTAAATCCTGGAGTATAATTAACCCTTAGAACTTTGATTAACTATAATTATATGTGAGTGACCTTTGGATGTAATTTACCTTAAATTCAGATTAATATCAATTATACTTGGAGTAATTTAACTTAGATTTATTTATTTGGATTATAGCTTAGATATATAATTAATTTCCACTGATATTATACCACAATAGTACTGAAGTGACTGGCATCCCAGAGCTTCATTCCTAGTATTTAGTTACCGAAACTGTGGCCTGTTACAGGAAACTTTGTTACCACTGGCATCCCAGTGATTAACATAGCTGCTGTTTTTTGTATAAAGCTTTCCTTGAATTGAATTGAATTGAAATATTTTTGTATTTAGCCTTTTGTATACAATACAATTTTGCTTACAAATTATTTGTTAAAAACACAAATATATAATAATAATACAAACAAATAAGGCTGAGCCTTTTGAGAGATGTCTCTCTTAAAGGCACCTGGCTATAACTCGATCTATCAAAATGCAATTGTATATAATATACTTAGTCACAGCTATGTGCCCTGGGAACTACACGTTGTAAAGAATTTTCTAACTTCGAAAAGGGATGTATGTGGGCAAAATATAATAAAATAAAATAAATTAAATTAGTGGTGATTAACATTGAGGTTACACTCACTTCCCAGAGCTCACAGCTGATTGTTTTTATCACAATTACCTATGTAATACCATTTACAAAATTGAATATATATAATATACATTGTACAACTATTGACTTTGATGTTCAAAGGCCATACTCGCAATTATACCCACAATTCGACACAAAGACACATACGCTTCCCTAACAGTATATGCCTAATTAGTAAAGGACATAAACTTTGTTGTGCATGGAGTACACACTTACACCATTCATTTAGACCTATATATGAAAACATGGTGAATCATTTGCTGTAGACTATATTATCCATTTCTATAAAAATATATATTTTTTTATACAAATGCCAAATACACATACATTATATACACCTTTACAGACAAAAATAGAAGCATGTTTATTACAAAATAGTATTCAAACTCATTCAACCCTTTACGCGACTCTACACATATATACACGCACAGTCAGCGTAAATATTGTTAAAGGTTATACATTTGTCGATCTAGGTGATAGGGATGTTGTAATTATTGGTAGTATAATTGGTGATATACCTATTTTAGTAGTCACTGTTGATATTGTGTTAATAGAAAAGATTTTAATTGTCTCTTAAACCGAGATATTTCATGTATATTTCTTAAATTTTGAGGTAATCCGTTCCATACCTTAAAGGTGGTGGGGCATGCGAAATGAAAATTAATTTATAATTTATTTAAAGAGATGTTTAGATCTCCAGTAATCAACCTGACTACTCCTTTGTCAAAACTAATCTTCAATATTAGAGAACAAATCAAACATAGATATTGAATTGCGACCCCTTGCAACTAGTACTCACGTGAGGATATGACGTAGGCCCAGGCAAACATTTGGGAAGTAAACATCAGCAAGTATAGCAAAAATGGTGAATAGGTGTGCTGTTTTCGGGTGTAGCAACATCCCTGGACCAAACATAGCACTACACAAGTTTCCAAGTGATCCATACCATTGTAACAAATGGGTGAAGTTTATACAAAGAACCAGAGTGTGGGAGGCAAAGCCAAAAACAAGCTTTATATGCAATGGACATTTTCGTGATGAATGCTTTGACAATAAAGTGCGGTGGAGTATGGGTATGGCTAGATGCACCCGCTGATTGCCTATACGGACTGGGGTCTTGTCACGCTCAGTGCCAGGTCCGTATATATACGGACTCGCCGACAAAAAATCGTAGCAGCGAAACGACTGAACCTATAGCTTTCATATTTCAACCACATGTACTGTACCTTACCCTTCTGGCTTCTTGCTACCACCACCCCAACCCCCTCTCCCAATCCACTCGCCGACCATGGGTCGCTGCATCAGGCCATCACAAAGGCAAAAAAGGAAAATATGTGGCGGCGAAACGACTAAACCAATTGGTTCCATATTTGTGTGACAAGTCCCCTACCCTTCTGTCTTCCCCCCACCACAACACCAACTTCCTCCCAGCACCCACTTCCAGCCTATCCATAGATCATCACATAAAAAAATGAAAATCCGTGGTGGCGAAACTACCTCACCAATCGGCTCCATATTTGTAACAGAGTCAATTACCCTTCTACCTTCCCCCCCACCATCCCCCAAACCACCCTCCCACCTATACGTGCTTGCCAATTTCAGGAGTCAGGAGAGTGGATAATATGGGCTAACTTAAGCCTAGCCCAAATTATACAGTCAGCGTCGATGGATATAGGCCTAACCTAGGCTAAAGAAATTTATTGGCTGAAATTCAACTACTAGCAACTAGGCTAACAAAAAAAAAAAAAAAAAAGAACAGTGAGTGGTGCTAACATTGTTGGGAAGGATATGTAGTGACCAGGCGTACGGTCATTATGTATACATAAGTCGATCGCCGCGGTTTAGTTCCCGTCTATTTTTACGGTGATTTTTTCTGTTATGTGCAGGGGTTGGCAATGTACTGTATATGATGATGACAATAAGTCATGGAGGCGTGAGGGGCGGGCTTTCATTATTGTATCCAAATGCAGTCAAAATAGACGGGAACATGATCGCTAGCGTCCGCCGCGGCTCCGAGTAGTGTAAACAAGGCGGGCGGTAATCCCAGCTGCTTCTCCCTCCTCTCCTGCTGTTGGATCTCGTCCTACTGGTTCATACATATAAGCCTGGACACCACCAATATTCATCACTTGAGGTTATTCGCCATAATCACGGTTATCACCCTCAGTATTGGCAAACGAATCGGAACTACTGTCACTATCCTCCATTTCCACCTGTCAGAAGAGCTTGTTGTGTTGCTGGGCATACGTCATCAGAGCGCTTAAACTCCGAATCCAGAAAAGTGTCACCCATATCCTATTGTGGCCATTATATAAATAATTAAGCCATTGTAGCAGAAAATATTGCACCAAAAGCTATAGCGGGATAAACTGTTGGTAAACATTGTGTAATTGGGTAGTTGAAATATATTTTCTATATCCTTAGTCAATTTGGTTTCATAAAAACCCAAAATATCGAACTTGGGAAGAAGGACCTACGGCATCCCGCCCCTTCCTCTCTAGTTAAAGAAAGTCCACTTGCACGCTCTCTAAAAGAAGTTGAGGAGATCGGCATCCCGTCCTCAATATTCTCTAGAGTTGAAAATACTTGCACCCTCTCTAAATGAAGTTGAGGAGAATGGCATCCCGTCCTCAATATTCTCTGGAGTTGAAAAGTGTTCGCACCCTCTCTAAAAGAAGTTGAGGAGAACGGCATCCCGTCCTCAATATTCTCTAGAGTTGAAAAGTGCTCGCACCCTCTCTAAAAGAAGTTGAGGAGAACGGCATCCCGTCCTCAATACTCTCTAGAGTGAAAAGTGCTAAGCCCTACTCCAGGAACTTTGTTATTACTGGCATCCCAGTATCTAACATTGTCCCTTTTGTTAGGTCCCACTTTCCTTAGTAAAAGTGGAGAGACTCCGGCATCCCGACCTCTCTATTATTACTTTTGGAAGTGAACCCTGTGACAGTGTCCTTTCAGAGGAACTTTGTTACTCCTGGCATCCTAGTATCTAACATTGTCCTTTCGGCTAGGTTTCACTTTCCCTAGTGCAAGTAGAGAGACTTCGGCATCCTGACCTCTCTACTATTACTCTTGGAAGTGAACACTGTACAAAGTGTCCTTTCAGAGGAACTTTGTTACTACTGGCATCCCAGTACCTAACATTGTCCCCTCTGCTAGGTTTCACTTTACCTAGTAAGAGTTGAGAGACTCCGGCATCCCGACCTCTCTACTTATTACTATTTAAAGTGAACACTACCACTTTTCACAGGTAGTCACGAAACATCTGAGACCGCTGTGAGAGAAGGGCTTGGCGAGATACCCTCAAGGGGACTCTGCATACACAAGTCCTAGGTGCACTGAGTCTGTGGCATCCCATTAGACTGTGTAACTAAAAGGTTTAAACACTGCCCCGGGTCCCCCGAACCTCTTAAAACGGTCAGGACAGTCAGGAAGAGTAGTTCTAAAATCTTCCTGCGTTAGTCCGATTTCGTGCCATATACGTTCTTACTGAGGTACGATATTTAAGACCCTAGTTCAAGAGTACCTTAAACAGGACTTCATCAACGGTTGATATACAGATCAGGATAGTCGAGTATCTCTCATAACCTCTGAAATACTTGCGTTAGTTCGGTATGGTGCCCAACAGTAATTGCCAGATAATTACTATATGTTATGGAGCCATACTGAAGACATCAAACCCATCAACCCCTCTGTAACTATCTTCACACAGCCGGCCAACCTGGACAGCCCACGGAGGAGCAGAAGACTACAGCCAGCCAACACCCTAATCATCGTCGGCAAGAATATATAGAAAAGACGCCTAAGTCGATGACCAGAAAAGAGAGGCTGAGCCAGCCTGCCAGCCTATCACCTGTCATGACGTCTGGAGAGACACTGTCCTGTAATTGTCTCTCTTTCATTCGCTATGTAGCACATACAAGCACACCCTTCTTATGACTCGCTGTTGATAGCACGAAAATATACCGACGAAATAAGGGAATAAGAGGGAGAATAGGTGATAATTGAAGGGGGTGGGGGGGGGAAGGGAGGAAGGGGGGGATGTGGAGGAGTGATATTTGCCATGGCCAAGGGGCATTAAAAAAAAAAAAAAAAAAACATCAATTGATACTATGCTGTGTATGCTGTATGCTAAATGTGTTTTTTTAGGCCTGAGATTATATAAGGAGTTCCGTAGCGCAGTGGTAGGCCTTATATAAGTAGATCCGCAGTCCAGAGGTTAAAAGTGATTTCCAAATTTATTTCATTTTTTAAGCCGATATTGAGGCTAAGCGACTCTGCCATTATTTCGATCATGTGAAAATATTTCAGAGTCCACAAGTCTCTGTCATTATTCTAACACCTGAAATATTTCAAAGTCCTTACTCAGTTGACTTTGAACTTGCTCTCATACCAGTGCGCACGGTATATAATTCAAGATACACATACGTGAAGTAAATAACTCTCTTTCATTTAGGGAATAAAGCTGCATTCTAAAACTATATTTTGGCGATATATATATCCTCTGTTGTCTTCTTTATATGTAATTGTATGAACTTGGAAGTCCCAGTCTAGTAGAGCTCACCTATATCAATCGTTAATCCTGTATAAAATCAGGGCATAACACATAAAGGTAATAAACAATATTAAATAAATAAGACAAATAAAGACAATAATGTTAACTAACCTTCCTGAAGGAACCACATAAGTGCCGCCAACACGGAGATAGAGGCACCGCACCATAGCAAGAGTAAAGAGAGAGTTCTCCTCCGGCCCATATTGTTCACAGCCACCCACAAGATTAAATAGGCAGGGACCTCCAGTAATCCACTAAGAAACGTGTAGACGTAGATGTCTGTGCTGGAGTAGTAAACAAAACACAATATTTTAGTTAGATTTTGGACACATATGTAAGAATGGTAGCAAGTAATAGAGGGGACTTATCTCACCTAATCACATATTGCTTTGTTTGGAGTGCCACTGGGGTGTTTTAAATTTTGTTTTCAGGCCTTGGATCTTATGAGGACCTTCGCCTTCCACCACCAAATGTCTTATGAGGTAGCTCACCTTTCCCGGGTTATTACTAATAAGGCGAACGGACTGGATGGTGTTCCTCCTGTTGTACAAAACAAATCTGTTCTGTACTGACTCCCTGTCTTGGCAAACTCGTCCGTCCCTGTCTTTCCTCTAGCATCTTCCCTTCTTGCTGGAAATTTGCTCTCATTCAACCTGTACCAAAGAAGGATGACTGTTCTCAACTCTCCAACATTCGTCCAATTGCTCTAAATTCTTGCATACCCAAAGTTTTCTAATCTATTCATATTTAAATGTTTCTTAACCAGAGGGACACAAAATTGCCCTAGGGGCTAGGGTAGTTATTTGTGTAATTCTAACACTATTTTCTGACAAAATTAGTTATATTTACGATATAAGGCATTATTATTTTTCCTTGTGTTTTTATTTTACTAATATGATGAACATACCAACTTTGAAGAGCGATAAAACCAGTGGGAAAAGCATTTGCGTGGTGAAAAAAAAAAAAATTCGCCGCCCAGTCGTATGCTCAGGGGGAGACCGCGAGACATGCACCCTTCCTCTACGAGCTTTACCTTTATACTGAGCCAAGCGGGTAAGGTCTCTTATGTAACTAGTGCTACGAAACCGTGGGAGATAAATTTGCACGAAAAATATCTAATAAATGATGAAAATAAGAGGAAAATAGGTGATAATTGAGGAGGGGGTGGAGGCAGGATAAGTTGGGAAGGAGGGAAAGGTGGGATTGAGAAACATGTGTATGAGTGGTAGGAAGTACTAGAAGGGAATTATTTCACCTAATAACATCCTTTGTTTTGAGAGCCCCTGGGGTCATTTGGATTTTTTTTTTTTTTATATGGTCTTGCTTCGGTGAGGCCTATCGCATTCTGTATAGTGACCCTTCCGTGAGGCTAATCACGTTTCTTAGGTTAAGCAATTGTCTACCCATACTCTACTTTCAGATCGCCAGTATGGCTTTCTTAGGGTCTGCTGTACTGGTGTTTTCATTTCTTATCTTACTAGTTCTTGGTCATCATCCTTCTGAAATTTGTTGAGACCTTTTCTATTGCGTTAGACATATCGAAAGCATTCATTAGTGTCTGACAAAAATCTCAAATGTATAACTACCCTCCTTTGACTTCTATTGCTCTATCTGTGCATTTATCTCAATTTTTCTTGCTGGCCATTCCATAGCTACGGTTGTGGATGGCCATCGCTCCCATCCTCAACCTATCAGTGTTCTGTCCTGTCTCCAGTTCTCTTTCTAATATTCATTAATGATCTTCTCAACTGCAGCTCTAGTTCTATCAACTTATATGCTGATCACTCTGCCTTACATTGTTCACTTAGTTTTCCACAACGACCCACCCTGGAATTACTTCAAAACTTACGTGATGAGGCCATAACATGTCTACCTTCTGATCTACCAACTATTTTTTATTGGGGCAGAGAAAATCTTGTTACTTTCATTGTTTCCAAAACCCAATTTTTCCATGTATCTGCACATCGCAATATTTTACATGACTATCGCTTACTATATTCAACAGTACACAACACAACTTTTCATCTTCTCTCAATATTCTTGATGTTTATTCTTCTGACCTTCCTTGGAAAAATCATATTACCACATATACTAAAACAGCTCCCCAGAAGTTAGGTGTGCTCAATTGTAGCTGTGGTATCTTCACCCCTGCACAGTTTGTTGTTTTTTACAGGACCACAGTGCGCCTATGTATTGAGTATTGATTGCATGTGTTGGGAGGTTTTACCTATGACGTTCTTCTCGACAGAGTGAAGTCAAAAGCATTTCCTCTCATCGATTCACTTCCTCTTATTAATTACCCACAATATTTTCTCTACACCCTGTAAGATTGCATCTCTCTCCCTCTTCATCCGCTATTATAATGAACAATGTTCTTCAGAGCTTTCTCAGTGCATACCTCCTTCCTCTCTTACAGAGAGGGGGGTGGAGGTGGGACCCCCCTTTCAACACATTCTCAGCCCTATTCTGTCCAGCTCTCTGAACCAGAAGTCAACTGGTTTTCCCAGTTTTTCTTCTGATCACCAAGTAAGCTCTGGAACACTCTCCCTCTATCTGTCTTCCCCTCATCCTATGATTTTAATTTGCTTCAATCTCTGTGAGTCCAGACATTTTGACTTTAACACCTTATTAGTGGGCTAGCGGTCTATTTATATGTACCGCCCAGCGGGGTGTTTTTAGCCAAAATAGGGCTGTTTACGTGATCATTTTCATGCCTAAATAAGACCCAGAGCATAAAACAAGTAACTATCCCTGAAAGGGCATAAACAGAGCTTTCCAATGACACCATAACGATCCTTTTATGACGGCTAGTTTTCTTGCAACAACCGCGCAACACGAGTGCAAAAAGCATGTAATTCGGTACTTTCCCCATACAATTCAGTATGTAGCGAGTGAGAGAGGGAGGGAGGAGGTGAGATTCGTGTCAGTAGGTACGCCGCGGTGGTCTGGAGCAGTCATACGCTCGCTGCTCTCCTGCCACCACTTGTCTCTCTCTCTCAGCAACATTACGTGCTGAAATTGCCACACGACCTATGTCGCGCGCCGCCAGATAGTCCAGATTTATTATACTCGACTTATGTTGCGCGCCGCTAGTTAAGGGTTAAAGTACCATGAACTTGGCTAACTTTCACTTTATCACTCTTGGAGGTACACAAGTTATAGGCATCTTTGCCATTTGTCTCATTCATACACATAGAAAAAACAAATATTTATATAAATATATATATACACATATGTATATATATATATTGTTACGAGGGGAGGCTGGGGGAAAACAGATGCTCAAATAGCCTAGCCCACAGCACCCTCACCCTGCAACAGACACGCTCTCAATATCTGACTCAAACACCAAGACACACAGGTTCTCTAGGAAAAATGGTTATCTTCCTCTTGGCTCTATTAAAGCAGCAACAAGGAGACACCAAAATATCGATTGCCCCCGAGTCTGGTGGATAATGCGTATAATAGTTAAGAGTACTTCTCTTCTAGACTGCACCTAACTGAGGAAACATAACACTGCCAGACTCCCAGACACTTCATAGTATGCCCAATTGCTTAGGAATTAGGAATAATGTAAAGCTGAAACATGGCGGGGGGGGGGAGTCTGGAGCACTAACCTAAGACATGGAACACAAGAGTTGACATACCAGTAGGTTGGGGATATGTTATCCCTGAGCATACCTCCATTGTGTGACTTATGATAAACTGCATTAATCACACAAGACTAAATAAACTAACTAATTCACAGGGCTAACAAGACGGCAACATATCACAGGGCGCCCCCACGGCTCACTCGTGGGAAGCCAAGGCAGAGGCTAGCCTCGCGCCAGGCCCCTGCAATATAGGCTTTGTACTTGTAACTCACTCACAAATGATATACTGTAGGCTACGAACTCATTTGGGAGTGACACCCTCACACCCAGGGGAAGTCTGTTGGTGCATCTTGAATCAACAGACTGCTCATACTTCAAATAACACTACAAGACATACACAACTACATATCTTTTTTTTTTAGTATTTTTATAGTTTTTATATGTTTGTATTTAAATATTTTCTTCTATACAGAAACACAGCAACCCCTACTTTACGACCCTACACTGGGGGCTACATACAGCAACCAACAAGCACCAGACGTAAACATGCTAATCAAACCAAAGTAGGAGGCTAAACCAAAACAAACTGACCACTAAGATTTCCCCTTACAACATTCCCTCACGTGACAAACAATCAGCCATGACATTATCAGTGCCTTTAATGTGCCGCACATCCAAATTGTATTCCTTCAACAAAAGAGCCCACCTAGTCAGCCGCTGATTTTTGTACTTCAATTTCTCCAAAAACTGGAGGGGATGGTGGTCGGCGTATATCTTAACAGTCGGGCCATAGGCTGGTACATACACCTGAAAGTGCTGCAGGGACAGAACCATAGCCAGGAGCTCCTTCTCAACCACTGAGTAATTCCTCTGGGCTCGATTGAGCTTCTTTGAGTAGAAGGATACTGGATGCTCTATCCCTGCATGCTCTTGCAGCAGTACCACACCTATCCCCACATCACTAGCGTCAGTAGCTAGGATAAATAGTCCAGTAAAGATACGGCAGAATGGGGGGTCAACCCACCACTAATTGCAATAGTTTTTCTGATTGTTGCATATGAAACTACATTATGAGGAGGATAACATATCAAAATTCTAAGAAAATCAAACTATGGGAACATATTTTAAAATTGTGTTAAGGACACATACCCTCGGACAAAAAAAAAATCAATTTTCTTTGCTTTATGAGATGCATACTGCGACTACGGAACACTTATTCTTTATGAAATATGGTTAAATGCATCAATGCATCTTGCGTCAGTGTTCAATGAATCATCACTGAGTTCCTCTAATTATAATGTTGAAATATTTGCACAGATTCCACGACACTGTCCACATGCAATAGTGCAGTCAAGTCCATTCTTGCGACATGTACATCGCAGAGTTTGACAGCCAGTCTTACAGCTGCATCTGATTCCATGTATTCCATTGTGGACATTTATATGTGGCTATGTACATTTGATTATGTGTCTATGTACGATACATAATCTTAGCTTACCTGCTCAATAACAAGGTCTGTGGATAGTCCGGCCCTAAAACGATCTGACCGACGAACGACATGGAGACCATCCATGAAGTGCTGGTAGACGTCTGGCTTTTCGTCCCTGAGTGCAGCCATCTTTTGTAGATATGTGTATACTGACTTTGTATACAAATTGTGTCCTGAAGCCGCTAAGTATGGCAACATTCTATGCAAACTTTGCAGGTTTAGGCACCAGTTGCCAGTTCTTTCAGATTTAATGAAGCTTCTCAGTATGTCGATCATTGTCATGTACTGCATCCAGAGCACTGAAGTTCTGTTGTCTTTCAGAGTAACAAGCTCATCTTTAACCCGGTGAGACCCATCGTCGCACGTGTTGCGTCGGCAGTCTTTGATCACCAACTCCCAGCGACGCATCACGTGCGTCCGACATATAAAAAACACTTACGTGGCTCGTAAGGTAGGAAATGGCGGGAGAATAGGAGGGGGAGGTACCGTAGTGTGTGTGGGAGCCGGGCCAGTAGGTGTGAGCGGGCCGAGACAGCCGCGCGGCTGGTGGTGGTGGGCTTAGTGGGGATAGTTTACACCCCTAGTTCACCGCCACTTTGAACCTTCATTACTCTGGTCGTATGGGAGCTAGAGGCTTGAGATTTATGTGAGATACTCCTTAGGATGTATGCCGTACAATGCCATACTCAGTTTTTACCCTAGTGCTCCCGGGCGGGTGGTCATGCGGGGGAGACGAACTATTGAAACCCCCCCCCCCCCCGCCCCCCAAATGACCGAAATGAGTTTTTTTTTATTTTTGTCTTCATTTCTCACCATTCTCTTCCATTTTGGCTCAACAATTTTTTTTTGAGGCTCCCCCCCCCCAAAAAAATGTCAGAGGTGATTTTTTTTTTTTTTTTTTCATTTCTCATCCTTGTCTTCCATTTTAGCAAACAAACAAAATAAGTGAAAATGGCTTGGGACTGGGGTGAACAAAATATTATAACTAGCCGGGGCTCAACGGGTTAAGTTTAGAAGCCACTCTTTGCAGAACCTCGTTGCTCTCTATGTCTTGGGCAGTTGTTTTCCCAGCTAGTAGCTCCTCCATCAGAGTTCCTAAAGTCTGGAGATCACTGTGCAATTCAAGTTTGTCTTCTTGGTTATCGATATGGGTGTCAGGATTTTCACCACTTGAACTATCTTCACAGGGCTGCATCTCAACTCCTTTGGTTTCATCCGTCAAAGAAGTTACATCAATTTGATATGCTCTAGCTGTCAGGAGAGTGTTGAGGGCTGAATTGACTAAGAGATGACCTCGCATTGCTCTTGCTACAGCTTTACCAGACAGCATGTGACCGACTGAGTTCGGGGCATAGACCACTTCAAGCACTTCCTGAAGTCCAGATCCAGACATTAAATGTCCAATGGAACCCAAGAAGCTCATTTGGGTATGAAACGCTCCGAGACGCACAACAATTGATCTGACGTCGCTGTTTGGTGGTTCACATTCTACAATGGTGTGTGCCTTCCACCAGAGAGAGGATGATCAAATGTGATTACGGGGGTGGTATTGTACCGCTTTGCATGCGATGAAACAAATACTAGTGTCGAGTATATACAGGTAAGGTCATTTGGATTCATGTCTATCATGGGCATAAATACTACCGAGGCTTTCCCTGGATGGTTTCCATCTGCAATCATTTGCATGTATCCATTCCATAGAGGTCTTGATATTTGAGCTGTCGGTGATACTTTCCACAGAAAGTCGGATTGGAGATATGGCTCTTTCACATCTGGTTTCTCCAAGACTTCGTAAGACATGTTGTACATTGATGCTCTCTCTGATGGATATGGCTGAATGTTTATCTTTCCGAGGGCAACTACATCTTTCAAAGGGATGTCCTTTCTAGGAATGTTTCTTTCAGCTTTCAGATAGGGTGTTACAGCTGCGATTATACCCATTCCATGAAACGTGTTCTTCCCATCTAGAGTGGCAATGTCATGGTCTGCATTGTCTCCCATGTACTGATGGAAATGTCCTGGAAAATACTCAGGAAAGCTAGTCCCTTGGGCAGCTGCAGAACTGCGCTGGAACTTCTGTACTTCTGCATAAGAACAACAGAAACCATGTGCATGCAAGGAATCGATCAGGAATCTGGAATTAAATCTAATTGTGCATCTGGATTCCCAGACCGATTTGTAGAGGAGCCATGAGTGCTCTTGGACGAGTTGCTTGCATGATGGCTTGACCTATCGATGCTATCTATAGCCCACGAAGAGCTCTGTAAGGAAGGTCTGTAACGAGTCAGGGACGAAACTCAGGTTATCTTGGATGGATACCATGGCACTTGTTGCTGGATAGACATCTCTCGACAGGTTAATTTCTTTGATGTCATTTGTTATCAGTTTAGCTGCTGTTTTGATTATTTCTTTGTGTTTGTCACTATCTTCTTGTTGTGACCTCAAGTGAAAATCGTGCAATATTCGAGAAACAGTGCCTTTCAGAGTGACAACATTAAACTTCCCATCAATTTCTGTGATGACAATCTGGTCTCCAAAGTGTTTCTTCAATTCATTCTTCATGTGAGTGTATCCATAGGCAACGCTCTTATCATTACAGTATTCTTTCATTTTTTCAATTAAGTCTGTTATGGTTTTCTGTTTATCATCATTTTCCTCTAAGTATTCTGTAGCTTTCAAGAAGGCTTGTCTTGCTGTTCCCTGCTTTGGTCTTCCAGCACGCTCACTCCTTTTAACCCGCTTGAATGGTTTTCCATCACTGCTATGAAATATTTGGGGAATCTGCTTCCCTGTCCTGAAGTTGGTTGAACAAAGCTTATGATATAGTGCATCGGCAGCATGGAGGTCATTAACAAATAATACACGATCTCTGACGACGTCTACCCAAGGACCCTCATACTCATCACATGCTTTGAGAATCATTTTCTGCATATTGATGGATCGAACTGGAATGAGTTTTCGGGCATCCTGTCAACCACCTGAACTATCTCCACAGCCACAAAATATACAATGTTCTTTGTAGACGAATACTGGTTTCGAAGATCGGAGGCTAGCAGAAGATTGACGAAAATCTGCCTCATTGGCTGATCTTTTTGTGTCTTTCAATAACATGGGGGTTTGTGTAATCCTTGCGGCATTTGATATGAACTGTCTGACCAACAGATACGGACAAAGTATCCTGACGTAGCGTACAGGCCCTCACGATACTGTCACATCCTTTCTGAGTTAATGTCACCGTCTGTTGACCATCAGCGAGAGGTTGCTCACAAAACACACTTATCCATGATAGCTAATCATAGATCTGAAATGAAAAGAAAAGTCACATTGTAAATTTCATTAATCGATTTTAGGAGTATAGTTGGTTGTTGGAAGGAACATAATAATTATATTTTATATAACCAAGGTGACAAACATCAACATGTAGATTATCTAAGAAACAGATGTACAAATATTGCTGCAATATAAAATGAAACAATGAGATAGACAAGTAGAGAACCACGATTTGTCATTAATGAACAGTTGCTGACTCAGCATTTTAGAAAATGCCTTTGCAAAACAATGTTCCCACAGATAGATTTTCCTAGACTTTTAGTATGTTATTCCTATACTAACACACACTAAAATAAAACAGAGAGAAAAACTATTGCAATTAGTGGTGGGTATATCCATACCTTTACTGGACTAAAATGGCAATACAAAGTCAGGAGCTCGCAGGATGGGATGGTGCGACAGGAGAGACTTAACTCCTGCAAAAGCCTCATGACAGTCTTCTGTCCATTTGAACTTGATGTCTTTCCGCAGTAAATTAGTCAGCGGAGCAAGTACAGTAGAGTAGTCCTTGATAAATCTCCGGTAGTACCCAATCATTCCCAGGAACCGTTGCAGAGATTTGCGAGTGGTAGGAGGAGAGAAACTAGCAATAGCCTCCACCTTTGCCAAGGGTGGAGACACCTCACCATGTCCTACCACGAATCCCAAGTAATTGACAGTAGCCTGTACAAAGTCGCATTTCTCCAGATTTACAACCAAACCTGCTTCACTAAGTCTTTTGAAAAGAAGCTCAACATTATCAACATGCTCTCGCAAGGTGGATACAAAATCACGACGTCATCAATATAGACTACACTATTAGGGATATCATCTACAACCCGGTTCATCAATCGCTGAAATGTAGCCGGGGCATTCTTAAGCCCATAGGGCATCACCTGACACGGGTAAACTGCCCCGTCCACCTCAAAACTAGCAATTTTCTTGGCTCTCTCAGTCAACGGGACCTGTCAGTAACCTTTCACTAAGTCCACCTTGGTGATAAATGTGGCAGCCCCGATGCGGTCTACGGAGTCGTCAACTCTAGGTAATGGATAGGCATCTGTCTGGGATAGGGCATTGACCCTCCTGAAATCAACACAAAAGCGGATCTTGCCATTCGGTTTAGGTTGCAAAGTCATTGGCGAAGACCACTCACTATATCCCTTCTTCACCAGACCCTTCTCCAACATGTAATCCAGCTCTGCTTTTAGGGCAGGCTGCCGAGCAGGATTTATACGGTAGGGGCCCAACTTGAGTGGCTTACTGTCTAAAACCTCTATGTCGTACATCGCCCAGGATGTCAGACCTGGAGAATCACCAAACATGCTGGAGTACTGCCACAGCCTATTGAATAACTCGTCTTGTCGCTTAGGACCAAGATGCTGCAACTTGTCTCTAAGAGCAACATACCCGTTTCCCTCCCACAACCCAGCCGGGACTGCAGCTTCTAATTAGTCAACCTCCTTCTCCTCCGTCCCTACTACATACAGGTCATGAGAGGGACAATCTGTGCCACCTGTGCAGTTACTCCCACAATTCATAAAAATAAAGGCTTCCACTCCGATACCAAACATGGGCACCCCCGCATTCCTTGCAGCTACACCTGCCAGCGCAGCCTCACCTCTGTCAGCGCCACGGCCAGATGTAGTCGGTCTATGGTAGGGCTTTAACATATTAATATGGCAGAATTGGGAGGCTTTGCGACGGTCGGGTGCGTCTATTACATAGTCAACCTCACCAATCTGCTTAACGACCTTGTAGGGACCACAAAACGTAGCAGCTAAGGGTCGACCCTGAACTGGCAACAGTGCCAGAACTTCGTCGCCCACCTTGAACGCCCTAGATTTAGCCTGCTTATCGTAATGGTACTTCATCTTGCTTTGTGCTGCAACTAGATGCTCTTTAGCTAGCTGCAGGGTAGTCTGCAACCTCTCCCGAGTCTTCTGCTCGTACTCGAGCAGAGGCACCGAGCCCCCTGCCGCATCACTCTCCCAGGCATCTTTCACCACATCCAGCGTACCCCTGACACGATGACAAAACACAAGGGAATTGGGCGAGAATCCCAAAGACTCTGAAGGGACATCACAAATTGCGAAAAGAACAAAAGGTAAAGCAGTGTCCCAATCCCTCTCATGCTGCAAACAAAATTTATGCAGCATATTCTTCAAGGTTTGGTGAAAACGCTCAAGGGCTCCCTGTGATTGTGGATGGTACGCACTTGACAGCACATGCTTTATACCTAACTCTGAGAGGGTTTTCTTCAAGAGATTGGATGTAAAATTAACCCCTCTGTCAGACTGGATTTGATGTGGCAAACCAAATCTAGTGAAGAAATGCAGGTGTTTGAGAACAACCTTCGCGTTCATGCTGCTAACCGGAATAGCCTCCGGGTATTTAGTTGTGGCATCCATCAAGGTAAGCAAGTACTTATATCCCGCACTGGTGGGTGGTAAGGGACCGACCATTTCAATGATGACACAAGTAAATGGCGGTTCAACTGCAAGTATAGGGATCAAAGGTGCTACGGGTATTCCTTGGTTGGGTTTTCTACCTACCTGACAAACATGACATGACATACAAAAAGTAGCCACCGATGCATGCATATTAGGCCACCAAAAATGAAAACGCAGCCTTTCAGTAGTCTTCCGTACCCCTAAATGTCCCGCCAGTGGTGCCTCATGCGCTAGCCTAACCAGCTCTTCCCGGAACTGAGCAGGCACCACTAATTGCTCCTCCCCCATGCCTGAGCCTGTATCCAGCATCCACTGCCGATACAACAATGTCCCCTTTTCAATAAATTTCTCTGGACCGTTCTTCCCACCAGTCGTGCCAACCTTCTTATTAAACAGGAGGCCCAGCCTCGGGTCCTCTTGCTGCAATTTGCTCAATTCGTCTCTAGGTATTTCCGACAAGGGTCGACCCTGAACTGGCAACAGTGCCAGAACTTCGTCGCCCACCTTGAACGCCCTAGATTTAGCCTGCTTATCGTAATGGTATCTGGTATGACCTCTGACCTCTCAAAAATAGCAATAGGTTGAGTCGGCGGCACTATGTCAGACTCCTCGTCCGGCACTAGGTCACCTCTACTAGTCTCGGGGGCCTCACTGGGGTCATCCACGCCCACCGCTGCCTCCGAGCCAGTGTCATCTAGTAGTGCATCATGGGATGGCCCGCACTCATGGCTGTCGGCCCCCGCATCCACTAAATCATCCTCCCATTGTGCCACTTGTGCCATTGATCTGGTCACTGCACACACAGGGTAGATAGAATCTATGCAATCTTCCTGCAAACAACCACCAGTAGGGAGCTCAAAAGCAGCCTTAGCGACGACCATGGGAGGCGGGAAACTACATCCCCTGCCAAGTCAATCCCGAGCAAAAAGTCTACCCCCTCCACTGGCAGAGTGTCCACCATGGACACCTTACCCTCGGCAGCCAACAACGGGCACTCTAGGGTCACCGGGACTAAATCACAGCATTGCTCACTGTTGATTCCCCTGCAAATAACAAACTCTCCAGTGCTAATAGGTCCCCCTGTCAGGTTGCGACACATGGATTGCTGCTCACCAGTATCCCTAAACACCTTGACAGGGTACTTCTGCTCCCCGATCCGTACTGATCCATCATGTATGAATGGCCGACACCAATCAGGGGAAGTCTGGTTATGCTCGGGTGGTGATACCATCTGGGGCGGCAAAGTGCTTACTACCCTGCTTCGCGCTGGCCAACACTGCCCTCCCACCTCACCAGTACCTGGCTTGCCTTTCACAGGCACCTCCTCTAGTGTCACCACCAACTGGACAGCCCTGGGATCCTGGGTAGCCTTCCATTTAGCACACTGAGGTTTAATATGACCCACTTGTTTGCAAAAATAACATCTCACTTCCGTAGAAGCTTGCTGGTTGTCAGCCTTGGTATAATGTTGTGTCTTATTTGTGGTACTTTTGGGTGATGATGGGCGAGCTGCTACTGTGGGTGCTTGGTGCACAGGTCGGTCTCTCCTGTCATCAATGCTCCCCATGCACATGCCACGCCGGGCAAGTGCAAAGTCATCAGCCCAAACTGCTGCTTCCCTTATTGATTTAAACCGCTTTTCTTTTAATTTTTCCCCAACGTCCTTTTCAACTATGCTTGTAAACTGCTCCATCAGCCAAACCTCACACGCCGCCTCTAAAGTACCAGCTGACTCTGAATGCAGCCACTTAGCTAAATTATCGCGCAGGTACCTGGCACATTCCACGTGAGAGTCCCCCTGCCGCTTCCGAGCCCCCCAGAAGGCCAACCTGTAAGCCTCGGGGCGCAGCTCGTAGGCTGTTAACACAGCCTCTTTAAGTACATCATACTCTAGCTCCTGCACTTCTAGGCGAGCGTATGCATCGAGAGCCTTATCTTTTAGCACATTAGACACCAACGCTGCTCAGCGGTGCCTCGGCCACTGATACTCGTGGGCCTTCTTCTCAAAATGCAAGAACCACTCTGTGACCTTAAGTTCATCGAAGACCGGCACGAGTTTCTGCCGTCGAGACAACAACACCTCTTCTGCCTATTCCTTAGATGTATGACCAGCACTATTCCCTTGTCGTCTTTGCCCACTGGTTTCCGACTTCGTCTTCTCCAAATCTACCTCCAACTCTCTCAACTTAATCCTCTCTTGCATCTCTCTATCTTTCTGCCTCTCTTCTCTCTCTGCCTGTAGGCCTCTCTCTTCTCTCTCTGCCTGTAGGCCTATTCTGTTCTCCTCTATCTCCAATCTCTTAAGCTGAAGCTCGACCTCTGTACTCCTTCTCGACCCTATCGGGGTTATTGGAGGAAACTGGGCGTAAGGGGGAACATTGTGCTGAGCCCCCACCGTATGAGTGGTATTGAAATGCTGGGGTGTGGCCAACGGCACATGGGGGGAAGAAGGAGGATACTGAGGATTGCTAGCATAACTTGAAACAAATGTAGTGGCCATAGGGGCCTGAACATAGCCCTGTAAAAATGAAGGGGCAGTACTGATAGGGTTAAATGCTGACAGTGGAGGCGTGGTGGCAGGTGCTGTGGTGATAGTGGGAGACTGCCTACATACAGTATCACCTTGCTCTGGAGTTGTTGCTCCACTCCGGTCCCCAGTAGAATGGTAGCTAGCCTGGCTAATAGGACGCTGTGGCACATGCTGGATGGCGCCCTCATCCACAACACGAGTACTAGCTTCCTGAAGACCACTAGTCTGTGCAGATAACTTAGACACCTCTCGAACTAACTCTGCCTTATCCATACCACCGCACCTCCATCCATACACCTCCAACACACGTCTTAATTCATCACTACTCCTGCTAGCAACCTCTTCTTGACTAGGTTGGGTTGCAATAAACTGCACAACGTCCTCCTTCCCCACAGTATGAACAGGAATGTAATCAACATGCGACATCTTAGCAATAGTTGTGGACACGGGTTAATGAAATAAGAGTACTATGTCCGTAGACTTTCAACTGCAAGAAAAATAACTGACAATCTAGATATAATTGCTTCACACCACAAGAACTCTATACTATCACACTATCCTACGCAAGGTCGCCACTGTTACAAGGGGAGGCTGGGGGAAAACAGATGCTCCAATAGCCTAGCCCACAGCACCCTCACCCTGCAACAGACACGCTCTCAATATCTGACTCAAACACCAAGACACACAGGTTCTCTAGGAAAAATGGTTATCTTCCTCTTGGCTCTATTAAAGCAGCAACAAGGAGACACAAAAATATCGATTGCCCCCGAGTCTGGTGGATAATGCGTATAATATTTAAGAGTACTTCTCTTCTAGACTGCACCTAACTGAGGAAACATAACACTGCCAGTCTCCCAGACACTTCATAGTATGCCCAATTGCTTAGGAATTAGGAATAATATCAAGCCGAAACATGGGTGGGGGGGGGAGTCTGGAGCACTAACCTAAGACATGGAACACAAGAATTGACATTCCAGTAGGTTGGGGATATGTTACCCCTGAGCATACCTCCAAACCACTGTGAATGTCAACTTCAATAATAAGGGAGAAATCTACATGTAATATCAATATGCAATGCAGTTAAACAATGGGAAAGAATGCACGGAAGAACAGGGTGAAGCTTATATACTAGGATTGCCAAAGAAGGAAGGGATGCAGTAATTAATATTAAACTAAAGAGGTTGCAACAAAACTATATGCTCAATATGACTCCAGCCCCTGCTATAGTTCAATCAAACAAAGAAACAAAAGAGATATGTGGTGTGTAAAGGGAAAACACAAAGCAAGCCAACACGTGAGGTAAGGATGTTGCTATCTCGAGGGATGGGAGTGAAGTGCCGGCCCTGCAGCCGCAGGAGTCGGGCGGGGGCCTCGCGTGGCGGGGAAGGGCTCCAGGCGTCGCAATAATACTTAATTATCTCAGACAGCCTGTGCTCTCATTAACCCTTCCTAGCCGGGCTGGCTTAGGTAAGGACAGCTCGGAATAAGGGCCGCTACCCGGGCGTCCTTACCTAAGATGGCAGCTTAATAGCCTAATTAACCCTTAAAAAGCGGCTCACCACATAAGTCGAGTTAAATAAAGCTGGACTATGTGGCGGCGCTCGACATAACTCGAGTGGCAATTTCAGCACGTAATGTTGCTGAGAGAGAGAGACAAGTGGTGGCAGGAGAGTAGCGAGTGTATGACTGCTCCAGACCACCGCGGCGAACCTACTGACACGGATCTCACCTCCCTCCTACCTCTCTCACTTGCTATATACGGAATTGTATCGGGAAAGTGGCTAATTACATGCTTTTTGCACTCGCGTTGCACGGTTATTGCAAGAAAACTAGCCATCATAAAAGGATCGTTAGGGTGTCATTCGAAAGCTCTGTTCATGCCCTTTCAGGGATAGATACTTGTTTTACGTTCTGGGTCTTATTTAGGCATGAAAATGATCACGTAAACAGCCCTATTTTGGCTAAAAACACCCCGCTGGGCGGTACATATAAATAAACCGCATAGGCCGCTCGTAAAGGGTTAAGCTTGGTCTGAATGCCGTGCGTACGACGTATGTCAACAAACCCAAGCGTTGTGTCACCGCACCTCCAAAAACAAGAAGGAGAAGACTCTTCAATGTTATTGTTCTGACGTAAGACGAAATTAGTGTCTGAAAAGCCCCCATATTGGCAACATCTCTGCAATATTTGCTCCACTGAAATCGTCATCACAACTGAACCAGTTGACTTACAGAGCTCTACTCAATGCCAAAATACAGATTGAAAACCGCACTACGATTATAGATGAGTGGGAAAGTTCTAGCAGTGAAAATAAACATAAATACGGTAGCCTAGGCCTAGACGTTTTTCAGCCATTTCGCCCGAGTACGGGAGACCGACCTTAGGTAAGACTGCCCGGGTAGGAAGGGTTAACAACAAAAATAATAAATTAAACATGAGTCATCATTGTGTGACTTATGATAAACTGCATTAATCACACAAGACTAAATAAACTAACTAATTCACAGGGCTAACAAGACGGCAACATTTCACAGGGCGCCCCCACGGCTCCCTCGTGGGAAACCAAGGCAGAGGCTAGCCTCGCGCCAGGCCCCTGCAATATAGGCCTTGTACTTGTAACTCACTCACACATGATATTCTGTAGGCTACCAACTCATTTGGGAGTGACAATATTATATATATATATATATATATATATATATATATATATATATATATATGGCGAATCCAAACCCGACAAAGCGCCATTTTTTTTTACTTTCGAGAGAATCGTGGACAAAGTTTGGCAATGTTTAACCCGGTGAGACCCAGCGTCGCACGTGTTGCGTCGGCAGTGTTTGATCACCAACTCCCAGCGACGCATCATGTGCGTCCGACATATAAAAAACACTTACGTGGCTCGTAAGGTAGGAAATGGCGGGAGAATAGGAGGGGGAGGTACCGTAGTGTGTGTGGGAGCCGGGCCAGTAGGTGTGAGCGGGCCGAGACAGCCGCGCGGCTGGTGGTGGTGGGCTTAGTGGGGATAGTTTACACCCTTAGTTCACCGCCACTTTGAACCTTCATTACTCCGGTCGTATGGGAGCTAGAGGCTTGAGATTTATGTGAGACACTCCTTAGGATGTATGCCGTACAATGCCATACTCAGTTTTTACCCTAGTGCTCCCGGGCGAGTGGTCATGCGGGGGAGACGAACTATTGAACCCCCCCCCCCAAATGACCGAAATGAGTTTTTTTGTATTTTTGTCTTCATTTCTAACCATTCTCTTCCATTTTGGCTCAACAAATTTTTTTGAGGCTCCCCCCCCCCCCCCAAAAAAAATGGTCCGAGGTGATTTTTTTTTTTTTTTTTTTATTTATCATCCTTGTCTTCCATTTTAGCAAACAAAAAACAAAAGTGAAAATGGCTTGGGACTGGGGTGAACAAAATATTATAACTAGCCGGGGCTCAACGGGTTAAACGTGTGTAACTTTCCAACCCCATGGATGTAAGTGTTCATATTTGGACTGTAGCTGTATGAAGGATCGGTCTTGCATCGTATGTGTAGCAATTACAATTTGAACTGAGATTTTGTGCAGGAAATTGTTTCTAAAATTATCCAGGTTTAAAAAGGGGAGATTTGGACTAAACTCATAAAAACTCGCATTGCAATCACTTTGAATGCGATTTCCTCTTTTTAATAATTATAGTGCATCACTAAAAGTTATGGTGCATCATTCCAACCCACATCGCTCCCCAATTTCAAACACCAGGTAAGTACATAGTCATTAGGTTAGTACATGAAGACAGGTAAGTACCATATTATCAATGTGTACACAATAAATAGCAACAATAATCATAACAATAATGACCAAACCCATTAGAGAGAAGGTAGATAGGGTAGATTGGCGGTAGATACGGTAGATAGCAGGTAGATTAGGTAGAGGCAGCTTAGGTAGAGGTAGCTTAGGTAGAGTTATATTAGGTAGAGATAGGCTAGGTAGAGTAGTAGGCATAACAGTAACTGGGAAAAATGGAGCCAGGGTTGAAGAGGTTTAGAAGGTTGATAAGGTAGATATAATAATAATATATGAGGTAGATAGCAGGTAGAGCATTGTACCGTACTTGCATTGCAGGTAAGGATGACTCAGAATGTCGGCAACTGGGTGGTTAGTAGCCATAGGAGTAAATCCAGGGCAGGTAGATCCAGAAGTAAGGCATTAATTCAGGGCAGGTAGATCCAGAGGTAGGTACTAATCCAGGACAGGTAGATCCAGAGGTAAGGCAGTAATCAAGAGGTAGGTAGTAATCCAGGGCAGGTAGATCCAGAGGTAAGGCATTTATCCAGAAGAGGTAGATCCAGAAGTAAGGCAGTAATCCAGAGGTAGGTAGTAATCCAGGACAGGTAGATCCAGAGGTAAGGCAGTAATCTAGAGGTGGGTTGTAATCCAGGGCAGGTAGATACAGAATTAGGTAGTAATCCAGAGGTAGGTAGTAATCCAGGGCAGGTAGATCCAGAGGTAGGTAGTAATCCAGAGAGTGTTGTGGAGAGAATGATCCTTAATACTAAACCGAAACATATAATCTGAAGAGTATTCCATAATCGTTGTCCAGGTGAGGTCCGGGTCATTTCCGTTGGGGCCAAGGTGTGCGAGCAGTGGGAGTGCTAGTTGTTCCTGTGAGCGTCAGGCAGATGCACAACAAGTACATATTCCCAAACATCATCCTCTGGATCAGGGTCGTCGACATCTTCCACCTCTGAATCTTCATCTGCCTGCATTGGATCCTGCCCTTGGAAAAGGAAGACCTCATCCACCCAATGCCGACCTCTGACGTCAAGGAAATACCAGAGCATCCGCAGATCCCACAGCTTCTCTGGAACCAGCTTCATAACGCACGGGTACATCAGGGGAAAAATTGATGTCTGCCAAATTGAAGTCAATGCTGCAGGGTGCCTTGCCAGGCATCAGACGGATCCTCTTGTTGACTCCATGAATTTCTATATGAAAGACGTACGTTTTCTTCTGAATGTACCCCTCAGGAAAATCAGCATCAATAACAAGCTGTCGGGCCTTAGCGAATCAAGTCGTAGGCATGATAGTTACACAATCCTTGAAGGTGCGTAAGTGAAAGAAATCCTTTCTATTCATGACAGTTACAATGTTTTCCTTCCTGACAGCATGCTGAATAATCCTAAGGTAGTCAGCAGGACTGTACATTGACTGCTGGGTGCGAATCTTCCTCTCAATATGCCCAAATGCCCGGTCGCATGGGAGGAAGGAGTGGCCTGGCACCATAAAGACGAACTCAATCTTATTGAGGCATTTGGAGTGGATGAGACAAAGGGCCATAAGGACAATGTGAATGTTTTTATTTTGACCCGCACAGTTGTTTGCATACACCCGGAGTTTCCTAAATTTGTGGCCCTCACTTAACTCACTTTACACCCACCTGATGACACAACTGGCGATCTCATCTGACGCTTGTTTTGTAGTACATTCCTCCCATATGCACATGTTCGCCTTGTTCTTATTGAGATCATAGATAAAAAAGTTGTATACCCAGACTTTTCTCTTGTATCAGGCTAAGCTAGTCCTGAGGCACGGGTATGGCAACGTCTGCTGCAGATCAATGGCGATGGTCCTGAGGTTGGAGTCTGGGGGGGGCCTCTCGGCTGGCCACCTCAGCCTCAGACAACAGCTCTTGCGGAACAGAAGCAGCAGCCTTATGTTCATCCAGTTGGGTGGTCAGGTTGGAGTAATCCTTTTTCTTAGATTTGTTTCGCTCAATAATGGCCTTGATGAGCTCACATTTGCTGCACAAGTCTGTTTTGGCGGGCCGAAAATCTATATTGTAGTCCCGTGTGAAAACTGTTTTATAGTACCGAGGACTAACAACCCTTACACCTTCATGACTCTGGATCATCCAATGGATATAGTTGTTGTGTAGCTCAGCGATAGACAGACCACCTTCCATGTACCGCCTATAAGGGGTGTGAGTTTTGGTGTAGTGGCATGCTGTGACGACTAGTGACTCAATGTGTTCATGAACACGGCCAAGAGGTGAGCCAGTAATAGCCCTGGGAGACGGCTTCCACCCAAGCTTGTCGAGGGTAGGTGTTCCTGTTGGAACTAGGGACCGTTTCTCCATTAGTATATAAAGTTTTGTCCTTGTAATTCCATGAATAGAAATAAAAGCTTTTCGACAAATATGAAAATCATTGTAGTTCACTTTCACAAAGCAATGGTACATGACACTTCGCTTACTCACAGCTGCTTTCATATGTTTACGTTTAACTGGCACTAATCTTATAAGACTGAAGATATTGGTTCTGACTATCGTAATTTCCTATGCTCCAAAAAGCATTAAACAAGTCGTTCACCTGGGCCTCCCCAAGATTCTGGAAACAACCGTCATTGCACCTGGGCCCTATCTTCCTGGGTGCCATGGGCTTCTTTGTAGCATATGAGGTGTAGGCTTGTCCGAGATTTATCTGGTGCTTAGCCACTGTCTTCTTCCAAGCATTTGGCCTAGCAACTCTCTTTCGACCCATATTGGATACCCTACCACAACGTGGTGCTTCCACCTGGGCCACCCCACCACCTGCTGTAACCCCACCACCAGCAATAGCCCCACCATCTGCTGCAGTCCCACCACTTTCTTCTGCAAATTGTGACAATTTCAGGTGGTTGCATTAACTCTAAGTCACTCATAGCAGCATCAGAAGCAGAGTCAGAATCATTATCATCACCCATAAAGTCTTGATGTTTTTCACTATCGTCACTGTCCACCGGGGAATTAGATATTCCCTGTACATGATTCCGTTTGGCTCTACCATAAAACTTCCCCCCAATTATAGAAAAGTCTCCAGAAGGGCCTGGCCGGGCCTCAGACTGATTATATTGGTTCTGACTATCGTAATTTCCTATGCTCCAAAAAGCATTAACCAAGTCGTTCACCTGGGCCTCACCACTGTCAGGCATTGTTCACGAAGTGTTCCTGAACACACTGATATACAATACATACCGTAATTCGCTGTATATCACTGTACATTTTGAGATAATAACACCACGATCACCGGCAAAGTAAGCTTTCCCGCATGTCGGGCAGGACTGTAATATTTTTGTTAGAGAACTCGCCCGCATGAATCCCCAGCAGCCAAGGGGAATGTGCGGCGGGTATGCCCTGAGTTCTCATTGGCTCCTGCACCTCCCCCACACATGTAAACAGTGAGAGCGCGGGAGATGGACTTTGTCAGATTAAGACAGGACCACGTTTCTCGGCCCGCTCTGAATAATGCGGATAAGGTTGAAAAAGATACCTGCACTCAAACGGGTGTTACCCTTACAGTTTCTGCCCGAATGCGACCAAATCCAGACCATATGATAGAGCAGGGGTTCTTAACCTTTTTCGAATCACGGACCCCTTTCAGAATCTGTTGAAACCTATGGACCCCCTTCCAGGATATAACACAGATACAAAATGTTGCATACAAAGAACACACTTAGTGTATTGAAAATTGACTGCCTCATACACAGGGTGTCAATCCCCCCTCCCCCACAAATAAAATGTTTTGTGTTATCGTTATATTTTCCAAATCCATCATCATTGTAGCGTGCCTGAACATAGAAGCTGTGATCTCTAGGGATGGTCCGGGGGCATCCTCCCCCCCCCCCCCTCCCCCCCTGGGAAAATGTGAGAAATTAGAGTGTCTTAGGTAGCATTTCCTGCCTCCTGAAGGCATTTAGAAAGGAAAATATTAGGGACTAAATGCTGTGCAAAATTAGTATTTTTATTTGTTTTCCACATTTTTATCTATGTGTAGAAAGGAGAAACATGGCAGGTTCCCTGTAACGAGTGTCTCCCCCTAAGCTAAAGGAGTGACAGGGCTGAATTCAAGGGACGTTTGGGTCAAAATGACTGGACACACGAAGTTCAAAGCAGTTTAATGCATAGGATGAAGGACAGATTGATTGAGGGAGAGAGTTTCAGAGTTCACTTGTCGAATAGAAAAAGACTGAGAAAATTTGCCATTCGAGAGCTTGACAGAATAGGAGTGCGACTGTGATGAAAGGCGGGCGCCTCGCACTCGCCGCAAGGAAGGGGGTATGCACTGAGAGAGCTCTGAAGAACACTGATTGTTGTAATAGCGATAGTAGAGTGAGAGAGATGCAACATTGCAGAGTGTAGACAGATATTGTGATGAGCAGCTATAGCTGGGTAGGCTTGGGCGACATTGGGGTGAAACAGTTAGCGGTAAGTATAAAAGAAAAAAAATATATGATGCATAAATCCAATAGATATGCATGTTTATACCGCTTATATATTCTATTACCAGTATCCTATTTATATGGCACCAGGAGGGCCTCTTATAGACCCAATATGGCGTGCTCTCCCTATCACCGCCCGAGCAAGACTGAAGACAATTCCGTTATCACTAAATTATGACGGTTGTGTAATTTATTTGAGGGTGGATTCTATGTCGAAAATACAAGCAAACAATTCTATAATTTACTTTACAGTAGTTTACACAAACACACATTCACTAGTTGCAAGATTCAGTAGGTCTGAGTCCGACTGAGTGGCTCACTCAGTTACCGCCGCTGTCTCGATTCGGTATAAACACCTGATCGTTTCACGTCCAATACATATTTTTAGCGGCCCTTCACGGACCCCTTGAAGCCTGTCCATGAACCCCCAAGGGGTCCATGGACCCCAGGTTAAGAACCCCTGTGATAGAGGAAGGATAGAAGTGTTCCTTTCTGCAATAACACAAGTTTTTCAAATTTTGTTGCTTTGTCGGGTTTGGATTCCCCCCTCCCTCCTCTGAATTTAATTTATACAGGTACACATATATTTAATATTTATACATCATATCATTCAAAGTCAAACATATATGGATTGAACTGTTTGATTGAGGGACTGAGAGTGATCCCGAGTGTGCTTTTTGAGTAGAAGAAAGAGTGGGAGAATCAGTTCACTCTTGGGATGGAGAGTTGTGCAGAAAAGGGATGTGAACTTGTTGCAATTTCGGGTGCCCCCTACTCTCCATAAGGGAGGAGGAATACACTGAGAAACCTCGGAAGGATATTGATTATTGTAATAGCGGTAGAAGAGTGAAAGAGATTCAACTCAAAATTAGCTAAGCCTTTTAATATTCTAAAATCCTATATCATAATGACGATTTTGCCCCAAGTGATTGCTCGGTCTTTTGTTTAATCCAGTCTAGATTGTCTGATTCTTGGAGTTATATTAATAAGGGGGTAAGGCCTAGCAAAAGGCAGAATCCGAGAGCATTTAGAGTGGTGTCGTCAGGGGAAGGTCGGGCGGGTGTAGGGGCATTTATGGTCCCCCCCCCCCCCTCCCAAGGGATTCCGAGGCTTGGTTTGTGTTTGTCATCATATTTTTTTGTTTTTGTCTGTGGAAGGAGGAAGTGTGGTGTGCATGTTAAGTGTAGTGAAGTAGATAGGAGTAGGAGATGTTTGTGAGAACAGACAGGACTACTCTCAGTGTAGGTGAGGCATGTTACGACCGGCACTACCAAATAAACAAGGGCACTTAATATTGGACTAGAAGATAGGCTATATCTGCAACAACGGTACGCTAATTCCAAACCCTCGAACTATTAAGCCGGTGAACAAAAACACTTAAACTCTCCAGAGTTAATGTACTGGATAACGGGGTATCAATTAACTAGGTTTAGTGCACTTCTACAAAGGCTTTCCGGTGACGGCAAAGCCTACTCACAACAGGAGTACTTTACGTTAATAAAATGCTCTCAAGTAATAACAATGCTTAAATAAACTATAACAAGATTAAATAAAGGAGTATATGCTTACGTTAACTTAAGTGTGAGTCTGAACTCAACACTAAACTCTTCCATGCTCTATGAAAACACTGGAAGTCTAGTCCTACAGCAAACATATATGGAATCTTCTGAAAACGTCTGATGCTCTAAGATGCTCGTCGAATATAGAACAGAAATAATGCAGGGGCAGGACACCAAAGCATGTATCTTAAATACACCAACAAGTAGGATACATATATATAAAACAAGGGAGTGCAACAACTCTGTGACAGCACTAATAACAGCCACTCAAAAACAGTACTTCCTTAGCCAACGTAACAGCCAAACTGGGTTGTGCACTATGCATCAACCTAGGCTAAAATAATACGTGAATAATTCCTAAAGCATACGCAATTAAAGTTAATAAACACAATGCTGTCTTTCTCACTAATAAAGTCTAGCAGTGGCAAAAAAGGTACAAGGAACCTAGGCAGAGCGCAAGCATGCTCGTACCCTACTGTCTCCCCTTGAACAGATTTCCCTTATGTTACGTTAAGTGACTAGGAGGCTCTCTTGGTAAGTCCAGATCTCAAGTATCTGGTCTTACCCTGGCGCTCCACAAAGGTCAACAAAATGAGGTAGCAAGCATACAAGCAAGAGTAGGCAAAAGCCCTTCGCTTGTATACTGCTACGCTCGCAAAGGAAAATATGCACAAGGTTTACAGGCTACCTAGCTCCGTCGAAGTCGTACAGGCTCTGACTTGCCATATACTTAACTCAGACAATGACCAAAGATACCCTCCACTGTCTAGCATTAAATAGTAGGAAAGAACAACCCAATAATTAGAAGCACCCCAATACTATGATACCATGTGACTATGACTCTAATAATCCCTAAATTTAGTGCAAAACATATATGTGAGAACTGGTGCTGGTAATACGACTGGCCGACTATGGAAGTCGTATGCAGAACCAGAAGGGATAAGTAATTGAATAAAGACAAGAAGTATGGAAAAGAAGTTCAGAGAGAGAAACAGTAGTAAAGAGGGTTAGATTGGGGACAGATTGCAAGGGACGTCTAGGACCAAGCACAACATACCAAGCTCTGAAGAGGCACACAGGAAGGATGCCCGCACCACCTTACTAAGACAGCGGCCTCCAATCACAGACGACTACGTCATGAAGAGCAGGCATCATATGACGCGTCAGGCCCGCCGGCCAATCACGAGCGGGTGGCACAGCCCAAGCGAGGAATGCACACGTACATACACACGCACACACTACCACCTCGCTGCTCCTTCTCGCTCTCTCTCCTTGCAATTCACTCTACATAATTTATACTCTATCAATGATATAAAATACTTCCAAGTGTCACAGACAAGAATAAACACCACCACTGATCTGTCTGTGACAACATGAACACTAAGAAAGAAAGAACGTCGTTCTACGATTATTATAGCCCATTTCACTGCCCTGGCGAGCGCTAGCGAGTACGAGTATATTCTGGAAAGCTGGCCAGCGTAACACCCCGCCCAAGATGTGGGACGTTTTAACCTCAGGTGAACGCCACATCTGACCAGACAGAATGCCCACCAACCCCGCATCACCCAGCTACTCCCCCAAGTTGTGAAAACAAGGCACAATCACAAACATAAAACACTTCATTATATTAAACAAAATCTACACAACACTTCCCCAAAATAATACTATCACTTAATAATAATACGCTCAACGAGCAAGCTTCACCAAGCCTAGCCTACTGAGAAAAAAACTCAGGATGTCTTAGATTCTTGCTGTAACATACTGCACTTATATACTATCAAAAGAAAGAGTTTTTATGTGAGGTTTTGTATTATTTTAATAGTGTTTTTGGCGGCTTTGCACTACAGGGGCAAGCCTATTTTTTCTCCACTCTCAAACAAACACTGACTGAACGGCGAGGGTTCTCCTTAAAACATACCCTCCCGTGACAAACAATCAGCCGGAACATTATCAGTGCCCTTAACGTGCCACACATCCACTTTGTGTTCCGGCAGCAAAACAACACCTGACACTGATAAACTGCCCAGTCCATCACAAGACTGTCACTTCTCTTCGCTCTCTCCGGCAACGGGACCTGCCAATAACCTCTCACTATTTCTACCTTAGTGATAAACGAGGCAGCCCCGATGCGGTCTATGGGGTCGTCAACTCTGGATAAGTTATAGGCGTCTGTCAGGGATGATGCACCAACACTCTTGCAATCAACACAAACACGGATCTTGCCACTCAACTCAGGTTGCAAAGTCACTGGCAATGACCACTCACGATATCCCTTATCCCTCAGACCCTTCTTCAACATGTAGTCCAGCTCTGCTTTTACGACAGGCTGTCGAGCAGGATTTATACGGTAGGGAGCCAATTTGAGCCTTGCACTGTCTCCAGCCTCCATGTCGGGTGCCGCCCCGTACATCAGGCCTGGAGAATCAACAAACATGCGGACGTACTGCCACAGCCCAGTAAACAACTTCTCTTGACGCTTAGGAACAAGAGGTTGCAACTTATCTCAAAGAACAACATGCTTAGTGCCCTCCCACAACCCAGCCGGGACCGCAGTTTCTAAACTATAGTCTCCCTCCTTCTCCACCTCTGTCCCTAAAACAGCCAGATCATGAGAGGGACAATCTGTACCACCTGTGCAGTCACTCCCACAGTTCATAAGTGCTAATGCTTCCCCGCCGATACCGTACATGCGCACCCTCGCATTCCTTGCGACTACATCTGCCTGTGCAGCATCACCGCCTTCAGTGCCACGGCCAGATACAGTCGGTCTATGGTAGGGCTGTTGCATTTTACTAGGGCAGCATTGGGAGGCTATGCGACGGTCGGGCGTATCTAGTCCATAGTTCAACTCACCAATCTGCTTAATGGCCTGATACTGACCACCACCCTTAGCAGCCATGGGTCGACCCTGGCCATGACAACCATGCCAAAGCCTCGTCGCCTACCTTGAACAACTGAAACAACAAGGCCAACGGTTTACTCACACCCAAGTGACCTGCCAGCGGAACATCGTGTACCGCATGAGTTGTGAGGCCTGGGTGCTCGGCACAAACAGTGGGGTATGAACCGAGCAGGTGCTGGATCGCTGCACGCTGCTGCTCCGGCAGGTGCTCAAGCGCGCCCACAGCCACCTGGCTCGTGTTCCCCGCCAACTGCTTCGCCGAGACATGACAATCCCAACTTTCCACCACCTGTGCCTCACTGCCCCCCTCTCCTTCTCCACCTTGGCTGCTGCAGACCAACACAGGGACAGTAGGCTGCTCAGGTGGGCACCTCACAAACTCCTTCAACAGGTTCACATGACATGCTTCGCCGTCCTCATCGAGTTCAATAGCCCTGTTCCCACAACTCTCAAGACTAAGATCTAGTTGCACCTGGGAACTACTCTGTCGCAGAGTGCCATCACGCCCTACCATGTCACTAGGGGGGACAGGTTCTGGGGCCACTCCGGAGCTCAAATATGGTGCAAGTACCAAGTCACCAAGGAGTGTCGCTGGGTCCAAACTCTCAACCCGACCACCAGCCTTGACTTTCTCCTTCCGACCCTTCCTCCGCTGGTCTGAAACCTGGGTACTAGGCTGTGATACCTGAGCGGACTGAGATCTCTCGAGCCCCTCGTGCCCCTCCCTACTCGTGTCGGCCGCCCTCTCGGCAACGACTAAGGGTGGAACCTCGGAAGTAGGCACCGCAAAGTCGTTACCGAGAAGGAGGTCGACCCCCTCAACTGGCAATTTCTCCACAACACCCACATCCAACTCCCGTGTCACACCGTCCACCTCAAGCTCCACTCTGACCAGCGGGTAAGACCGCATAGCATTGATACCTTGATCCACCACAACTCGAGCCGCATTAATAGGCTTGCCAGTGAAGTTCTTAATAAGTGTCTAAGAAGCGCCCGTATCACGCAGCAACTCAAGCCTATGCTCCACACCAGCCCACCTCACAGTGCCGTGCCCCCTATGACCACAAAAAGCATCTCGGATGGGTGACGAGCCCTCCTGCTGCTTCTGCACCGACTGTGACTTTGCAACCGACATATTACCCCGGGCAAACGTGGAAGACCTCAAAGACACACCGATGTTGCTCACTAGTGACACCACTGCTGTAGGCGGTGTGCTCGGACATGAGCACGCAATATGCCCCTTCGCATGACACTTGAAACACTCCCCTTCGCTCTTGGACTTCCTCTGAGGTGAGGAAGGGCCCTGGCCTTTCTTTAACGGGAAGGGTTTCGACTTGGGATCAAAATTGGCACCAGTACTCTTAAATGGGTAATTAGTTGTGTCCTTAATTCGGGGGGGTGGAGTGGTACGCCCCTGGTTACCTGCTTCAGCTCTCTGTGCAGACCCGCACCCACTAATGAATGACAACCTGAGGTCAGCCACCTCAGCCGCCTCCTGCAGAGTTTTAGGTTGCTTTTCTTTCAGGTTAAGAGTCAAGTCACTGCCAGTAAATTTGAAAAATTGTTCTAACAACACTAATTGCTTCACTGCATCAAAAGTAGTTGCCTTCTCCGACCTCAACCAATTCTCAAATGCATCTGACAGCTCTCTAGCGTGTTTCTGGAAAGTACTCTCCTTTCTCTTAGGAACAGCCCTAAACTTCAGCCTATAGGTCTCTGGCTGCAATTCATATGCCCTCAGGACAGCCTCTTTCAACACCTCGTAGTCAATGCAAGACTCTAGGGGTAAAGCATCGTACGCCTTGAGTGCTTTCCCCTTCAATCGTGAAGAAACAAGGGCTGGCCACTTCTCCTCGGGCCATTGGTGCTCCCGGCACTTTTTCTCAAAACGGAGAAAGAATTCTGTAACTCCTAACTCATCAAACACTGGAACCAACTTTAGTAGATGTGACAGGGACTGGTCATGGGGTCGACCCCCCTGGACGACCCGGTTCCTCGTCACCTCTGCACAAGTTTTCTCTAGGTCAACATCGGCACAATACCTGGCAGACTCTTACTTGAGCTCAGCCTCTCGCTGCTGCTGCTGCTGCTGGCTGAGCTCAGCCTGATGCTTTCGCTGCTCGAGCTCATGCTTTCGCTGCTGAAGTTTGGCGAGCTCGAGCTGAACCAACATCTCGGGAGTCAAACCCTGAGGAGGGGGTGCTACTAACGGGGACCCACCCAGTGAGTCACTTAGAGGCATACCCAACCGCCAGCGGGCATTGGCCTGCGGGAACGTACTCGGCTCCGGACCCCGAGGGGATGCCCTGATAGGAGTTGAGTGGAATGGCAGCTGGGACGAAGGTGCCCCAGCTCCCGCTCCACCTGAACCCCCATGCACCCCACCCCGCACACAGGTAACCAGCTCACTTCTCGACAAACCCCTAGTACCAGAAAACCCTAAGACCGTGGCTACACACTGCAGTCCCGACACCGGGTCCGCCGTCACAGGCTCCTCCAAAAACCTCCGAGCATCCTCCTCATTGTTCACCACCCGAACGCCGTTAAACAACTCCACCTTCTCCACCTCCTCGCCTGTCTCTCGCACTGTGCCCTCACTATGCTCAGACCCGTCCAGTGACATGATGGAGTCAACATAAAAAATCTCAAGTCAAGACAAAAGTAGCCAAACTCTAGCGTAGCTTTATTCACCAAAAATATGCGAAGATGTTTTTAAGTGCAACACTAGGTCACCAATAAACTCCAACAAGATCCATATATCCTCAAAACAATGTCCACTGCCAACACTGCGAGAAATAAATTCAACCCCAAATGGCAATAAGATTTCTCCAAAAAAAAAAATGCCATATTCAGTTCACTATATCCTGGCAAGGTCGCCATTTGTTACGACCGGCACTACGAAATAAACAAGGGCACTTAATATTGGACTAGAAGATAGGCTATATCTGCAACAACAGTACGCTAATTCCAAACCCTCGAACTATTAAGCCGGTGAACAAAAACACTTAAACCCTCCAGAGTTAATGTACTGGATAACGGGGTATCAATTAACTAGGTTTAGTGCACTTCTACAAAGGCTTTCCGGTGACGGCAAAGCCTACTCACAACAGGAGTACTTTACGTTAATAAAATGCTCTCAAGTAATAACAATGCTTAAATAAACTATAACAAGATTTAATAAAGGAGTATATGCTTACGTTAACTTTAGTGTGAGTCTGAACTCAACACTAAACTCTTCAATGCTCTATGAAAACACTGGAAGTCTAGTCCTACAGCAAACAGATATGGAATCTTCTGAAAAAGTCTGATGCTCTAAGATGCTCGTCGAATATAGAACAGAAATAATGCAGGGGCAGGACACCAAAGCGTGTAACTTAAATACACCAACAAGTAGGATACATATATATAAAACAAGGGAGTGCAACAACTCTGTGACAGCACTAATAACAGCCACTCAAAAACAGTACTTCCTTAGCCAACGTAACAGCCAAACTGGGTTGTGCACTATGCATCAACCTAGGCTAAAATAATATGTGAATACCTGTAATTCCTAAAGCATACGCAATTAAAGTTAATAAACACAATGCTGTCTTTCTCACTAATAAAGTCTAGCAGTGGCAAAAAAGGTACAAGGAACCTAGGCAGAGCGCAAGCATGCTCATAGCCTACTGTCTCCCCTTGAACAGATTTCCCTTATGTTACGTTAAGTGACTAGGAGGCTCTCTTGGTAAGTCCAGATCTCAAGTATCTGGTCTTACCCTGGCGCTCCACAAAGGTCAACAAAATGAGGTAGCAAGCATACAAGCAAGAGTAGGCAAAAGCCCTTCGCTTGTATACTGCTACGCTCGCAAAGGAAAATATGCACAAGGGTTACAGGTTACCTAGCTCTGTCGAAGTCGTACAGGCTCTGACTTGCCATATACTTAACTCAGACAACGACCAAAGATACCCTCCACTGTCTAGCATTAAATAGGAGGAAAGAACAACCCAATAATTAGAAGCACCCCAATACTATGATACCATGTGACTATGACTCTAATAATCCCTTTACTAGTGCAAAACATATATGTGAGAACTGGTGCTGGAAATACGACTGGCCGACTATGGAAGTCGTATGCAGAACCAGAAGGGATAAGTAATTGAATAAAGACAAGAAGTATGGAAAAGAAGAAGTTCAGAGAGAGAAACAGTAGTAAAGAGGGTTAGATTGGGGACAGATTGCAAGGGACGTCTAGGACCAAGCACAACATACCAAGCTCTGAAGAGGCACGCGGGAAGGATGCCCGCACCACCTTACTAAGACATCGGCCTCCAATCACAGACGACTACGTCATGAAGAGCAGGCGTCATATGACGCGTCAGGCCCGCCGGCCAATCACGAGCGGGTGGCACAGCCCAAGCGAGGAATGCACACATATATACACACGCACACACTACCACCTCGCTGCTCCTTCTCGCTCTCTCTCCTTGCAATGCACTCTACATATTTTATACTCTATCAATGATATAAAATACTTCCAAGTGTCACAAACCAGAATAAAGACCACCACTGATCTGTCTGTGACAACATGAACACTAAGAAAGAAAGAACATCGTTCTACGATTATTATAGCCCATTTCACTGCCCTGGCGAGCGCTAGCGAGTACGAGTACATTCTGGCAAGCTGGCCAGCGTAACAGGCACAAAGGGAATCAGTAAGAGGCTAAGCAAATGAAACAGGAGTGCCAGCGACCCGTTATCAAATGCCTACAGCCTCTCCTGGGTATAGCCCTGTTCGATTGACGCCTACAATCTACTCCCAATTTAATACGTTCGCCCTATTAGTTTGGAGATTTTAAGACCTTTTGCCCCATTACTGTCAATTTTAAGACCTTTCGTGCCATTTAGGTGTCGATTTTTTCCTAACAAGCCTGTACTTTACGAGGAGTGGGCCTTCAGCCATGACATTTATTAACATAAAAATTTACACATTTATCTCGAAGGGGGGTCTTGAGGAAATTTTGATAAGCTTGATGGAGGTCTAGGGAATAAATTAACAAATTTCACTTAATATCGTACTGGTTCTCTTTCATGCCGTGTTATGCTATTATTATTCTGTGTATGAAGGAGACAACAGGCAGGTTGCCTGTAATGAGTCTCCCTTAAAGCCAAAAGAGTGACAGAGAGTCAAATTCAAGGAATGTTGTGGTCAAAATGACTGAATACACAAAGTTTAAAGCAGTTTAAGTCATAGGATGAAGGAGAGATTGATTGAGGGAGATAGTTCCAGACTTTACTAGTTGAGTAAAAGAATAGGAGTGGGACTGTGTTGAAAGGCGGGTGCCTCGCACTCGCCGTTTATTTGAATATATGGTAAGTAATGCATGTACTTATTTACTTTGTCTAGCCGGCTAGCTGTCTAGCCGCCATATTTGTTATCATATTTAATTTGATTATTTTATGTTTGCCCATGCCACAATTACGTGTACAATTGTATATACATGGTAAGCTCAAAGACCGAAAACTGTCACAACGCGTTATATTTGATTTTTCAAGATAATCGAAAACCATTGGTTTGAAATAACCTAAACAATCTTATCTTAACCTGCACTTAACCAATATTTGTTCTACCAAACAATGTACAAAATTTCTCGAAAGATGGTCTTTGGGATGATTTTTTAAAGCTTGATAGAGGTATAGGGAACAAACTAAAACCAATATATACTGTATACCGGTGATAATAGAAAATATATAAATACATAATATAACTCCCCATTAACCCAACCTAATTACTAACTGAACTGTTAAGGTAACTATTTCAGTTAAGGTGGGCTGTGTTGGGTTAGGTTGAGTTAGGGCATTATAAGCTAGGAATAGTTAGTATGGGCTAGGCAAAGTTAGGTTAGTTAAAGTTAGCATAACTTTTTCATATTTCGGTATCTGATCGTTTTGAATGTTATAATGAGGGATTATTATTACTATTATTATTATTATTATTATTATTATTATCAGATACTACATGTTCAGCCTAACAATTATATTGGATGTTGCATTATTGTCTCTCATTACTTGCAAAATTTCATAGAAAAAAACATGGATCTAAGTATCTGTCAGCCCCACTTTCACTGAGGGATCATAACTTTCCGTCTGCTAGATGATATATACATCATGTAGGTCTTACACAGTCAGTACCAACGACGTTATATACACCATGGTGGTCTTATACAGTCAGTACCAACAACATTATATACATCATGTAGGTCTTATACAGTCAGTACCAACAACGTTATATACACCATGGTGGTCTTATACAGTCAGTACCAACAACATTATATACATCATGGAGGTCTTATACAGTCAGTACCAACAACGTTATATACACCATGGTGGTCTTATACAGTCAGTACCAACAACGTTATATACATCATGGTGGTCTTATACAGTCAGTACCAACAACGTTATATACATCATGGTGGTCTTATACAGTCAGTACCAACAACGTTATATACACCATGGTGGTCTTATACAGTCAGTACCAACAACATTATATACATCATGGAGGTCTTATACAGTCAGTACCAACAACGTTATATACATAATGGAGGTCTTATACAGTCAGTACCAACAACGTTATATACATCATGTAGGTCTTATACAGTCAGTACCAACAACGTTATATACATCATGGAGGTGTTATACAGCCAGTACCAACAACGTTATTATACATCATGTAGGTCTTATACAGTCAGTACCAACAACGTTATATACACCATGGTGGTCTTATACAGTCAGTACCAACAACGTTATTATACATCATGGAGGTGTTATACAGCCAGTACCAACAACGTTATATACATCATGGAGGTGTTATACAGCCAGTACCAACAACGTTATATACATCATGGAGGTGTTATACAGCCAGTACCAACAACGCTATTATACATCATGGTGGTCTTATACAGTCAGTACCAACAATGTTATATACATCATGGAGGTCTAAAAGGCCAATACCAACAACATTATATACGTCATGGGGGTCTTAAACGGTCAGTACCAACAACATTATATACATCATGGAGGTCTTAAACGGTCAGTACCAACAACGTTTTATACATCATGGAGGTCTTAAACGGTCAGCACCAACAACGTTATATACATCATGGTGGTCTTATCCAGTCAGTACCAACAATGTTATATACATCATGGAGGTTGTTACGACCGGGACTGCGAATAAAACAAGGGCACTTAATGCTTGGACTAGTAATGGGGCACTATGCAACAACGGTACGCTAGATCCAAACCCTTGAACTTTTATGCCGGCGAACAAAACACCTATACCCTCCAGAGTTAATCTGCGATAACGGGATATCCTTAACTGGGCATAAATGTACTCTACTTCAGGCCAACCCACACTGGTATAGCCTGATAACACACAGGATGCAAGTTACGTTAAAATGCATAAACAAGAATCTATGGAAAGATCAATTAAATCACTGCAAGCTTTAATACAATAAAAAGATGCTTCAATACAGTTAATCTAAACAACAATAAACTCTTCACTCCTATCTGAAAGAAAGTGAAGTATAGTCCTGCAGCATAGACCTGGAAACTTCTGAAGAAAGTCTGATCTCATAAGATGCTCGTATCTTAAACTATATAAAGGCAGGAGACAGGACACCACACGTGCAAATGGAATACACAAAAAGATAGGACATATAATGTTAACTGACACGAGAATACTATAAATGCGCAACGGTAGTAATGCTCGACACTAAAAGAAGTACATCCTCATTAACGAAACAGCCTACTATGGTTGTGAGGCTCAGCAGCAACCTAGACTAATAAATGCTTGTGAATAATAATGCATACATATCAAAGAGCTTATATTAAATACTAATAAGTGTCTACTCAATTAATAATGTCTAGCTGGGATACTCAAGGTAAGGAACTGGGGTGAGCAAGACTGGCTCGTAGCCTAGCGATGTCCTTAAGACTGTATCCTTTAAGTTACGTTAATTGACTAGGGTGCTCTCTTGATAGATCCAGATCACAAGTATCTGGTTCTATCCTGGCGACCCTCTAAAGCAAAGCAAAGAGGCAGCAAAGTGTGGAACTGGCACAGGCCAAAGCCCTCAGTCAACACAAAGCTGCACTCGCAAAGGACACAACCGAAAAGACAGCACAGGCTACCACAGGACCGGTCGAAGTCGTGTAGGTATAAGCGAACCATACACACATCGATGACAACGACTACAGTTACCCTATCCCAGTCTAGCATTAAATAAAAGAGCAGAAACACTAAATCAATAATGGAGACACACAGAGTTCATAACCTATACTAACTAAGAACCCTCAAAACCTATTCTAAGTACATGTAAATATCTCAGAGGACGGCGCATGCAATACAATGGGCCGGCTATGGAAACCGTATGCAGAACCCAAGGGGACAAGTAATTGAATGAAGATGAGAAGTAATGGAAAAGAAGGAGTTGAGAGAGAGAAACAGTTCTAAAGGTGGTGATCGGGGGAGAGAGTAAGCAAGGGATGTTAGATGCATGCACGCCTAGCCTGTCCAGAGGAAGGCAGCTCCTGGGGACCCCCACGAACACAGGAGCCCACAAAGACGCGGTGGTCGGCCAATCACAGGCCGAGACGTCACAAGGCAGCAGGTGTCACGTGACACAGCCAAACACACCAGCCAATCAAGAGGTGTTTAGAAGGCACACGCGCGAGCCTACGAGCGGGGGAGGCAGCACATGTATACGCACGCACACACTACCACACCTATATTGTTCTCTCTCTTTAACTATATACAATGCATGTTATATTCTACTAATGATATAAAGCACTTCCCGTTGTCACAGACGAAAATAAAGACCACCACTGGACTGTCGGTGACAATACGATTGCTAAGAAAGAAAGAACAACATTCTCTGATAACTGTAGCCCACTTCAATGTCCCTGGCGAGCGCTAGTGGCTACCGAGAGGCGATTCTGCCAACGCTGGTAGGCGTCACAAGGTCTTAAACTGTCAGTACCAACAACGTTATATACTGTACATCATGGTGATCTTTAACGGTCAGTACCAACAACGTTATATACATCATGGGAGTCTTAAACGGTCAGTACAAATAACGTTATATACATTGTGGGGGTCTTCAACGGTCAGTACCAGCAACGTTATTTACATCATGGAGGTCTTAAACGGTCAGTACCAACAACGTTATATACATCATGGGGTCTTAAACGGTCAGTACCAACATTATATACATCATGGGGGTCTTAAACGGTCAGTACCAACAACGTTATATACATCATGGGGAGTATTTTTCAGTCAGTACCAACACGTTGTAAAATGTAAAAAACTAGAACAATTCGTAAATTCAATATAAATAGGAATTCGTCAAAACTTTAGTGGTAAGGCATCTCACGGATTAATATGCTAAGTATGAATTATCTCATGAGTAAGGAGCGATAGGCAGAGAGGGACACCTGTGATGAAATGGTTTTTAGCAGAAGATAATTTAAGAAAAAACTAAATTACTGTAAATCCAATAAACAGAGGAAAATTAGCAATTCTATCATGGAGAAGTTTAGACTGAAGAACAAAGCCCAATTTTGGAAATTGTTTAAACAAAGAAAAGGATGTAAAAAGTGTTCTGATGTGATAGACGGTGCTAATGATCATCTGAAAATAAATAATTTGTTTGTTGAAAACTGTTTGCTCAATCAGCCTGCAATAGATGTTGAAAGGGATTCCTTGGATATATTAAGAAATTATTGGGGGAGAAAGAAGAACATGTACAGTATATTAATGTTTCAAGCAGGGCACTAACTAAGATTATTGCTGAATTAAATTCAGGGGTTGGCCATGATGATATTCATTCTAATTTTTTTTTTAAATGCGTCGGAGATTTTTGTTAATAATCTTGCTCGTATCTTAAATGTCTGTTTCTCTCACTGCTACATTCCTGATAACATGTTGAAGGGTGTTATATCTCCTGTACCCAAACAACATAAAACTTCATCAAACTCTACTAATTACAGGCCAGTCATGCAATCCTCATGCCTCTTATAAATATTTGAAATTCACCTTTTAGACAGTTTGAAGGCAAAGCTACCAATACACAATAGACAGTTTGGGTTTAAAAAGGGGCCTTCAACCACTGATGCATGTTTTTTAGTAAAACAAATCATGATGATATATACAAATAAAAAGATAACAAGTTTCGCGACTTTTGTCGATCTGAGCAAAGCCTTTGATAAAATTGATCAGATGAAATTGGGAAATAAGCTGCTATCTACTAATCTTCGAGTTGACATTGTGCTCATCTTGATGCACTATCTAGGAAATCAAAAAGCCTGTATTAGGTAGCAGGACACCTTCAGTGAATACCATTATATTGAGAGTGGTGTTAGACATGGCGGTGTTCTGTCTCCATTTGTATTCAATGTTTATATTGATCCTATCATTGATGGAATTGCAAAACTTTATATTGGTTGTACTTTTGGTATTGATAGATTAAACATTGTTGCTTATGCAGATGATTTGGTGCTTCTTGCTGGCTCAGTGAAAGACATGGACATTTTATATACAAAGCTGTGTACTGCTATACATGATCATGGGTTAGTCATTAATAAAGACAAATCAAAGTGTATGATATTTAACCAAACTAACTCTCAACCACTTAATACAATTACATTAAATCATGATGAATTGGAAATTGTTAAGAATTGTAAGTACCTTGGTCATCATATTTTATTTTATATTAATGATTCCAAAGATATTGAGGTTAGACTCAATGGTTTGTAAGCATATTTTAATAGTGTTTTAAGGAATTTTAAATTTGTAAATACTAATAATTTTATGTTTGTATTTAATTCTTACTGCTATCCTGATTACGGTCTTTCACTGTGGAGCAATGAGGCAACATTCAGATCAAGCATTTTTTAAACATTTGAAGTAGCATATAATAATTCTTTAACACGTATGTGTGGGGTACCAACTTATGCGAGTACACATATCACTGCTGAAAGGTGCAATCAACTACTATTGAAACGTTTAACAGCACTGATTCAGGCTAGATTTTATAATATAATTGGATTACACAGGGAACATATTATGAGGTATAACATGCTATGGTTTAGGAATGGACTTTTCATGAATGAGTAAAGATCTTGTTCAAAAAATGATTACAGTGTCAATATAGAAAAAGAAGATTTTGATGTGTTGGCTTCTCGTGTTGCTTGGGTCCAGAGGCATGAAAACAGGCGGGGACGCTGCATGGTTTCTGGCTACTAATTAATATGTAATAGCATCTCAAATGTTATACATATATAGGACCTATATTTTATGTCTTGTTGCAATTTGTTGTTTTAGTATAGTTTATGGTATATGTGTATTTTTTATCTTCACATTTTTATGGCTACTTTTTTACGGTTTTACTTATGATTTTGAAATTCAAAATTTTAACTATCAATATTATCCTTTACTAAAGATACTGCTTCACTATTATGTTCATCACTTTAGTTTTTATACAGTATATTTGTTTATATTTTTACTCAAAAAGTGGTTTTAATACATTAGTATGATCATTTCATTATGGCCTACAATGTTATTAAAGATACTGCTTCACTATTATGTTCATCACTTTAGTTTTTATACAGTATATTTTTAATGTTCTTGCTCTAAAAGTGGTGTTAATACATGTGTATGATCATTATGGCCTACAATGTTATTCACATTGTTATGTAATCCAGATTTAATATTGATTGTATAAGCCAGATTAGTATAATGTTTTAGTTTTCCACTTATTTGTTTGCTTCTCACAAGTTCTAGACCTGTCAGGATTCAGTCTGTCTCTCTCAGCATTGCGTCATTCCATTCACGAGTGCAGTAGAATATTCCAGTTTCTCTGGTGGGATATAATTATATACCCCTGCGTACCTGCAGTCTGGACTCAAGGACCAGCTGACTCGCCACGCCTGTTCTCTCTCTCTTGCCTGTACATAGTGACTCTTATACTTAGTGAAGTGACATATCTCTCCTGGCTACCATCAAACGATAAAGCATCTGCATTCCTGTACCTGTGATTGGGGAGTTGCGTATATACAGTAAGTGTGTCCCATATCTTAGCTTATTCCTGTACCTGTGATTGGGGAGTTGCGTATATACAGTAAGTGTGTCCCATATCTTAGCTTATTTATTATTCTTAGTGATATTGTTGTGTATTAATTATAAGTTAATCTAGTGATCAGTTAATAATTAATTATCATTGAGTTGTCTGTAAATTTATATGATTTTGTTATTGTTGTTGTTGTTGTTGTTCCCCAGACTGCCTGGCCGAAGAGCCCCAAGGACCTGAGCAAGGTCATGGCCATAACCGAGCGCCCCCACATAACCCTCCCTGCCTACCACAATAAAGCCTGGGTGACCGAAGCCACTCCATGGCGGGGAGCTGAGGAGGGTGCGGAAACGCCCAGGAAAACAAAGCCCTACCCAGGGCCCTGTGCCCCTCAGCAATGATGAAGAGAAAGGTGAGGGGCAAAGGAAAAATGTGACGCATTGGCTTCCACTCTTGGTAGATTGGGAGGTCAATCCACGGAAGAGACGCCGTCACTAGAGATCTAGAAAATATATAAGTAAAAGGAACAGTCAGAGTAAGCTATGGGTATGGCAGAGATCGCTCAGTTCTCACTCTGATATACCAGCCCATCACCACATGACTAGAACCCAATCCTCTCAGCATCAGCTAGGAAAGGCCCTAGAAAGCCGCCTTTGGTGGGGGGATAGCTCCCCTATTTCAACCCCTTTTGGGGTTGGGCACCCGCCAATATGATTTTGTTATTTCCTTTTAATTGCATTTATTAATATCATAAGTGTAAAGCATTGAATTAATTTGTGATTAGTTTCCAAGTGTGTGAATTTGATCAGATTAATTTAGTTACCCTTATTATTGTATTGTCAGAAGGAATATTTTCTCAAGTGATATTTTATGGACTTGGAGAAGGCCTATGACAGAGTGGATAGAGAAGATTTGTGGAAAGTACTTAGAATATACGGAGTAGAGGGCAAGTTGCTGAAAGCAGTGAAGAGCATGTATGAGGGTGCAAAGGCGGCAGTACGTGTGGAGAGTGAGCAGAGCGAGTTCTTTGACCTGAATGTTGGTTTGAAACAGGGGTGTGTGTGATGTCCCCGTGGTTGTTTACTGTATATATGGATGGAGTCATGAAAGAAATACTATCAAGAGCAGTGGATGTTGGTGTATCGCTGAAAAGGGAGGGAATTGAGTGGAAGCTACCTATACTGCTGTTTGCGGATGATACAGTTCTGATGAGTGATAATGAATGGGAGTTGCAGGGTCTGGTAAATGAGTTTGGAACAGTGTGCGAAAAACGGAATTTGAAGGTAAATACGGGAAGAGCAAGTTATGGTCTTCGAAGGGGTGAAGTCACAGAGTGTGAGGTGAAGCTGAACGGTCAGGCTATGGAGATCGTCAACTCTTTTAAGTATCTGGCAGTGTGTTGAGTAAAGATGGGACTATGGATGAAGAGGTGCGGGAGAGGGTACAACAGGGGAAGAGGGTTGTAGGAACGCTAAAAGCAGTAACAAGAAATAGGGTGGTCAGTATGGAAGTGAAGAAGTCCTTGCATGACAGTGTGGTAATCCCGACACTGACTTACGGAAGCGAAGCATGGACGTTGGTTGAGAGACTCAGACCAAGAGTGAGAGCAGTAGAAATGAATTACTTAAGGAGTGCGTGCGGAGTTACATGGAGGGATAGACAGACTAATGAGGTAAATATAAGGAGGTGTGGTGTGGAGGTAGATGTGCTGGAAAGTGTGAAAAGGAACAACTTGAGATGGTTCGGCCATATGGAACGTATGGAAAGCGAGAGAATGACTAAGAGGGTGTACGAGAGCGAGGTGGAGGGACAGAGGGGGAGAGGTAGACCGAATATGAGGTGGAAGGATGGAGTGAGGAACTACATGAACGAAGGCGGTGCTGGTTGGGGGGAGGGGCGTCGACTGACTGGGGACAGAGGTGCATGGGGGCGGTTCGTTCGTGGCCACCCCTTCGGGGATCGCGGCGTCAGGCAATAGATAGATAGATAGATATTTTAGTGCTTATTTAACTTTTAAATAGTTGTATTAAGTACTTGCATTGCTTCTATTAACGTATTGTGCATTTCCTTTAGTTATTAAACATATATTAACCATTTCCAGTGATCTTGAGAAAATATTTAATTCTTGTGTGATATAGCTATTTTTACCTTGCTTCAGTAAACACATATACTTGTTTATTTTTCACTTGCATAAAATCCGATAAGCCTAATAAGCCTAATCTTACTGCATTATATATTCTTATTGCCCGTTCTGAAGAGACTTTGATTTTATTGTTACATTATAATACTTAAGTTAATTAAACTAAGAATTGTTATTCTAGTTTCTTTGAACCTGGATATTTTGAGAGTGTTCTGACATCAGTCTTGGATATCATATTAGCCTATTGTTTGTGTCATTTTACCTCGTCCAAAACCATAACAGCATGAATATATTATATTCAATTATATTTTTAGCTTTTTATAAATTACCATACTTTGACAACTTATTATGTTTTAACGACTTGTATTTAATATAATTTCTTACAATTCCTTTACAAGAACCAGTATATATTTAATGTATCCTTGTTTATTAATGTTGCACATTACTATACTTTTAAATGCATAATTTATTTCATGTTTTGTTTACAACAAACAGTATATTAACACTAGATTAGCGGGCTAGCGGTTTATTTATATGTACCGCCCAGCGGGGTGTTTTTAGCCAAAATAGGGCTGTTTACGTGATCATTTTCATGCCTAAATAAGACCCAGAGCGTAAAACAAGTATCTATCCCTGAAAGGGCATAAACAGAGCTTTCCAATGACACCATAACGATCCTTTTATGATGGCTAGTTTTCTTGCAACAAACGCGCAACGCGAGTGCAAAAAGCATGTAATTCGGCACTTTCCCCATACAATTCCGTATATAGCGAGTGAGAGAGGGGGGGAGGAGGTGGGATTCGTGTCAGTAGGTTCGCCGCGGTGGTCTGGAGCAGTCATACGCTCGCTACTCTCCTGCCACCACTTGTCTCTCTCTCTCTCAGCAACATTACGTGCTGAAATTGCCACACGACCTATGTCGAGCGCCGCCAGATAGTCCAGATTTATTATACTCGACTTATGTTGCGCCCCGACAGTTAGGGGTAATTTATAATTTACTTATATAAAAAAGATTATTATTCATTCGTAGGACAATGTTACCCTACAGTGTAATTGACGTTTATACATTTAAAGTTACTACATTATTTTTAAATTACTTACTTTTTAATTGTTTACATATATTGTTTTGTTTTTACAACTCTTTCATTACTTTTATGATGCAGCAACAACTTTCTTAGGATTTCATATACTACAATACTCTATTCAAATATTTTCAGTAATGCACAGTAACCTACTTAAATGTCAGGTATTACCTTAATTTACATATAATTGAATATCTATATCTGAGTTATCTATTTCCGCAAGCTTCTTGATAAGCCTCTCAGTCTCAATATGTCCTTGTACATACAGTATATGTAATTGTTGTACAACAATTATGAAATAAAGCCGATTGATTGATTGATTGATTATCACCATCATCACTACTATCACCATCATCCCCACTATTACTACCATTACTTCTAATGTCAATTAAACTAATTAAACCCAACAAATGCGGGGCTAGTTGTTTTCGGCCCCAGAACGATGGAGTTGTGGGGCACAAACACACAGAACGCCATCGTCATTGCTGGGGGGAGGGTAAAATCATATTTTGGACATAAAATCATAACTATTGCACAAATTCAAAGCATCTTTTTTGACTGACATTCGCATTCACCCAACAAATGTTTGTGTGAAATTTTGTGAAAATCCGTCCAACGGTTTAGGAGTTTCGGGACAGACGAACGACGACAGACATTTTTTTCCAGTGGTACCCACTATACAGGGGGGGTGATACCAAACTCTGCTTATACAGAGTTGAGAACTCACCATCATCACTAACACTGTCACCATCGTCACTACCATCATCACTACTGTCATCATTATCACTACAACTATCGTCATTACTTGTCACCATCATCACAACTATTATGACCATCATCATTACTACTACTACTGTCACCATCAAATCTACTACTGTCATCATCATCACTACTGCCATCATCATCACTACAACTACAACCATCATCACTACTATTATCACAATCATCACTACTATCACCATCATCCCCACTATTACTACCATCACTTCTAACGTCAACTAAACTAACTTAACCTAACAAATGCGGAGCAAATTGTTTTCGCCCCCAGAACGATGGCGTTCTGTGTGGCGCACACACACAGAAACACATTTTGGACCTAAAATCATAACTACTGCACAAATTCAACAAATATTTTTTGACGGGTGAAGTTGGTGAAAATCCGTTTAACGTTCTAGGAGGAGTTTCGGGACAGACAGACGACGACGACAGAGTTTTTTTTTCCCGGTGGTACCCACTATACGGTGGGGCGAAACCAAACTCTGCTTACGCAGAGTTGATAATGCATAGTTATGTGCAGTCTGGCGGGAGCCTCATACATTTCTTCAGAAGGCTTTATGTCCTGTCAACCATGTAACTCTCCTGCATAACATTTGTAATAAGGCTATTTTATAGTAACCAGACAATATCTACTGGTACTAATATTAGTATTTAATGAAATATGAAGTATATAATATTATCTTACTTGAGGTTGTAGGAGCTGAGACTGACGCCGTAGTAGACTGTATTGTAAGCCATCCATACGTAGAACATGATGAGCGCCCTCTGTCGTACCTCAGGAGTCCGCACCAACAGGAACACGTACTTCAATAGGCTCACCACCACGTTCTCTCTACAAGTGCTGCTCAGTTCTGTCTCGCTCTTGTTGGGAGTCTCCTAATGGAGAATTGTGTTGTTTTAGTTAACCCATCCAGTACCGGTAACGTCCTTTATATTTTACTCTGGCTACTACTAATACATTTTACCCAGTTTAAGAAGGATCTCGAGCAACTAAAAGGCTTCGAACTATCTCAATTGTTACGACCGGGGCTACGAATAAAACAAGGGCACTTAATGGTTGGACTAGTAATAGGGCACAATGCAACAACGGTACGCTAGATCCAAACCCTTGAACTTATATGCCGGCTAACAAAAAAAAACCTATACCCTCCAGAGTTAATCTGCGATAACGGGGTATGCTTAACTGGGCATAAATGTACTCTACTCCAGGCTAACTCACACTGGTATAGCCTGATAACAATCAAGATGCAAGTTACGTTAAAATGCACAAAAGGGAAGCTATGGAAAGATCAATTAAATCAATGCAAGATTTAATACAATAAAAAGATGCGTCAATATAGTCACTCTAAACAACAATAAACTCTTCACTCCTATCTGAAAGAAAGTGAAGTCTAGTCCTACAGCATAGACCTGGAAACTTCTGAAGAAAGTCTGATGCTCATAAGATGCTCATATCTTAAATTATAGAAAGGCAGGAGGCAGGACACCCAACGTGTATACGGAGTACACAAAAAGATAGGACATATAATGTTAACTGACACGAGAATATTATAAGTGCGCAACGGCAGTAATATTCGACACTAAAAGAAATGCTTCCTCATCAACGAAACAGTCTACTATGGTTGTGCAACTCAACAACAACCTAGACTCATAAATGCCGTGAATAATAATGCATACATTTCATAAAGAGCTCATATCCTAACTAGTGTCTGCTAGGTGAATAAAGTCTAGCTGGGATATCAAGGTTAGGAAACTGTGGCTGAGCAAGACTGGCTTATAGCCTAGCGTTGTCCTTAAGGCGGTATGATTAAAGTTACGTTAAATGATGGGGATGCTCTCTTGGTAGATCCAGATCTCAAGTATCTGGTTCTACCCTGGCGATCCCTCTAAAGTCAAGCAAAGAGGCAGCACTGTGTGACAAGGAAGTAGGCTAATTCCCTCTTATCACACGATGCTGCACTCGCAAAAGGCACAACCAAAAAGACAACCTAGGCTACCACAGAAGCCGTCGAAGTCGTGTAGGTATAAGCGAACCGTACACACATCGCTGACGACGACAACAGAAGCCTTATCCCAGCCTAGCATTAAATAACCCAGCAGAGCACTGACTCAATAATGGAGACACACACCGAGTTCTTAACCTCTACTAACTAAGAACCCTCAAACCTATTCTAAATACATGTAAATATCTCAGAGAGCGACGCACATAATACGATGGGCCGATATAAAATCGTGTGCAGAACCCAAATGGAGTGTTGTGACGTTAAAAAATAAGAGGAATGAAAGAGAAGAAGTTGAGGAAGAGAGACAGTATCAGAATGGTGGAGATATGGGAGACAGTGGTAAAAAGGATGTTAGTCATGTGCGTCCCTAGCCTGCTCTCAAGAGAGTAGCTCCTCGGGACACCCAGGATCCCACAAAGGCTTGGTGGTCAGCCAATCACAGGCCGCTATGTCACCAGGCAGCAGGCCTCCAGAAGGCGCCAGGAACCACCAGCCAATCAAAACCGAGAGAAAGGCCACGCGGGCGGGAAACTCCTCCGGGAGGGAGGAGGGAGGAGGGAAGCAACACTCACTACCCCCTCGCTGCCCGCTCGCTCTCTCTCTCTCAACTACACTACAATGCATCTTATGTTCTACTCATGATATAAAATGCTTCCCGTTGTCACAGACGAAAATAAAGACCACCACAGGACTGTCTGTAACAATGCAAGTACTATGAAAGAAAGAACAACCTTCTCTGATAACTGTAGCCCATTTCACTGCCCTGGCGAGTGCTAGTGGCTAACGGGAGGCAATTCTGCCAACGCTGGTAGGCGTCACACAATCAATCCTTTTAAATACCACAGATCCTTTCTAAGCTGCATATAATTGTATAAATATAGCTAGAATAAAGTACAACAGACGTCGATGGTACAGAGAAGGTCAAGTAGATTTTATAATTGTATTCATAGTTTGTGTTCTGGCAAATTATTTCGTAAAGCGTATACAGCAGGGGATCTTAACCTTTTTCGAATCACGGACCCCTTTCAGAATCTGTTGAAACCTATGGACCCCCTTCCAGGAAAAAACACAGATACAAAATGTTGCATACAAAGAACACACTTAGTGTATTGAAAATTGACTGTCTCATACACAGGGTGTCAATCCCCCCTCCCCCCCAAATAAAATGTTTTGTGTTATCGTTATATTTTCCAAATCCATTATCATTGTAGCATACCTGAACATAGAAGCTGCGATCTCTAGGGATGGTCCGGGGGCATACCCCCCCCCCCCCCTCCCACTGGGAAAATTTGAGAAATTAGAGTGTCTTATGTAGTAGTTCCTGCCTCCTGAAGGCAGTTAAAAAGGAACATATTAGGGACAAAATGCTGTGCAAAATTAGTATTTTTATTTGTTTTCCACATTTTGATCTATGTGTAGAAAGGAGAAAAATGGCAGGTTCCCTGTAACGAGTGTCTCCCCCTAAGCTAAAGGAGTGACAGGGCTGAATTCAAGGGACGTTGGGGTCAAAATGCCTGGACACACAAAGTTTAAAGCAGTTTAATGCATAGGATGAAGGACAGATTGATTGAGGGAGAGAGTTCCAGAGTTCACTTGTCGAGTAGAAAATGACTGAGAACATTTGACATTCGAGAGCTGGACAGAATAGGAGTGCAACTGTGATGAAAGGCGGGTGCCTCGCACTCGCCGCAAGGAAGGGGGTATGCACTGAGAGAGCTCTGAAGAACACTGATTGTTGTAATAGCGATAGTAGAGTGAGAGAGATGCAACATTGCAGAGCAGAGTGTAGACAGATATTGTGATGAGCAGCTATAGCTGGGTAGGCTTGGGCGACATTGGGGTGAAACAGTTAGCGGTAAGTATAAAAGAACAAAAATATATGATGCATAAATCCAATAGATATGCATGTTTATACCGCTTATATATTCTATTACCGGTATCCTATTTATATGGCACCAGGAGGGCCTCTTATAGACCCAATATGGCGTGCTCTCCCTATCACCTCCCGAGCAAGACTGAAGACAATTTTGTTATCCCTAAATTATGACGGTTGTGCAATTTATTTGGTGGTGGATTCTATGTCGAAAATACAAGCAAACAATTCTATAATTTACTTTACAGTAATTTACACAAACACACATTCACTAGTTGTGAGCTTCAGTAGGTCTGAGTCCGACTGAGTGGCTCACTCAGTTACCGCCGCTGTCTCGATTCGGTATAAACACCTGATCGTCTCACGTCCAATACAGATTTTTAGCGGCCCTTCACTGACCCCTTGAAGCCTGTCCATGAACCCCCAAGGGGTCCATGGATCCCAGGTTAAGAACCCCTGGATAGTAGATCCATATTCGAAGATGCTGTAAACGACTGTATAGCTGCTCTCTCCAAATCAAGTGCCGTGTATTCATAACATTTCGATATCTAGTGTGACAGAAAGGAAGCAACGTATATCTTGAAGCCCCACTGTCACCATTTTTGTTATGTGGATGAGGGAGACGAAAGGCAGAGCTGCCTGTGACAAGTGCCTCCTAAGAGTTGAAATAGTAAGATTTTGTTGTTTTTGCAGAAAAAAGTGTAGTGTGCTTTTTTAGTGTAGTGAAGTAGATAGCAGTAGGAGATGTTTGTGAGAGCTAGCTGGATCACTCTGTGTAGGTACAAACAGAAACAGGACGGGAACCAGACAAATGAAACAGGAGTTCCAGCAACTTCTTATCAAATGCCTATTGACCTCCTCTGGGTATTGCCTTGTTCGATTGGTGCCTGCAATCTCTCTATCTGGTATATGTTATCTGTTATAGAGATCTCCACCTGCAAGCGGCACTGATTAGCATGTCGCCCATCGGTAATTTGGTTTAGGGTTTATTCCCCTAGATGGGTTTCCCGCGAAGGCTATCGAGTCCCATTCACCCGAAAACACACCTTTAAGATACCAGGGGGACTGCTAACACCAGAGACAACCCTATCACACGGGGAGCGCTAAACACCAAAGACAACCCTATCACGCTATATGAGAAGAGTGGAGGAGGGGATTCACCTGACTCATACATCAGGGGAAAAGATGGTCTAGGTTATGCCATTCTGGGCTGGACTGGTTAGTGTAGGAAGAGGACTTCCCCCACACTATGAATGGGACCCCTGTGCACAAGAGGGCCATGGAGGTTGAGGAGGAGTTCAAGCAACCCGACTCCTCCAAGTCTCCCAGGATCCCCTCGCACACCATATTCAAGACCCTCACCATCACCAATGCCAAACCCCACACCACCTTGCCCATCCCATCCTCCCCCACTCACTTGCCCTGCAATACCAACTCCTCTATATATATATATATATATATATATATATATATATATATATATATATATATATATATATATATATATGCATGAGCAATATACGAAGCACCCAACAAATCGAAGCTTCAATCGATAACCTCATGTCCTCCCAAGAGTTACAGGCTACTGAACAGCCTACAGTCCCGAGGTTGAGACATTAAAACAAATAAAAAATAAAAAATAAAAAAACAGAATGTTATGTCATAGAAGCCGCCTATGGAGTCTGAATAAGGTAAATGACAGGTTCTAAAAGTTATATTAATTCGTTAGTTAGATAACTTAGGAATTCAGAGGCTATCAACCCTTCTGAATTATTTAGCCAGCACACTGCAAGTAAAGTATATTTTCAAGACTGGAGCCCCTTTATGAGAATCCCAGTCCCTTGTGAATGGTGATAGTGACTAGTAGTGATGATGGTGACCCATTGCAGAGTTGGGTATGCCGTTTTGATTTTGGGCAAAGCGGCAAGTCTAATTTATTATACATAATGGGAGAGAAACATTACAGGTAAAATGTGCAACATTGAACCTTGTCTTAGAAGAAAACCCGTACATGTACACAATGAATCCTGCAATTCCTGGTTGTATACCAAGCACGACTAAGACCTCGGTGGGATGGTAGGTGTGTGGTGGGATGGTAGGTGTGTGGTGGTACAAAGGAAATCAAGCAACAACAGATCTAGTGACCCTTCTAGGCTGCTTGTCCTGCAAAACACTGAGGATCAATTGTCCAAACAGTGGTTTAGAGTGGGTAAGGGAACTACTGCCCTGGAACTAATGTCCATGGCAGGATTAGGAACATAGTAGGGGACAGAGGGGTTAATAACTGAGGGGGGGGGGGGATCATATATAGATATTCATTTACAAATGCAGTCAGTCGTGGGTTTGATGCAAGATATTTGTCTATGCGAAGTTTAAAAGAATCAACGGTGCTGCAGTCTATAACGTTTCGGGAAAGCCCATTCCACAAGTTGACAACTCTATTAAAGAAGAAATTCTTAGATTCGTGATAGTTAAAAGATTTACCAATAATTTTTCAACCGTTTCCCCGAGTGTAATTAGATTGGTCGATAGTGAAGTCCTTACTGCAGTTCATATTGTCGATGCCTTTGATAATTTTGAAAACTTGAATTAAGTCGCCTCTTAATCTGCGCTGGGTTAAATGAAATTGATTTATTTCTCTAAGACGCTCCTCGTATGGTTTGTTCTTTAGGCTAGGTATCATTTTGGTAACTCTATGTTGAACTCGTTCTAGCTTGTTTATATCTTTTTGATAATAAGGGCACCAGGATTGAACGCAGTGTTCCAGAAGAGGGCGGACTAAGGAATTGTAAAGAGCTAAGATAACTTCTTTGGATTTATGCTCAAATGACCTGCCTATAAAGCCAATTATTTTGTTTGCCTTCTTAACAACTTCTGAACATTGTTGACTCGGTTTTAGGTTACTCGATATTGTTACTCCCAAATTGGTTTCTCTGTCTACACTCTTAAGCTGAGTGCCATTCATCGAATAGTTTGCTTTCTCATTTTGGTATCCGATAATCGATATGTAGTACTTTACATTTATCCGCATTGAAACTCATTTGCCAAGTTTGGGCTCAACATGACAACTTATCTAGATTGTGTTGCATATCGTCAACTTGTTCTTTTGAAAACACGCTATTTGCAATTTTTGTATCGTCAGCATATTTTGAGATTGTACAGGTGAGACCCTCATCTATGTCGTTAATGTAAATTAGAAAGAGAATTGGTCCCAGTACCGATCCCTGGGGTACCCTGCTACTTACATTGGTCCATTTTTTTTTTTTTTTTTTTTTTTCTATGTGATCGAGGGAGGCAAAAGGCATAACTGCCTATAGCGAGTGCCTCCCCCATAGTTGAAAGAGTGACAGGGCCAAAATCAAGGGACGTTCGAGCCAAAATGCCTGGACACACGGAGTTTGAAGCAATTTAAGTCATAGGAAGAGGGAAAGACTGATTCTGGGAGAGAGTTCCAGAGCTCAGCTGTTGAGTAGAAGAAAGTTTGAGAGTAACGTTTCACTCTTGGGTTGGAGAGTTGCACAGAGTAGGGGTGGGATTGAGTTGCAAGACGGGTACCACGTGCCCTACGTAAAGGAGGTGGTATGCACTAAGGCATTTAGATGCCTTACCATTTATGACTAATCTTTGCTTTGCCAATTTTCTATCCATTTCAACACACCATCTTGTATTGATGCGATTTTAGTTTTAGGAGTAAACGTTTGTGGGGAACTTTGTCAAAGGCCTTTTGAAAATCAAGTTATATAATATCTACAGCTTTACTCTCATCTTAGAGGTTGAGGATATCGTGAAAGAAGTCTAAGAGATTTGTTAAGCAGGAACGTTTGTTACGAAAGCCGAAAGCCGTGTTGAGTATTTTTAAGTATGTTATTTTCCTCTAAGTGATTTATTAGTCTGTCTCTTATGAGCGTTTCTAGCATTTTACATACAACTGAGGTTAAGCTAATTGGACGATAGTTACTGGGTAGGGATTTGCTGCCTTTTTTTTAAATCGGTGTTACGTTAGCTAGCTTCCACTGATCAGGCATAGTTCCAGACTGCAAGGATTCATTGAATAGCAAAGGCAGTGGTTTGGAGAGCTCATCCTTAGCTTCCTTTAGAACTCTAGGTGAGATTGTGTCAGGTCTGGGCGTTTTATTTACCTTGAGTTTATCTAAACATTTCAATACTTCTCTTTCTGTAAGTGTTATTACTTAGAACATCAGAATTATCTATCTGAAACGGCGATACTGTAGGGATATCAATGAGGTCTTCTGTTGTAAAAACTGATGCAAAGAAGGTATTGAGGGCATTACTCATTTGTACTTCGTCTTTGGTATATTCTCCATTTTCATCGACTAACGGTCCAACAGTTGAAGTAACTACTTTCTTCTTTCTGATATAACTATAGAATTCTTTTGGGTTTGTTTTACTTTGATTCGCAACATGTAACTCCAGGGTCTTTTTACTTTGCTTCATTAACTGTTTGGCTTTGCGTCGTAGTTCTACAAATTTCACCCGTTCTTCGTCATTTTGCAAGGATTTTAATCTATCATTAGCAAACATTTTAGCAAGCAGACAGTTTGAAATATCTTTATTCCACCAGTTGGGCTTATCATTATGGCCTGTACGCCGTATTTTCGATGGTATGCAGTCTTGCACTGCTTTTAGGTAAGTGTTTGCGAATGATTCCCAAGATGAATTTATGTCGTTATTGTTGTTTAGAAAGCTCCAGTCAGTTTCTTTAAACAGTGCTCAAAGTTTACGAAAGTTTGCTTGCTTGAAATTAGGGACTTGCTCGATGCTGCTATTTGGTTCGTTACTAGTAAACTTTAAACTGAAAGTTATCGTATGATGGTCGCTGTTGTTGAAGTCATCACCGACACTCAAATTCTCTATCAATTCTTCTTTTTTTGAAAGAACAAGGTCAAGGACATTATTTCCACGGGTTGGAGATCTAACAAATTGATATAGAGAACTCTCTTGCAAGTTTGCATACAGGTCTTGTCCAGAGTGTGAAGTAATACTATCTCCCCACTTGGTCACAGGTAAATTGAAGTCGCCAAAAATATTATTACGGTATCTTGCAAGTTACTTAAGTCTGCAATTTGCTCATAAATTTCTCGGTCAGTTTGCATTGATTGAGCTGGAGGTCTGTATATTAGTGCAAGTATTATTTTAGTACCTTTATTGTTCTTGATTAGCACAAAGGATGTGTCGACGTTCACAATTTGAGGTTTTGACATGAGGGTCGGGTTAAGGGTTTCTTTGATAAACAATAAAACTCCACCTCCATTTCTATTAATTCGGCTTTTCTCAAACATTACATAACCAGGAAGTGAATACTCTGCTAAAAAGTATGTCTTCTTTATTGAGCCAAGATTCTGTAATGCCAATAACATCGTAATTTTCTGTAAACACAAGTTCCTCTAAATCTGAAAATTTATTGCGTATGCTACGAGCGTTTGCATAGAAAACATTTAAAGTTTTGGATTTGGAATTCACGGAACGCTCTTTATTCAAATTCTTGGTTCTGCTCGGATCTACATTTAGGTACCTGTCTGTGCTCAGTCCTCGATCCTCGTCCCTGGTTGTCCTCGGTCCCCTCGATCATTGTCTCTAGTGGTCCTCGGTCCTCGATTATTGTCTATGGTGGTCCTCCGTTCTCGCTGTCCTCGATCGTCGTCCCTGGTAGATTTCGGTCCTCGATCGTCACCTGGTCGTCCACCGTCCTCGATCCTTGTCTCTGGTAGTACTCGAGCCTCGAATCTTGTCCCTGGTGGTCCTTGGTTGGCTCTTCTTTTTCTCCGAAAATCCTTTACTGCGTTGTGAAGCAGGCGGCCAAATCTTGCTGCTCCCACCTAGTTCAGATTGGACTCCATCCGCTCCAAACAGATGATCTTTACGGTAGAAGTCATTCCAGGTATTGATGAATCCAATGTTTTCCTCCCTGCAGAGGTTAGCCAGACGACGATTTACACTAGTGGCTATATTGAAGAATCGGTTCTCCACACCGATCCTGGGGACGATCCCTGATATGATGACTCTGCCTGACTTTTCCTTATACTTCTGAATCAGCTTCCTGTACTTCAGCATTAGATCCTCCGATCGGGTCCGCTGCACGTCATTAGATCCGACACGAATGACGTACATTGTGCGTGAGGGGGCTAACTTTGAAACTTCGTTGACTGCAGCTGCAACGTCGTCCACACCGCCACCCAGGATACAAAAGCGCATCCTGGTCCTGGGTGCCCTGGCGCAAAACTCCATAAGTAGTCCACGAGCCATGGAATCTCCTACGAGCCGAATTTCTTCTATTTCTTCTTTGTCGTCTAAGTCCGCAAGAATCTGGTAACGGTTCTGGCACATGGTTTCGTTGATGATCCTCCTTGTGATGGGGCGAACGTTGTTTCTCACGATGCAGAAGTTGTCCTGAGAGGGAGCGGAGTCATTATTTTCCTGACGTGGTGCATGTACTGAAGCGGGTACTGCTATATCAGGCGTTGGGCTGTTGGCAGATGCCGCAGTGGTTATAATTGCTTAATTTGATGATACTCCTACGTTGAGAGTCGCAAATTCTTGGAGTGTTTCCAGCTTCTTGGTGAGGGCGTTAATCTTGACGTTAGCTTCATCCAGTTTAGCTGCCAAATCTTCTTGGAGCTGGCAGAATCGGCAAACATGAACATAGGGGCAGGCAAACATGGTAGGGCCAAACCTACCGGAACAGTTCGTGCAGGCGCAAGACATGGTGACAATAACAAAACTTCAAATAACTTCACTCTAAGTCACTTCTAATCCTGTGTCTCACTTCAGAACACTTTATTCACTTCACACACTTCAGATAACTTTACTCACTGTAAATCACTTCACTCACTTTAAATCACTTCCCGTCACTTCTAATACAAGTTAAGCCTGAACATTTTACTTCTACATCAAGTCAATAATACTCCTGGAATGAAAAGTGTAAAGTCGACACAAGATTTACTGGAAAGTACAAATGTAAATGTGAATGGGAGGTTTCCAGTGAGAAACTGGAAAAACAATAGTAGTTAATGTATACAGTGGTCAACACAACAAAATAAGATAATTTGAAATATCCCTGACAAGAGTGTAATAGGCCTATTAATATGATGACAAGTATCTGATATGAGGGATGGTAGGTGTGGGGTGGGATGGTAGGTATGTAGTGGTATGGATAGGAGTGTGGTGGGATGGTAGGTGTGGGGTGGGATGGTAGTCTCTAGACACAGTGGTTCAGTTTTTAAGGTGAAAATATGTAGGTTAGCTATGGCGGTCGGGAACCTAGAATCTGTGTTTACTCCTGGTTTTTTACATTTACCGATTCTCATATTTTTGCAAATGAAATACGTAATAGTTTATATGCATACCAAAGGCATTAATTGGTGTTGTCTTGCGATGGGTGAAGACTAGAACACTATACAATAAGCGGTTATTGCGCGAGGTGGAAAATATGACCGGCTGAGTTGGCGAAATACTGAGAATCGTTTGAATGCAGCGACTCAGTAGCAGCGGCCATGGCTACAGTCTATGTACATTCATTAAATAATTGATTATTGATTATGGAAAATGTATTATGAAATTTTATTGATTACTGATTTATTTTACCATTGTAACCATTCCAAGTCATTGTCGTCTGCTTTCATGCTTTATTTGGGACTCAGGAAAATCAAATACAAGCTTTAGTAAGGCCTGCATGCAAGCAGGAGTCACACGACGGACTGGCTATGTGTTCTTGTTTTTGTTGGTTATACGGACCACCTGCGAAGACAACAAAACTTTCTCTAGTGCGGTTTAACAGATTTTAACGCTTGTCTAGCGGGGTGTTTTGGGCTCATTTGGGCATATTCAGGCCCTCCTGCATGATAAATCAAGCATCTGCATGACAAAAAAAATATTTAGCAAAATACTAGGCACTAAAAGCTTCAAAATGAGATCAGAATGAGCTACGTAGCACTCATGGTTCTCTTGCAGTGATGCCACGAACATCGGAGTTTAGCATATATCCCAGCTATGCTCACTACTGGCTACACTGCCGGCCTCTCGAGAACACAGGGACATGAGTTAATGGGCGGCGGTAAGCCCTGGGAGTCGGCTGTCTGGCCCGCTGTGCTCCCGGCCATTTGCACTCGATTTTAACCCTTTAAAAGCCTTAATAATGCTCCTAACTTGCTGCAAATTGGTGCATGACTTAAGTCGAGCGCCGCCAATAAGGGGTTAAACCATGAAATAAGGCTAGGGAGGTATGTAGGCCACCCGTGTGTTATGGAGAAAGCTTGATATAGAGGCCACCCATGTGAGAAGGGTTAAGGGGTAAATCATCAAAATTGCCCTTTATAAATAGGTTTATGGCAATGTTGCAATACTTATGATTTTCGTGGATCTGGGTGGATGGGACTCATTAGCCTTGGTCAGCAACCCATCTAGGGGAGACAACCTTATAAAAATCCGGGTGGATGGGACTCGTCAGCCTTGGTCGGCAACCTGTCTAGGGGAGTAAACCTGATACAAATCGGTACTGTTTACATAAGAGTGAAGCAGGTTAGTGGATGGACTAGCCGAATACCACTGTAGAAAAACAGTGCTAAAAAGATGCATAGAGGGCCTCGGGGTCGGATGGGTCATAAATTGAGTGGTCAATCCTGTACGTCCTTCAGTAAACTGGCATGGGTTGTCCCTCTTACAGTGGATAGGTCCACTTGAGGGACTTCTGTGTATGGCCACCCTCATCAAGGGGAGTAAGGCGTCCGGTGACAAAATAGATCTCCTATTGGACTATTTTGATACTATACCATAGACACGGTGGTACTGGTTGATGTAGGTAAAGATACCCAGTATGGTGACTGAGGCAGTTCTCTGTATCACCAAAATAGAGGGCAACCCCAGTTTGCCCTCCAAAACACCTTACTTTCTCTCTCAACACATACTACTGTATTACAAACACCTTACAAACTACACTTACTTAACCCACTGAGCCCCAGCGACGCAGGGTTTGCGTCCACAATGTATGTAACGCTAAACCCCAGCGATGCATGGTTTGCGTCCTGGCCGGTCCGGTCCTAATTACTCCGGTCCTATGGCACCCCGAGGGCTCAGATTTGTATGGGAACTGTGTAAGTATCCCACGCACCCATGCCGATGGTTGAAAACTCTCAAAGTCCAACCGCGTGCGCGTGAGCGCACAAAAATATGTTTTTTGGGGGCAATTGCCTTCAATTTTTTACTCTTGTAAAATCCGTTTTCAGGGGCTCTGTAGGACCATTTTTTGCACATTTTGACAAAAAAAAAAAATTGTCCTTCATTCCTAACCCATTTGCTATTGTTTCTGGAATAAAAAAAAAATCAGAATCAGCCAGTCCTGGGTGGTACATTTATTAATATTTAGCTGGTACTCAGCGGGTTAACCAAAAAAAATAAATAAAATAAAAAAAATACTGAACAACGGCCCACCTCCGATCATAACCTTATCTCTGTTACCTGTCCTATCTCTCCAGTACAGCCTTCTGACCCAGCCAGCCAGCGGCGTTTGTGGCATTTTAGCACTGACGACTCATAGAGTGCCAAGCGCATTACTGAGGTAGGCTAATCCTCTTGGGCAATGAAGCATACATCCCATTTCCTTTCTCTCAAACTAACTCACAAAAGTCTTGGTTTACTCACGCTTGTTCTACTGTTATCTGCAAAATAAAGGAGGAGAAGTATTCAGTAGCTACCATTGCTTTCAAACTCAAGAATCTTGTCTGTTTTCTGTTTCTTCCCCAAATCAAGCCAAATCTGTTCTTCAAATTGCAAAAAAATCTTTTATCAATAACTTCCTTGTCTTTCCCTCCTGTTTTCCACTCTGATGGCAACACTGTCATTTCTTTCTCTGACAAAGCTGAACTCTTCACTCAAACTTTTGCTATAAATTCCACTTTGGATGATTCTGGAGCTGTCTTTCCCTCTCCACCCCCTCTCACTTACTTATGCCTTATATATTTTTTTCTAAGGAAGTACTTTCTGCCCTCTCTGGGCTAAATATTAAGAAGACAGACCGGATTGTATTGCTCCTGTTGTAATGAAAAACTGTTCTCCCGTGCTGAATCCCTGCCTAGGTAAACTCATTGGTCTGTCTTTACTGTAACGTCTTTCTTTCTTACTGGAAGTTTGCTCTCATTCAACCAGCGTGAGAGAAGGGTGACCACTCTTAACCCTCCAACTATTGTCCAATTGCTATCATTTCTTGCATTCCTAAATGTTTTGAAAATATTTTAAATAACAAACTTCTTAACCCTTAATTAGCGGCTCACCACATAAGTCGAGTTAAATAAAGCTGGACTATGTGGCGGCGCTCGACATAGGTCGAGTGGCAATTTCAGCACGTAATGTTGCTGAGAGAGAGAGACAAGTGGTGGCAGGAGACTAGCGAGCGTATGACTGCTCCAGACCACCGCGGCGAACCTACTGACACGAATCTCAGCTCCCTCCCTCACTCGCTACATACTGAATTATATGGGGAAAGTACCGAATTACATGCTTTTTGCACTCGCGTTGCACGGTTATTGCAAGAAAACTAGCCATCATAAAAGGATCGTTATGGTGTCATTCGAAAGCTCTGTTTATGCCCTTTCAGGGATAGGTACTTGTTTTACGTTCTGGGTCTTATTTAGGCATGAAAATGATCACGTAAACAGCCCTATTTTGGCTAAAAACACCCCGCTGGGCGGTACATATAAATAAACCGCATAGGCCGCTCGTAAGGTGTTAAGCATTACATTTTGTCTTCCCATAATCTAATTTCAGATTGTGAGTAAGACTTCCTTAAGGGCCGCTCTACATGTGATCTTCATTATTATCTTACTAACTCTTGGTCATTCTTTTTTAGGGACTTTGGTGAGATCTTTTCTATTGTGCTAGACATATCAAAAGCCTTCGATATAGCTTGGCATCAATCTTTATATTCTATACTACCCTCCTTATGTTTCCATCCCTCCATCCGCGCCTTTGTCTCTAATTTCCTTTCTTGTTATTCCATAGCTGTGGTTGTAGACGGTCATCGCTCACTTCCTCAACCTTACAACTCTGGTGTTACTCAGGGTTCTGTCCTGTCTCCAGTTCCATTGCTAATATTCATTAACGATATTATGAACTGTACCTCCAGTCCTCTCCACTCATATGTTGATGACTCTACCATTCACTATACAACTAGGTTTCCACAATGACCCAGCATGCAATCGCTTAAAAACTCACGTAGTAAGGCCGTTGTATGCCTATCTTCTGATCTTTCAACTTTAGCAGAGTGGGCAGAGAAAATAGTTTTACTTTGAATGCTTCAAAAACCCAATTTCACCATCTATATGCCTGTCACGAACTTCCAATTTCCAAACAACTATCTCTTGCACTTCAACAATCCACAAAACAACCCTTCATTTTCACTCAGTATTGTTGGTGTTTCATTTTCTTCTGGCTTATTCGGAAAGATCATATTACCATTTTATGCTTCCTAGAAGTTAGGTGTGCTTAACTATCTCCGAGGGTTCTTCACCCCTGCATAGCTTCTAGCTCTAAATTGGGGCACAGTGCATTCATGAGTTAAGTATTGATTGAATGCATGGGGAGGTTCCACGGTTCCACCCATAGCGCACTTCTCGGAAAGGTAGTGTCAAAAGCATTTTGCTTCATCAACTCACTTCCTCTTACTAGTTCCCTATAATATCTTTCTACACACCACAATGTTGTATCTCTTTCACTCTTGTATCGCTTTTACAACAATCAGGGATATTCAGAGCTTTATCAGTGTATTAAGGATTGAGCTGGATCATCACCTTGTAACTTTTTTCAATCAACTATTTATTTAACCCTAGGCTACTTTTCTTACCAATAATTTGTTAGGTACTCCATTATATCCAACTATTACCTCGTGAATTACTTAAACACTAGAATACATATTTAAAGTATATCTCACTATTATAACCTTAATACAACTACTCATATTAGTAAGCATAGTATTTCTTACATCGACTGTACTTGATGGAGACAAGTGGTACTGGGCGCCTAGAATCTGAGGTTTAAGTAGACGTCAGCTTCTAGTCAGCATTCCCGAGATCTCACAATAGAGTTGGTTACACGTGACCGCTCTGATGGAAAGTTACCCAGAACAGGTCACGTTGGAAGCCACACCTTATGACGTCATTATCGACAGGTACTAGGATTGGTCGTGATGTACACGTGAATGATAATGAGTGGTTTTACGTCATAAAGAGGGGCGAAACCCAACATAATATAAGGTGGGTATCCAGAGAGCGAGAGGAGAAACAACAGAGACCCCGGCTCGCTCATCGAAGGGTCAGAGGTTAGCTCCGTGTGTGATAACCAGACTATATAACATACTTGAATTAATCGTACTAATACGAATACTTATACAATCAATATATTAGTGTACTTCTGAATAAGTCTTAAGATATCTTTTATTATACTATTCTTAATTATTCTCAAGTTTAATTTACCTAACCTTACCTTTTATCTAACATTCATTTGAGTTATCTAATTAATCCCAAGGTAAGCCTGTGATGGTGCCAGCATATATATTTCGGAATTGATACTATTATTAACCCTATTCACCTCCACCATACACATTTCATTCGCAAGTGCCTTCCTCAGTAACAATTTATGGAATCTACCTATTTACTGTAATAACTGATACTCAATATGTTAGAATTTATAATATTAAGTATTTATAAATTTAAGTATTTGTGAAATAAAACCTCTTAGGGGGTTTCTTTTAACATATGAGTTCAAGGATTTTTATTGTTTGTCATTGATATAATCCTAAAGTTATTTACCCACAAATCCTGAAGTGAATTTTGCTTTGGCCAGAATTATTGCAATGTGCAATTAAATATGTATTTTTTGCACTCTCCAGTAGGTCCTCTCATGTAAATATGTATACAGATATAAATACAGTATTTGTTATGTCTTGCATGTTAGACAAGTACTTATAAATAGGATAAAGGGTATAATCAACAGGAAAATGGTTCAGCAATATTATCACCGCTATTTATTCCTCCGCCAAGTGGATGCTCTTCCCGCCACAAACACACACACGCACACAACAAAATTACCACAGCTCTACTAATGCAGGTAAAGCCATCATACTTCTAGGTTGGGATCTTTAAAACTTGTTCTGTATGAAAAAGAAAAACTCAATATAACCTGCTAATGACATTCATGCTTATACAATTGAACTTTGTAAGGATGTTTTTTCCGAATTAATTTTTCCGTTCCCACAAATAATAGAGTAATTAATGCTAGAGGGTCTTGACCAGATTAACCCAGAACATACAATAGGCTTAATAAGAGGCTATCGTGATGGATGGGGACAGGCTTTTGGATGCACAATTTTCAAAGGCTTTACAAAATTGCGGCAAAGGTGGGATACGCATGTAAATTCTGTGACAATTAGGACTAAGTGTCAAATCTCGATATTCAACATCTCAAACACACTCACAAACTACACCATTACTCCTCCCTCATCATCGTGGAAGCAATGGCAATGGCCAGAGACCATCCATTAACCCCAAATATATCCTATATCCTACGTAAATACACGAGAGAGGAGGAAGCACACGATCGGATTAAGCAAAACCACTTCATATGGAGTGCAGGAGGAGGAGAGGAGAGGGGAGGTGTGCATTTCTACTCCCACCCTCCTGCTCATAGCCCTGTCGATGTACAGTATATCTAACTGTATTCTTTACAAACACAAATTTCTACACCTACTTTATGGTTCCTGATTCTTCATATGCGCCTAGAGCTTCAAAGCTATGCAAATATGGCTCAATAACATTGCTTTATATTGGAGATATATGGGATATTATGAAAGTCCACCCCTTCCTCCTTTTCCTGTCTTCTGCATCCTCGCTAGTTGCCTACTTGTACCAGCTATTATATATTGGGATGTGGGAATGCATTTCCAACATGTTGGTGTACAATTAATTGTGTTTTCATGAGATGTATTTATGGTGAGAATAATGCACACGAAATGGGTCAATTCAAATCTATTATTGTGGGTTAACCCGTACAATCCCAGCGACGGCTGCCAGCTGTCAGTAGATAAATCGCTCCCCAGTCCCAGCGACGGCTGCAAGCCGTCAGTAATATACGGTCCTTGTACCAGGCAGTGGCTGGTACCATGACTTGTAAACACTATGCTAAGGAATTGGCAACACTTCTTAGGTTGGCTGCAAGCTTCCACAGGCTGTCTGGGTCAGTGTTTCATCAACTTTTGAGGTGGGAGGTTGTTATAGCTTGCCTCTGAAGCCATTTTGGCCACATTGCTTGGTACTGGGGGATTACATTTATGGTAGTACCCTATGGTACAGTAGGGGTTAACAAGTACTCTACTGTAGATGTGCTTGCACATTTGTTAGCAATTGATCTTGCATAAGACTTGACCAAAAAACAAATAATATTAATGTTAACAAATTCCAAATGGATCCAGCATTTTACATATGGTATAATTTTACAAGCAAGTTTTAGGATCTTACCTGTTGTCTAATGTTGTCAATGGCAGTAAGAATGACATCGTCTGATGGCCAAATTCTACGGTTCATTGCAGCAGCTTGCTTCAGTATCTTGAGTGCTTCAGTGTGTCGACCTTGGAGGATGAGCCAACGAGGAGACTCTGGCAAGAACCTGGAGACAGATACACAAATATTGCCATTGTTAACAATTTTAGGTACGGTACATTTCATCATTATTGGAGAGATAATGGAACATTTATTATTTCAATATGCATGCTGATTGTCTACTCAGTTACAAGTTCTGTAATCGCCTGCAGTGACAAATGATATAATCAGTAATGAACGATTTCAACACATTGATGTATTATTTTTAAACAATCCCTTTAGCTATGTAGACCTAATCACTGCTTTCTCCAAATCAATGTTAATTCTTACAAGATTACCATAAAATAGTGTGCAAGTAACTTCAGCAGATCGTAGTACACCCTCACACACAGATAACTGTTACTCCATTAAATTTGAAGCAAATATAAAGCCCTCTTATTTTGACAGCTTTCAGTGCATTATGGGCATTTGGGTTTCCTGTTATAACGAGTTACAGATCATCGGCATAGTATAAGTGAGTGATACACTGTCAGTATTAGATGCTGTGAATTTGTTCAAATATTTTATAATATTTAACGTACTTAAATGTTGTTTGAATAAATGTACACCTTTACCTGTTCATTTTTGCTACCAGATAATAATTCCACACCTACCAGAAGAATACGAGAGTGTAGAAAAGAGGGAGTGAGAAGGTGGCCTGCATCCACCTCCAGGGCTGCACCAGATACGCCACACCAGGAACTAACATGTAGCCCAGAGCCCATGGCAACAGGTACAGAGGTCCCACGTAGTTCCGCTGAGAGGGTGAGCACACCTCCATTGCTGCCAACAAGGAAATATCTATATGTACTGTAAGTGTATCTGTCTCTCAATATATCTAATATAGTGCAACAAGGTGTATGTTGGTCAGAAGTACCTTCTACTTATAACTAAAATTAAATGTGTCAATAAGTATTTGTATTTCAAATGACTAACGATAAGGAAACCTTGATGAAATATTTCAAAACATTCCCTTTGTCAATAATTATACACAGATAATGTGTTTCCCAATTCAGCTATCACTTCTTTGTGATTGTAATTATAGTTTGTGAACAAAATGTATAAATGTATTTGTGATTGTAAGGCCATACGTCCACCTTCCATCAGACACTTAGCAGAATATGGTAACTGTGCAACCTGAATGTTGAGGTCATAATTATATCTGATTTGAAGGTTCTCCCCACTATCTTGTTTTTGTTTTAACCAAATAACCATCAATGTAGTTTGAATTGCCATAGCACTCCAGTGACCAATCAAGATATTGAAACTGTTTTTACCGTTAACATCAGAGTAATTAAAAAAGTGTATACTGTATACAAGATCCCAACACCAAATAGCTTTCTCTATTAATTAAAAATATGAAAGAATAATAGTCTTCATCTGTTTTTAATAAGCACCTTTACATATTAGAATACTGTGTTCCAGTCGTGTGATAATTAGCCTGAAATGAGATATAGATGTTTGTTGATGTGGTTGGTAGATGTTTATTTACTCTTTTGCTGTGGACGACGTTCCTATGTAAAAATAAATTGCTGCGAGCGATGTACCTATACCGTTTGGTATTACCGGCTGACATGGTATTACTGAACCGCTCCGCTTGTTGCCAGACGCTTCTAACATTCACTCCTATACTACTATCAGTCTACTACAAGCATCGGTTGTTAGAGGGTGTGTGTCCAAGCAAGAGATGTTTTGGAAGCAGAAATTAAAGCAAAATCGGTCCACTTCTATATGTATTTGTGTCGGCTATATACTAGGTATGAATGTGAAGTTCATTTCATGTTACAGGCCACAACTCATTCTGTATTCATAACACAAAACTTGATATAATAATAGTATTTTTCATTCTGCTATCACAAGTTTATAAATACGAAAGGGGAAGAGAGAGGAAGTGATAATACGCTCGGTAAAGAGCTGGGAGGGTCGTGGTAAACGAGAAACTTCTGCTCGATGTTTTCAAGGCCACAGCGAGGGAAGCATGAAGTAAAATTTATAGGGAGAGTTCGAATCTTTCCATTGGAAATAGTTTGAATAAACTCAGGACTACGGATACAGTGCTAGTGTGACACATATTGAGCACAAATAGTAGGAAAGACCCCCCAAAGAGCGGTCTATCCATCTATAATATCACTGCAGCCATTGTGTTAAGTAGCTAGGTAGTTCTTGGTATGTAGGATTTTTATAATATACAGAACTGCATTATGAGGAAATTATTGTTAGAGTTGGACTTATGGTGTTGTACTGCAAAGAAAGACAAGAACATTTACTACAAAATTAAACACAAATAATGATTCAAATTTGTCTTTATAGACTTAACCCTCGTCTAGCGGGGGGTTTTGGGCTTAATTGGACATATTCAGGCCCTCCTGAATGATAAATCAAGTATCTGCATGAAAATAATTTTATTCAGCAAAAAACTAGGCGCTAAAAGCTTCAAAATGAGACCAGAACGAGCTACGTAGCACTCGTGGTTCTCATACAGTGGTACCAGTAACATGGGAGTTTTGTGTATAGCGGTATATTTTTCCCAGCTACGCTCACTACTGGCTACACTGCCGGCCTCTCGAGAACACAGGGAGGGTGAGTCAGTGGGCGGCAGTAGGTCCTGGGAGTCGGACGTGTGGCTTGCTGCACTCCCGGCCATTTGCACTTGATTTTAACCCTTTAAAAGCCATAATAATGCTCCTAACTTGCTGCAAATCGGTGCCCGGCAATAGCCGGGCGCCGCTCTTTAACCCTTCTTTAGCGGCCTATGCGGTTTATTTATATGTACCGCCCAGCGGGGTGTTTTTAGCCAAAATAGGGCTGTTTACGTGATCATTTTCATGCCTAAATAAGACCCAGAACGAAAAACAAGTATCTATCCCTGAAAGGGCATAAACAGAGCTTTCGAATGACACCATAACGATCCTTTTATGATGGCTAGTTTTCTTGCAATAACCGTGCAACGCGAGTGCAAAAAGCAGGTAATTAGCCACTTTCCCGATACAATTCCGTATATAGCGAGTGAGAGAGGGAGGAGGGAGCTGAGATTCGTGTCAGTAGGTTCGCCGCGGTGGTCTGGAGCAGTCATACGCTTGCTAGTCTCCTGCCACCACTTGTCTCTCTCTCTCAGCAACATTACGTGCTGAAATTGCCACTCGACCTATGTCGAGCGCCGCCACATAGTCCAGCTTTATTAAAAACGACTTATGTGGTGAGCCGCTTTTTAAGGGTTAAGGGTTAAAGGCAAAAATTCATTGGAATTGATGAAGCGTTGATAATTATTATCTTGTCACCGTGGTTTTTTTTTAGGTATGCATGAAGTGACCCTTAATGCAGAAAAAACGTGATTGCTGAACCTTCGGAGTCACGTAGAAAAACGAGATATAATACCAATAAAGAAAACTACACCATGTTATGGCTGTGTTGTGAATAGTTATTTTATCCATATACCTATGTTATGTATACTCTTTAAAAACTCACTCTCACCTCATAAATATTACCATCCTTGGTTAATCAACCATAATCAGTCATATATTTTTATCACTCACACTAGAAGCTCACTCTCACTTTATAATTCTTATGGCGATCACATCAGTGTGCCATGATTCTCTGACACCATACGTTTTCTCTATCAGGAGATTACAAGCATATTTAATTTCTCAAACACTTAATTATTTTTCTCATCACAGTGATTTGAAGAGCCAATATTCAGATACCGAGAATTTCTATATTAACGTACCTCCAGAAAGTGCTTAACTTTCTTTTCTTCAGTTTGCCCTATGATATCCTGTTTTTCTTGGGAAACAAAATAAACCTGTCCAACACCGGGAATTTATATACAAAATTCCTCGAATCCGTGCTCCCTCGATTCATTGGAGAGGAAATATAGATATAAGATACCCCTATTACAAATACAACAAATACAACGGCCGACCCTCCACGGCCGAAGACAAAATCAACGACCAGTGGAGGGAAAACCGGATGCCGGCCGCGGGGAGCAGTTTCGGGAGCCAAACCGTCACAACCATCCCCTGCCCCCTCCCTGGGGGCACGGGTCCTTGGAGCGGCTTCGGTCGCGCCAGGAATTTCCACACCTCTCACACCACACACACACATCACACAGTTTTTCCTACACCGAGAAATGACTCTCCGGCTGTCATTTCTCGAAGACTTCTCCTAGCCGGAGACAGTGAGAGCAACCCAGGACCCACGTACACATACATATGTCCAACTTGCTCAAAACCCATCACTTCGAGTCGCCATACTAAGGGTTCAGTTCTCTGCAATTCATGCGGGAACTGGACCCACTTCACCTGCACAACACTTGCCTCCAAGAAACACTACACAAACACCTGGACCTGTTCCTCATGCCCCTCCCTCTCCCAGTCAAATCCCTCACCTAAAACCCGTCCACCTCTCCTCCCCAACCCACCTAACCTTCCCATATCATCCAGTCCCCCCCCTAAAACCCGTTCACCTCTCTCCTCCCTAACCCACCTAACCTTCCCATACCATCCACATCCTCAACTCAACACACCACACCCCATCCTAATCCATTCCAACCCCCATCTCCTGCTCCCCAATCCCCACCCCCACCTCACCCATCCCAACCCCCAGCCCCTCCCTCACCCCCACCCCCACCTCCCCCCTCACCCCCACCCCCACCCCATCCTCGTGCAGCAGCACCCAACATACATCATGCACATAACATTAACATTCTTCAACTGAACATAGATGGCATCAACACAAAGAAACACGAACTCTCACACTTCATCAAACAACACAACATACACATTGCCATCTTACAAGAAACAAAACTCCGCACAACACAAAAAACACCCACATTTCATAATTTCACCACCATCAGACAAGACCGGGCTGTCGGCGGGGGCGGTGGACTCATCACCCTGGTACACAAAGAAATATCATACATAGTAACCAGTGTACAAACCAAAAACAGAAATACAGTCAATTAAAATACACACTGGCAACAACTCCAACATAACCATCATAAACACATACATCCCTCCCCAAACATCCCCTACAGTACCAAATGAATACAGACCACACTTACAACACATCACAAACACCCCACACACCTCACACATCATCCTGGGTGGTGACTTCAACGCCAAGACATCGGCCTGGTTTGTCGACAACCCCGACACAGACAGAGGGCTGCTACTACAAAACCAAACCGATAACCTCATCATCCTTAACGACATCCATCAACATACCCATATTCCTCACCAAGCCCTCTATAACCCATCATCTCCAGACATCACCTTTTGCTCCCCAGAACTCGCCCCCACAACATCCTGGAGGGTGGTCAGAACCTTAGGCTCTGACCACCTCCCGACCATTATCACCACCAAAAGCAGACTCACCCCCGCTAGCCACAAACACACATACATCAATTATAAAAGAGCTAACTGGGAAGCATTCACAAATGAGACAGAACAACACTTCACAACTCTAAACAGTACACCCATCACTAACATCAACAATGCTGTACACATACTCAATAAAACTATCCAAAACGCTGACAAGAAACACATTCCAAGAGGTAACAGAAAAAGACACAACCCCAACTTCACACCAGAAATTCAAAACCTCATCAGACAACGCGACATACTGAAACACTCCCCAGCACCCCACACACAAGACATCACACAACAAATTCAAGCACTCAACACCCAAACTAACAACAAAATACAAGAACAACAAAAACTAAATTGGAATAACTTCCTACAAACACTTGATCACAAAACAAACCCCCAAAAACTCTACAAAACACTAAACAGCATCACACTTTCCAACAGCAACACAACACAATCACATGCTGCAATCACAACAACAGACTCTACTCCTTCATGTAAACAACAAGCAAACACTCTCATCAATCACTTCTCACATGTCAGCCACCTAAAACCTCACAAAGACGACCGACGTGTCATCCGACGTAAGAGACAATTCCCCACAGACCCTGAATATACACCCTTCACCAATCACCAGACAAAGCATGTCATCAACAATCTCAAGCACTCACCCGCCTGTGGCCTAGACAACATAAGCATCATACACCTCAGACACCTGGGACCACAAGGCATACAAACACTCACTAACATATCAAACTACAGCTATTCACACAACACAATACCAGACATTTGGAAGCATGGTATCATCATCACATACCCCAAACCCAACAAAGACCCCACGCTACCCTCCTCGCACCGCCCAATCACACTCCTTTGCTCCCCCTCCAAAGTCATGGAACGCCTAGTATTACAACTAATTACACCTGACCTACCCCTAGCTCCAACAGAACATGGCTTTAGGCCACTGCACTCCACAAACACTCTTCTCACAGACCTTACACAAAGAGCTTTTGACGGCATCAACTCAGCTAGACCACCACACAGATCACTATTAGCCACACTCGACATTAGTAAAGCCTTCGATGCCATCCCCCGCCACAACCTAACAAACAAAATCTACAACACAAACATGCACAACAACACAAAAAGGTGGCTGGCCAACTTCCTAGCAGGCAGATGTGCACACGTATCTTTTGCCGGTCAGTCATCTAATATCAGAAACTTTCCAATCGGAGTCCCACAAGGATCCGTCCTATCGCCCGCACTCTTCAATCTGTACATGCACGATATAACTACACCCAATACGCCCCAAATAAACTTAGCCTCCTATGCAGATGACATAACACTCACATGCACACACCATGACCCAAAAAGAGCAACAGATCTCCTTCAACCCTATCTCAACACACTACATGGCTGGTGCACTACAAGCAGACTTAATCTAGCCCCAGCCAAATCCACCGCAACCCTGCTCACAAGTTGGACAGGAGAACACGAATACATCCCTCAACTCACCATAAACAACACACCCCTAACACATACACACACACCCAAAATCCTAGGAGTAACATATGATACTCATATGACATTCAAACAGCACACCACAAACATTAAAAAGAAACTGACACCCAGACTTAACGCCCTCAGGTCACTTGCTCACACAAAATTTGGACACAACAAAGAAACTACCACCACAGTATATAAACAATACATAAGATCAGTGATGGAATACACAAGCCCAGCCTGGGCTTCTAACCTAGCTGACACACATCATAAGACCTTACAGACTATTCAAAACAAAGCCCTGAAGATCATTACAGGCTGCACAGCTACTGCACCCACAGATCACCTACATCAAGAAACCAAAATCCTCAAAGTCAAAGACCATCTGGACATGAGGGGCACTCAATTCCTGGCAGCAGCCTCCACGAACCAAGACCACCCACTAAACTACATGGCAACACACCCACAGACACCAAGAAATATCAAAACAACACCCAGCACACGGTATCACACACAATTATTGTCCTCTCTCCCTCCCTGCCCACCCCGAACCAACTTCCAGAAGCACATCCATACTCATATCTCTCACCGATCCATCCACTCACTCACAGACAACACGCAGCTGCATGCACGACCTCCCGAAATCCATCCTTCCGAATCCTCCCTTCCTCGCGAGGACAGAGTCCATCTGGCCAGGCTGAGATGCGGACACCATCCTGCTCTCCTGAGCTATCAGAAGAGACTGGATGACTCCGTTGTCGACGCCTGCCCGGGATGTAACACAGCACCCCATACCATTAAACACATCATAGAAGACTGCATTTCACACAACCACTTACGCCAACAACACAATCTACACTCAATGAGAGTTCTGTGGGAAAGCCCAATCGTGGCCATGGCCTTTCTCAGGGACTCGGGGCTGTTCGGCCAGGCAGCTTAGGGAACAACAACAACAACAACAACAACAAATACAACTCACCTACACGTTGCATGAAATTCTTGTAGTCCATCTGAATGTATTCGTTTTTAATCACGCTACCACAATATTTGCGTCTAATCATAATCCATGACAACTGTATTATTTATTCTCAAATCTTACTAGTTTGCAGTGTCTCACAGAAACAAACTCTCATATAGGAACCATTTGAATATATATTTTCGTCTTTACTCTATATACGATGTTGGTGGAACAACAATTGTTAACAGGGGGCATGTAACACACATAATATACTCAAATATATATGCAAGTATACTAGACTTAATAACTTAATAGGCCCACCTTATGTTACATCAGCATTATATAAAAAACTTAAAGTATCTATATAATGTATGTATTATAACCCATATGTAATCCACTATAATCCATTAACCCTTTAGTAAATCACATATAATCAATACACATCAATGTTCACTAAGTCAATCTCATCATAGAGATATAACTATATAAAGTGTTTATACTTACAAAGTATAAACAACTTCTGTCAACAATCTCTTCCCAATAGACATGACAAATATGTCAGTTTAAGCAGGTAATGAGATCACAGAATGTAAACATTAAACACACAACCCAATACTTGACCTACCTTTGAATGCTGAGTCAACAAACACAACCTACCTATAGCATGAAGGTAGTTTAATAAATCACTCTTTACCAGCCACTGACACAGGAAAGGTGTACTCCATTGCACCTCCTGACAGTCAAACTTTCCCACATCACGCACAGCACTTGCTGTTACACTTGCTGTCTAACCCAGAGACTCGGGTCAACCCCTTATACCTTAAGTCCATATAACTCACTCATAGTTGTAACCTTATTCAGACTCCAACCATAACCCACTGAAGAGTCACATTAACTACTATTTTAAGCTGGTATTATTAAAGTTACATATATAACCAGCTTTATTTACCCCTTATTGATATTAAATAAACCTGTTAAACAAAGCATTCTACACATATATACCTGTATATATACCGGTATATATATATACTGTATATGTGTGTGTGTGTGTGTGTATTTCATACTGATATATTTGTCACACACGATTAAAGAAAGATGTTATACAAAATATATTTATCTCTATTTTCAGCTAACTTTGAACTGAAATATACACAAAATTACTGGAGGGATCTTTTTAGATTTTATTCTAGTGAAAGACCAATCTTAGCGGAGTTAAATGGTGTGTATTTCATTTCTGTTCAAATTTTGTCCAGGTCATAACTGTTTATAGTTAAAATGTACTGGACTAATATATCAACAAGTCCTTTTGGGATAGAGATAATTGCTTCCTCTTGTGTTCAAAACTAATCAGCCCCACACAAAAACATTTTGTTACTCAGTTAGGGTCCAGTTAGTCACACTTTTTGTCTCCAGTTTAGCTCATTCCTCAAAGTCTAGTGAGGCGCAGGATAAATTGACAAAATATAATTATGTATGTAATCACAAGCTTATGTAAAATTATAAATGCCTCAAGTTTTGAGAGCTCATTCAATCAATTACCCTCGGAAACAGGAACATATATGCTTCGATTTTAACCCACTCACTGCCAGAATGTGGATTCAGAATGTGAAGAAATGAAGAAAATGGTCAGAAACGAATTCACCATTTCCGGTTTGTTTTACAATTTCGTTATCACACAAGAAGTCCGCAAAGCAGTGAGGCAAAATTAGTTTGACGAAAACCGATTTTCTATTTGTTGGCTGTATTCCTGTCGGACGTATATACAGTATATGTTAATGGCACTGGCTGCGTTTACCACGCTCGACACACACACACACACACACACACACACATACATATATATATATATATATATATATATATATATATATATATATATTTTAATGCGACAGTTCTACATAATACGTGACTTAAAACTGTTGGACATATAGGTTAATAAGTAAAAACAGTACAAGATTTACATGAATATTATGTAATCCAATCTTCATATACCTGAACATGTACCGTAATATAAAATCAAATTCAACATACCATTTTGACCTGCGAGAACGATACTTTCATTGGGAAGAAATATTACATTGCAAAACTCAAGCCGAACCTAAACTTAGTGCTCAGGTAGTTGATAGCTTGGGACTAATAGGATCCCTGGCTATACAGTGTGATGCATGTCCAGTGTGAGCATGCTGTACAGAACGCCTAGTCATGCCCCACTCTCGCTAGGATCGTCAGGGCAGGAACTTTGGCTGTAGTCTATGTAGAGTTTCCTAACTTAGTTCATGTGAGCCGTTGTATTATAAGTATTATGAATATGTATTTTGTTTTCATCTGAGTCAACGAGTTCTATTTTATATCATTAGTTATAAGTATTGTGTGTAAAACTTATTTGTAATGATGGGAAGAGAAACAGCCACCGTTGGGGGTCAGTAGGTGCGCCAGGCGGGAGGTGGGCCTAACTCACTAGCACTCCCCCCTCCCCTCAGTGCTAGGGGAGCCTTTGTCTATCCCAGAGGAGAGAGAGAAATTACGTAATGGTTGTCAGTGGGCGGTCTTTAGTAGTTCACGTTGGGCTCACTAGAGGGCCGGGTATAAAAAGGGAAGTCTAGCCATTTTTTCATCAGAACTCATTAGGCAGAGCGACTTCTCATTTCCCTTGCTAACTATATATATTCTTCTGACTGATGTGAACTTTCTCTACTACCTTACATTCTTATCTCCTCTTTTCCCTGCCTGTTTAACTTCCATGGTCCCGTTGGTGCAGAGCTAGTCAGCCAACGTATTATCGCTTGAGTTCTCACGAGATACTTGCCTATTAGATAGCCTATTTTGGAAGGGTTAACTTAGAATAGGATTGATTTATGTTTGTTGCACTTGTATATGCATTTCCCTGTGTGTTATTATTATTCCTGTTTTCTGCTAGTCTAGGTAATGCTAGACTGGGGTAAGGCTTTTCTGTGTTACGAGTTGTTGTTTGATGCAGTGGTTAAGCGATAAACCTGCATACTCGTTTCGGTTCCGTGAAGCCTAGGTTGTCTTTGCGGCTGACTGTGTTGAGTTAATAATTTACAGTGCATGAGGGCAAGAGCCTAACCACCCTGTATTTTATTAACAGTTTGTTTTTACTTTGTCAAGGAGCCGGGAGAAAACCAGATACAAGTGATCTGGATTTCTCAAAGTTCACTTGTTAGTTTTAACGTAATACTTTAAACAGTTGTGAGGACTTCGCTAGGCTACGAGCCGTTTTTGCTCAGTCACTGCTACCTTTTGCCCACAGTACCCCAGCTAGACTTTACTCGATTAGTAGATACAGAATCGTATTGAAGCTTTCCTTATGTATGATATTGTTTATGCACTATTGATTTCATGTGTTGCACGCTTGGCTACTTTATTGATTAGTGGCCCACGAGCACAATCCGAGTAGGCTATTGCCGTTGCATTTGCGGAGTACTTCTTTTTAATGTTTGCCATTTACTATTGCATATTCTTTTAATTATTCTTATGCCAATTTAAACCTTTAATAATATTTAATTGCCAGTGTTTTTGCTTATTGAATTACTGTTCAAAATCCGATACGTACTTCTTACGAGCATCCGAGAAGCATCTAACTTTTTTCAGAAGATTCCTTGCTCGATGCTTAAGGACTATTAATTAACGTAACGTAATAGTGCCGATCCGAAGTAGAGGGTGGAGGACTTCTTAAGTTCTTAGTCAAGGGTGGATTACTTCGGCTTCGGCCAACACTATTCTTTGGTGTTGTTGTTTCTTACTTCTTTGTTTGATTGTTGGCCAGACTAGAGAATTCCTGTCTCTTTATTAGTCTGTTGTTGAACACTAGTACCGAGTTCTTGTATACCCCGTTATAGCAGATTGAACTCTGGAGGGTATTGGTGTTTTTTGTTCGGCTGGCAGTACTCAGGGGTTGGGATCGTGTGTTTCCGTTGTGGCAGCGAGCCGTATTCGAGTCCTGATTGAGAGCCCTTGTGTACCCGAGTGCCAGTTCGTAACAAATGGCGACGTTGCCAGGATTTTGTGAACAGTATAAATGTTTGCAGAGTTGTACAACATTTGTTTGTTTGTATTTTAGCATGCATATTGAAGAATATTTTTTTTGTATGGCAATTAGTAAAGCATTTAAGAGACTCCAGTTAATTTAGTAATTAGTGCTTGCATAGGAAGTTTAACACTTTTGTCTCGAGAATTTGTTGTGGACTTCAGTATGTCGTGCATTAGCACTGACGATGAGCGAGAGATGTCATTTGAAGGTGTGCCGTTAGTAACCAGTGAGGAGGATGCTAGAGATTTTGTGAGTAAGCGGTACCACGTGACGGAGGAGAGGCTGACTGGGGTGGATGTTTGTGGCTTGCACCTGATAGCCAAGGTTTTGGGCATTTCCAATGTAGTAGGGATGTCCAAGGGGGAGCTGATTTCCTGGGTGTTGCATGGGCGACATGGGGTTTCGGAGGAGAGGGCGTTTGGGGGGTTCCTCCCCAGATCCCCTCTCACTCGACTCCCACAGTGCCGTCCACTCAGTTACCGGAGGTTAGCACTCTCCCACAGAGGGATGAGAATTGGCAGATTGGAGTGCCCTCGGGTGGTGCACATGGTGGTTCCCCAGTTTTTGCCCCCCCTCCTTCAGTAGTGGCAGCTCCCTCTTCCTGCCTGTCTCCAGATATGGTATTTAGACTTGAGCTTGCTAAGATTGAGGCTAGGAAGCAGGAGAATGAGACTAGGAGGCATGAGATTGAGGTTAGGAGGCAAGAGGATGAGACCAGGAGGCAAGAGGATGAGACCAGGAGGCATGAGGCTGAGCTTAGGTACGACTCAGAGAAATATTGTGCTAAATTAGATTTAGATAAGACTCTTGCAGAGTCGACAGGGACTCGGATGGGCCGTGAGGGCCAAGTAAGAGAACAGTCCTTGGCCCAATTAGTCAAATTGGTGCCGGTATTTAGTGAAACTGAAGTCACAGAATTTTTTAATCGTTTTGAGAAGAAGTGTAGGGAGCATAATTGGCCTGAAGAGAAGTGGGCAGCTCTAGTCTCCTCAAGACTTACGGGTAAGGGTCTGAAGGCTTATGATGCACTGCCTTTAGAGTCTTGCATTGACTACCCAGAATTGAAGAGAGCTGTCCTACGGGCATACGAGTTGCAACCGGAAACATATCGATTGAAGTTTCGGGGTGTTACAAAGACTAGGGAGGCGACCTTTCTTGAACATGCCCGGGACTTAAAAGATGCACTTAAAAACTGGACACGTTCTGAGAAAGCTGAGACGGCAGAACAGTTGACTGAGCTGTTTCTGCTCGAGCAGTTTTATAAGTGTACTGGTGCAGAAATGACTTTAAATATTAAAGAAAAGAACCCAAAAACTCTACAGGAGGCAGCTAAGATGGCTGACCTCCGGCTATCACTAATTCGTGGGTGCGGGTCTGCCCAGCGTAGTGAGGCAGGTAACAAGGGGCGTGACGCCCCACCCCCCGAGTTAGTGATATACCTTATGCAAACAAGTACAAGAGCCATGATACCAAGACTGACCACAAGACTAGCACCGTCCCATTTAAGAAGGGGCCGGGCCCTTCCCAGTACCAAGGGAAGCCCAAAGGGGAGTTGGAGTGTTATCATTGTCATAAAAAGGGGCACTTTGCAAGAGTCTGTCCTAGCAAACCACCTACAGCAGCTGTGTCTTTGGCCTGCAACATTGGTGTGTCTCCAAAGTCATCTGAGTTTGCCCGGGGCAGTTCGTCAGAGGCTGAGGCACAGCCAATGCAGAAGCACCTGGGAGGCTCAAACCCTGCTCAGGATGTTTTTTGCGACCATAGAGGGCGGGGTTGCGTGATGTGGGCGGGGCGCAAGCATGGAGTAGAGGTCTTGCGTGATACAGGTGCTTCCCAGACTCTGATGAAAAACTTGACTGGCTACCCTATAAACGCGGCTCAGGTGGTAGTGGTGCAGGGTATTAATGCAACTCAGTCATACCCGCTGGTGCGGTTGGAGTTGGAGGTGGATGGTGTGGCACGTGAATTGGATGTCGGGATTGTGGAGAAACTGCCAGTGGAGGGCGTCGACCTTCTTCTCGGCAACGACTTTGCAATGCCCGCTTCTGAGGTTCTACCCTTAGTCGTTGCCGAGAGGCCGGCCGACGTGAGTAGGGAAGAGCAAGAGTGGGTCGAGCGGTGCCAGACACAACCCATGGCGTGTGTTGTCACCCGAGCTCGGGCAGCTAAAGTGTCACAGCCTAGTCCTCCGTCTTCAGACCAGCGGAGGAACGATCAACAGGAGGAGGCTAAAGCTGGAGTTGGTTTTAAGAGTTTTGACTCGGCGGCTCTCCTGGGTGATTCAGTATTAGCACCATTACTTAATTCTGGAGTAGTCCCTGGGCCTGTCATCGAGTGACGAGGCTGGGCATGACGAGTCTCCACGACAGCAACGTTATGTACATCGAGAGAGACAGAGGGAGCAGCCCAGTATCGGGGAAGGTCATGCATTGCTCCGGGAGCAGTTAGATCGCTTGGCACCCTCAGATATACGTTGGTTGCAACTAGAGGACCCTGAGCTCCAAACGTGTGCTAATGGAGCTGTAGAGCTCGACGAGGACGGCGATGCACAGCCAGGAGATTTTTTGTATTATTGGCATCCTCAGTGGGATCTTGGATTGCCTTATGTGCTGTTTGCTGCTCGGGAGGTACCTGGTGAGAGCCTGGGATTTAGTCCAAACGAGCTGATTTTTGGACACCGTGTCAGGGGCCCCCTTAACATGCTGAAAGAAATTTGGGAGGGGACTGTGCAGCCTTGTCCATTATTAAAGTATGTGGTTGAAAGCCGTGAGCGCATGCTTAAGAGTCTGGAGATGGCAGGTAGAAATTTGACAGAATCACAAGCTTTGATGAAGGACAGGTATGATCGCAAAGTGAGGCTCCGGAAGTTCACTGTAGGACAAGAAGTATTAATTTTGTTGCCTTTGGTTGGTAACCCCCTCTCTGCGAAGTACACTGGACCTTATACAATTGTAGACAAAATTTCAGACTTAGATTACCTTGTTGCCACTCCAGACAGGAGGAAAAAGAACCAGTTATGTCACATGAACCTTATTAAAGAGTATGTGAGGCGCCCCTCTGAGCACTGTCCCTGTGTTGGCTTGTTGCGGCCGTGGTGGAGAAGGAGTGGGGGACAGTCAAGCTTCAGAGGAGGATAGCTGGGATCAACATGTTTCAGCGGATCAGTGGGCGGGGAACTCGAGCCTAAGGGCTGACGAGGCTATAGCTCATTTGCCTGAGTCGCAGTTTGATGCTATCCGTCAGTTGTTCGGTTCATACCCCACTGTATTTGCTGAACACCCAGGCCTCACTACTCAGGCTATGCATGATGTTGACGTGGGGAACCATCTACCCTTTAAGTCAATCCCGTACCGTGTGCCCCCCATAAAACTACCAGCTCTGAGGGATGAGTTGGAGTATATGCTCGGTAGAGGGTTGATAGAGAAAGGCACAGTTAAGTGGACTTCCCCCGTAACACTGCAGCCTAAACCAGATGGCAAAAAAGGCTTTTGTATTGATTTCCGTAGGTTAAACGGTTTGACTCCAACTAACCCATATCCTCTTCCTCGGGTTGATGATAGTGTTGACAAAATTGGTAATGCTTGTTTTTTGTCTAAAATAGATTTAGTAAAAGGTTACTGGCAAGTACCTTTGTCCGAGCGTGCTAAAGAGGTATGTGGTTTTGTTGTGGACGGGAGTACCTACCGGTGCAATGTTATGCCCTACGGACTTAAGAATGCACCAGCAACGTTTCAGAACCTGATGAATGAAATTGTAAAGGACATTCCAAATTGCACCGTATATTTGGACGATGTAATCATTTATGATGACGACTTTGAGAGCCATTGTGAGCACCTTGAGACCTTGTTCCGGAAACTTAGTGAAGCAGGTCTGGTAGTAAATTTGGCAAAGTGTGACTTCGTAAAAGCCACTGTGCAGTACCTTGGGTTTGTAGTGGGAAGGGGACAGGTGTGCCCTCCTCAGAACAAGGTACAGGCTATCAATAAATTTCCGCACCCAACAACCAAGAAGCAGATTATGAGATTCTTGGGTATGATAGGCTACTACAGACGCTTCATAAAAGGTTACTCAACGGTGTTGGCACCTCTCACAGATTTGTTATCTAAAGACAAAAAGTTTTTGTGGGCACCTGAGTGTGAAAAGGCTTTCACTTTGGTGAAACATTTGCTATGTACTCACCCGATACTCAGGGCCCCAGACTTTAACAGGCCTTTTCAGCTGGCAACAGATGCTAGTGGTGTAGGGGCTGGTGCCGTCTTGCTACAGACAGACAATGAAGGTGTGGAACACCCAGTAAGTTTCTTTTCTAAGAAGTTCAATGCTGCACAAAAGAACTATTCTACAATAGAAAAGGAATTACTGGCGATTGTGCTGTCGCTCAGGCACTTCGAGGTGTATGTTCCAGCCTATGGCCCAGTCGTGGTTATCTACACTGATCATCACCCTTTGAGATTCCTGAATCAATTTCACAATCGCAATATGAGACTGACCAGGTGGTCTTTGATGTTGCAGGAGTATAACCTGGACATCCGTCATATTGCTGGATGTGACAATGTGATCGCGGATTGTTTATCAAGGGTGGATGATCAGTCGTAGGCTATCACAGGTGTGTGGGTTTGAGTGGAGGAAAATAGGCTGCCCTTATAGTGCAGCCGGGAAAAACATATTAAAATATAAAAATCATATAAAAACTCTTTCTTTTGATATAGGTAATCGTATAAGTTTGTCATAGCCTATAGAGTTTGAGTAGTCCACGAACTATCAAACGGCTGAGCTGCTGTAAGCTCGCTCTGGGAGCATGATATTGTGTCTTTTTGCTATTGTTGGGAGGAGTTATAAAATGTGATTTTTTTTTTAATAATAAGATGTGTTTTGGTGATAAACTCAGCTTTGTTTTAGTGCCATGCGGTCGCTGGGTGTGAGGGGCTTAATGGGGTTCTGTGTTTGTCAGATTTTAGCTCAGGGTTGAGCAAGTAAAATCTTGGGGGAGGTGTGACGCATGTCCAGTGTGAGCATGCTGTACAGAACGCCTAGTCATGCCCCACTCTCGCTAGGATCGTCAGGGCAGGAACTTTGGCTGTAGTCTATGTAGAGTTTCCTAACTTAGTTCATGTGAGCCGTTGTACTATAATTATTATGAATATGTATTTTGTTTTCATCTGAGTCAACGAGTTCTATTTTATATCATTAGTTATAAATATTGTGTGTAAAACTTATTTGTAATGATGGGAAGAGAAACAGCCACCGTTGGGGGTCAGTGGGTGCGCCAGGCGGGAGGTGGGCCTAACTCACTAGCTCTCCCTCCTCCCCCCTCCCCTCAGTGCTAGGGGAGCCTTTGTCTATCCCAGAGGAGAGAGAGAAATTACGTAATGGTTGTCAGTGGGCGGTCCTTAGTAGTTCACGTTGGGCTCACTAGAGGGCCGGGTATAAAAAGGGAAGTCTAGCCATTTTTTCATCAGAACTCATTAGGCAGAGCGACTTCTCATTTCCCTTGCTAACTATATATATTCTTCTGACTGATGTGAACTTTCTCTACTACCTTACATTCTTATCTCCTCTTTTCCCTGCCTGTTTAACTTCCATGGTCCCGTTGGTGCAGAGCTAGTCAGCCATCGTATTATCGCTTGAGTTCTCACAAGATACTTGCCTATTAGATAGCCTATTTTGGAAGGGTTAACTTAGAATAGGATTGATTTATGTTTGTTGCACTTGTATATGCATTTCCCTGTGTGTTATTATTATTATTCCTGTTTTCTGCTAGTCTAGGTAATGCTAGACTGGGGGAGTGTTGGTGTAGCAGAGTAGACGTGTGCCGCCTGAGCTCTGCCTCCCATGTTACAAAGACTGTTCTATCGAAACCTTTAATTGCTATTGGGATGGCTCCTGACGTAAAGTGTTATAAATGCGATAAAACTGATGGGGAGAGAGAGAAGTTAAAGTGGATTGGATGCTCAACTTGCAAAAACTGGGCCCATATCAAATGTGAACACTTGATTGGCATAAAGACTGAAAACGTAGCGCACATAAACTATGTCTGTGATCCATGTAAGACAAAGCTTGGAGTGTTAACTTCATTTAAGAATGAAATGGAAAACATAAAGAAAGAAATGATGAAAGAATTGATTGAATTCAAAGAAACGATGACCCAAGGTTTTGATGTAATGAGCGATAAACTAAAAAACATCAGGAGTGAATTAAATGATAAGATGACCCAAGGACTAGACGGTATAACTCAAGAACTTTCAACTCAATTGAAAGTAGTGAAGATGGAGATGCAAGGAGTCACTAGTGGTATGGGAAATGTTGTTGATGCTATAAGCGCTGACCCCGCGCAAACGTCAGCGGTTTCTGACTCGCCTGGGTGGTCGGATGTGGTGGCGGGGAGAAGAAAGAAGAAAGAAAAGAAGAATCTACTCGTTCTGAAGGCGACGGATGAGAATGAAAAGGCAACTGACAAGAGAGGAGAAATTTCTCAGGCGCTAGAGGGGATTAAAATTCACGATACGAAGTTTACCCCTAAAGGGAACATGGTGATGAATTTTGGCACTGTGGATATGCTGAATGATGCAGTTAAAGAGTTGGGAGAGGTGCCGGCTGTTACTACAAGGAGTGTGAAAAAATTTAAACCAAAAGTGATGATTTGCAATGTTCATCCTGAAGAGTCCAAGAGTGAGATAATTGATACATTAATTGCAAGGAATGATTTTCTGGATTCGATTGATGATATTAAAGGAAAGATTGCCATGATTTTTGATAAACCAGCTGCTGGAGGTACAGTCCATTATATCCTGAAATGTGAGCCTGAAGTCCGTGCGGCTCTCTACAAATATAAAGACAAGGTGAAACTTCAATGGGGAATATATAATATAAGAGACAGGTACCATGCATTGGCTTGTTTCTATTGCCAGAGATTTGGGCATGCAGAAAATAAGTGTGCTGCTAAACTAAACAGTGATGTGCCTGTTTGTTTTAAATGTGCTGGAACACATAGGTCGAAGGATTGTAAGGTGACTGTGAGAAAGTGTATAAATTGCATGAGATACGGGAAACAAGACGTGTATCATTCATCATCAGATACCCGGTGCCCGGTCTTTTCGAGTGAGATAGTCAAGGTGAGAGACCTAACTGATCATGGAATCTAGTTCTTTAATAAAGATAAAGGGGGGACTGATAAACATTCAATCAGTGGGAAATAAAACCTTTGAAATTCGAGACTTAATTAATGAGGCAAAATATGATGTACTAGCGGTAACTGAAACATGGCTGAGTGAATACGATACTGCTAAAATACTTGAAATGACTCCTTTAACGCATACCTTCTTGCACAATCCACGAAGAGGGAAGGGAGGTGGTGGTGTGGGAATTTTTCTTACAAACACGTTTAAGAAGACGAAAATATGTAAATCTGCAAGGTTCGGTAGTTTTGAACATATACAGGTGGGCTGTGAGATTGGAGGCTGGAAATGTACTTTTATTGTTGTTTATAGACCCCCAAATTTAAGTGCCAGTACATTTATTGATGATTTTAGATTATACTTGGAAACAATTGATATGGTTAGTACGAATACATTCGTCTTTGGTGACTTTAATCTGTGGGTGGATGTTCCAAATGATTACTATGCTACTATCTTTATAGAATTGATGGAGTCTTTCCACTTGATAAATAAAGTGCATACTGCAACTTCAAGAGGTGGTCATGCATTAGACTTGGTTTTTACGAATAGAGAAAGCGATATGATAAATGAGCTGTATGTTGAAGATGAGTGTTGTATTTCGCCGGTCCATAAACTAGTTACTTTTAACATGCCGTTTGTAAGTAAACCTAGACAATCTAAGACAATAAAGTGTAGGTCAAAAAGAAAATTTGAGCCACAACTACTAATATCGACTGTTGCGAATGAAATACTAATTAAGAAAAGAGAACACTGTGCTCACGGTGAATTAATAGATGGCTGTACGTCATGTTTCACTAATCTGTATAACAGCATTGCTAGAGAAAAATACGAAGATATGTGCCCCATTATTGAAAAGAAAATAGTAATAGTTGATAGTGCGCCTTGGTTTAATGCTGATATTCAAAGAGCAAAAAAGGCCAAGAAGAAATATGAGAGGCTATGGAGACGTCTACGTACCGAAGAGGCAAGAGATAACTATAAAAGAGCTCGGAATATAGAAAACAGGCTCATTGTGCTTAGAAAACGTGAATACTATATGAATAAAGCAAAAGAAGTTGGATCTGACATGAATAAGCTGTATGTGGTACTTGATAACTTGACGGGAAACAAGAAGAAAAATAAGTTACCAGAAGGGATTCCGGATATGACATTGGCGAATGATTTTTCTGACTTTTTTTGTGATAAAATTAATGCCATTGTTGGAAATTTTGGAGTAGTCGAGACTGAAGATGTTGTTGTAGCTGAGCCTACTGTGACTAAGTTAACAGAATTTACTATGACGGATCTGAATACAGTTAAATCCATAGTTACGAAAGCAAAACTTACCCATTGTAGTAATGATCCTATACCGATACGTGAAATAGTGCACAGTAAAAAATTTAACAGTTTTCTGGACATATATGTTGACATAATAAACTGTAGCATTGCAAATAATGTATTTCCATCGTCTGAAAAGAATGCGATTGTGAAGCCTATTATTAAAGGGAGCCTTGATTCTCAATGTTTGAGCTCTTTTAGGCCTGTTTCCAATTTAACATTTCTATCAAAAATTACTGAAAATGTAATTCTGGGTCAGTTATGGGATCACTTGAGTTTAGTGAAGGCTCTCCCAGACAACCAGTCCGCATATAGAAGACTTTACTCAACGGAAACCACGATGTGCTCTGTGATTAATGATTTACTCGTGCAAATGGACAATGCGAAGTGTGGAATCTTAATTTTGTTGGACTTGAGTGCTGCGTTCGATACAGTGGTGCATAGCTTACTAATAGAAGACTGTAAAGCTATTGGTATTGATGGTAATGCGCTGGAATACCTTCAAAGTTACCTTACTAACAGAACTTATTGTGTGCAAATAAGTAATACATTCTCAGAGATGAAGCATCTAGAGAGGGGCGTCCCTCAAGGGAGTGTTCTTGGACCAATTCTATTCTGTATATATACAATTGCACTATCTAGCATATTAATGAAACATGGAGTGAAATTCAAGCTGTTTGCGGATGACACCCAATTCTATCTGGCACTAAGTGACGTGGTGAATGTTGAGGAGAAGATTAGTGGTTTATTAAAAGACATTGGGAAGTGGATGGAGTCAAAGCAACTGAAATTAAATTAAAATAAAACTGAATGCCTATTAGTAGGCAGACGGGTGAACCTTGAGAGACTGGGCGTGCAAAGCCTCAATATCAATGATATTGTGATGACTGTGAGTAGTGTGGTGAAGGATTTGGGAGTCTTGGTTGATAGTGAACTGTCATTTAAAAACCAGATTAATCAAACAGTGCGAATCTCTGCCTATCATCTGAGGAATATTGCTTTTGTGAGAAAATATCTGGATATTAATACAACCAAAATGTTGATCCACAATCATGTAATTAGTAAATTAGACTATTGTAATTCTCTATATTATCGACTACCAAATTACTTGCTACGAAATCTACAACTTATAATGAATAGAGCAGCAAGATTAATAAAGAGTTTACCATTCCGTGCGAGTATAACGCCGGCATTAATTGACCTGCATTGGCTGCCGGTGAAAGCGAGGATCATATTCAAACTGTGTGTTATAGTGTATCAAGCTTTGAACTTTGGAAAGCCGGAATATGTGCGAGACTTATTGGAAGACTTCAATGTTGGCACTGATATGATGCTGAGACATGGCAACGTGCTGCATCAATTGAATGAGCCACGGTGCAATCATGAATTTGGATTTAGGGCCTTCGAAAAGAGTGCACCGAGACTTTATAATAATCTACCAGTTAATGTGAAAAGGTGTGCGAACATAAAGGCCTTTAACCCTTATTTAGCGGGGTCGGACTTAAGTCCGATACGAGAAAATTGGACTAAATGGCGGGGTCGGACTTAAGTCCGTGGGCGTATTCCCGCCCTAATTTAGGTGGAAAGCGAAACTTGGTGGTCAGGCGGTGTACTACAAGGGCCCACCCACACATCCCCACTGTGTGACCGTGACTAAGTGACCCTCAAGCAGCCATAATGGAAGGTCAAGATTTGCCCGTGTTCGATTCGGTGGCCGCCATCCCTAGTGCGTCGCGCCACCCTACTAACCACGCCCGGCTTACCACCCAGGAACTAGATATCATGCTGACCTCTTCATAACTTTCTAATAAGTTGTTGGATGAAACCGTCGAAGGTCTGGGTGAGAGTTTTGGTAGTGTGGATGACTCTGAAGACGAAAATAACCCGATCATAGGCTTTCACCCCAAGCATAATTTGCGGGGGGTGGATGTTGTGGTTGATATTGGACAGACCCTTGAGCAAATTGGAGACGTTCCTGACGAAGAACATACTGGTGTGGGTGTTGGTAAGTACAATTTATATTTTATAATTGCTTGAAAATGTGATTGCAAGCATTTTATCACCTTACGAGCGGCTGGTGGAGTATATTTCACTGTGCCGCCCAGCGGGTTTTTTTTTTTACCCTAAATGGGGTTGTTCCGTGCTCTTTTTCATGCATAAACAAGACCCAGAGCGTAATACAAGTATGTATCCTGAAAGTGCGTAAATTGAGCTTTCCAATGACACCCGAACCATCCTTTTACGATCACTGGTTGTCTTTCAACGATCGTAAAACACGAGTGAAAAAACCCTAAAATACGGTAATTTCCTTATATAATTCCCTGTGTGGCGAGCGGTCTGAGGTAATATATGCTCCTAATCACCGCTCCGCTCTCTCTCAGAGCACATTACGTCCTCAAAATTGCACTCTACAAGAAAATTTCCTTTGCATTTTATAGCGTATTATTTGCAGGCGTTCGGTAAATTTACGGTAATACAAACAACGAAAGATTGAATATTTGTGCTTGGCATTATATGATTGTGGAGAACAGATGTAGACCTTCCGTATATATTATGTTTTCATATATATGATACATGTGTAACATTTTTATATTATCACGACTCTCTCTCTCTCTCTCTCTGTCTCACTCTCTTTGTTTGTACTCTTTTGTACTCTCTTTGTCTGATGTAGGCCAGGGCACGCCCCTAACTAATCTCTTCCCTCCCAGGGGAAATCACACCTAGCAGATGTTTTTGACATCCCCTCTCTCTCTGTCTGTCTCTTCATCTCTGGGTCTACCTATACTGCATGTGACATTGAAATTGCTTGAGAGTTTGATTGCAAGCATTTTATAGCGTATTATTTACAGGCGTTCGGTAAATTTCTCACGATAACCAGGGTGTATGGTACATTTCTCACGATAATACAAGAAACAACGAAGCTTGGCGAAGATTGTGGTCTACAATATACCTTTTTATAATTGCATGTGACCTTGTAATTGCTTGAAAGTTTGATTGCAAGCATTTTATAGCGTATTATTTGCAGGCGTTCGGTAAATTTCTCACGATAACCAGGGTGTATGGTACATTTCTCACGATAATACAAGCAACAACGAAGCTTGGCGTAGATTGTGGTCTACAATATACCTTTTTATAATTGCATGTGACCTTGTAATTGCTTGAAAGTTTGATTGCAAGCATTTTATAGCGTATTATTATCAGGCATTCAATAAATTTGATAAATATATCAAAATAAGTCCTGTGGGACTATGAAATAGCTATTATTGGACAAGGAAAATATTTTGTTCATCCCTCCACTGGAACATCAACAACAATGTCAACAACGTATCGCCGTCGGCAATCGTAAGATTCAGAGTCGTAAAGATTCCAGGACGAGCTCAATAGAAAATGAATGAATGAAATGAATGAGTGTGCAGTACTGCCAATACGTATAGCGACTTCCGCTAGATCTAGAGACCTTTACTTCGATCTAGCAGCAATGACTTACACTAGCGGTTTTGTTTTGAAATTTCAGAACAATTTCGAAGTGATATTATATGGATTTTGCCAATTCATATTTCTAGTGGTATTTATCATGTCTTACATCTAACAATATATGCTAGCGGATTTAACTTCAATTGGTAACCCTCCCGCTCGAGTCGGCTCCAAGAAAATCGATAATGGTGGCACTTTAGTAAACAGGTTATAAACAAACCCGCATGCGGATCGGTTTGGTGTATCGGTATTATGGTAAGTTGGCTACCTACTATTGTTTATACGATATAGTAAGTAATGATAAGTAAATTATTATATATTATATATAAAACAAAAACTAAATTCCTGCAAAGCAAGCGAAACAGAGAGAGAGAGAGAGAATGCAGAAACTGAACTGAAGAAAGAGTGAAAAAGATATAATAATACAGAAATATTACAAGCAAATAAATGAAATAGAGGGATTAGTTAGAGAAAATAATAATGAGAAATACATAATACGGATGAGGAAGAGAGAAAGCGACAGAGCCAGAGAGAGAGAGAGAGAGACAGGAGGAGTGGGAGAGATTAGAGAAAATAGAGAGATTGCAAGCATTTTATAGCGTATTATTTGCAGGCGTTCAGTAAATTTCTTATGGTAATACAAACAATGAAAGATTGAATATTTGTGCTTGGCATTATATGATTGTGGGGAACAGATGTAGGCCTACCGTATATATTATTTTTCATATATATATGATACATAATTATGTAACATTGTTATATTATCACGACACTCTCTCTCTCTCTTGTCTCTTCCTCTCTGGGTCTACCTATTGCCTACATTTATAATTGCATGTGACCTTGAAATTGCTTGAGAGTTTGATTGCAAGCATTTTATAGCGTATTATTTGCAGGCGTTCAGTAAATTTCTTACGGTAATACAAACAACCAAACAACGAAAGATTGAATATTTGTGCTGCACATCCCTCATACGAAATACCATTCCCACCGTATAGAGAGAATACAGAAACTGAACTGAAGAAAGAGTGAAAAAGATATAATAATACAGAAATATTACAAGCAAATAAATGAAATAGAGGGATTAGTTAGAGAAAATAATTATGAGAAATACATAATTATACGGATGAGGAAGAGAGAAAGGGAGAGAGAAAGAAAGAAAGAGAGAGAGAGAGAGAGAGAGAGAGAGAGAGAGAGAATACAGAAATAAGGAGAAATAAGAGAAAAATAAGACCGATTACCGAAGGAATAGTAGACGCGCGAGAGGCCGAAGTCAGGCCAAAGCGAACGCAACCGAACGCGCCCGGGAAATAGACCAAAAAGTACCTCCTCTTCCTCACCTCTTCCCACCCTCCAGACTCATTCATAGCATCCATTCATAGACTTATATGGGGAGACAAAGAGTTGCTCTTTCCAAAAATGATCGTTTCGTTCGCATTGGAGCCATAGTAACGGCACTAGGGCGAGTGAAATTGAGCGAATATTTCGGGATTATGCCCGCTGAGCGGTACAGTGTAAAATACCTTACCACCCGCTAAATAAGGGTTAAAAAGTCACTAAAAACACATTTGTTCAGGGAGTGTTATGACTTAGAAGATGGCACAGTGAGACAAGACTACAAGTGCTAGATGGTTAAAGGGCAGCTGCGACGAGCGTCACATCTAGTGACGGAGCGCGGCTGAGAAACTCCACACCAAGTAACAAGTAAGAAAGTAACAAGTAAGGCTTTTCTGTGTTACGAGTTGTTGTTTGATGCAGTGGTTAAGCGATAAACCTGCATACTCGTTTCGGTTCAGTGAAGCCTAGGTTGTCTTCGCGGCTGACTGTGTTGAGTTAATAATTTACAGTGCGTGAGGGCAAGAGCCTAACCACCCTGTATTTTATTAACAGTTTGTTTTTACTTTGTCAAGGAGCCGGGAGAAAACCAGATACAAGGGATCTGGATTTCTCAAAGTGCACTTGTTAGTTTTAACGTAATACTTTTTTACCTTTTGCCCACAGTACCCCAGCTAGACTTTACTCGATTAGTAGATACAGAATAGTATTGAAGCTTTCCTTATGTATGATATTGTTTATGCACTATTGATTTCATGTGTTGCACACTTGGCTACTTTATTGATTAGTGGCCCACAAGCACAATCCGAGTAGGCTATTGCCGTTGCATTTGCGGAGTACTTCTTTTTAATGTTTGCCATTTACTATTGCATATTCTTTTAATTATTCTTATGCCAATTTAAACCTTTAATAGTATTTAATTGCCAGTGTTTTTGCTTATTGAATTACTGTTCAAAATCCGATACGTACTTCTTACGAGCATCCGAGAAGCATCTAACTTTTTTCAGAAGATTCCTTGCTCGATGCTTAAGGACTATTAATTAACGTAACGTAATAGTGCCGATCCGAAGTAGAGGGTGGAGGACTTCTTAAGTTCTTAGTCAAGGGTGGATTACTTCGGCTTCGGCCAACACTATTCTTTGGTGTTGTTGTTTCTTACTTCTTTGTTTGATTGTTGACCAGACTAGAGAATTCCTGTCTCTTTATTAGTCTGTTGTTGAACACTAGTACCGAGTTCTTGTATACCCCGTTATAGCAGATTGAACTCTGGAGGGTATTGGTGTTTTTTGTTCGGCTGGCAGTACTCAGGGGTTGGGATCGTGTGTTTCCGTTGTGGCAGCGAGCCGTATTCGAGTCCTGATTGAGAGCCCTTGTGTACCCGAGTGCCAGTTCGTAACAACAGTATATAATGAACTGCGTCAGTTAACACTATTTAGTTCTCCCGGAATAGTAGGAAGGTGCAGGTTGCAATGGTATGTTGCATTGTATTTGTATATTACATGTTCAGGTATATGAAGTTAGGATTACACAATATTCACGCAAATCTTGTATTGTCTTTAATTATTAACTTTATATATATATATATATATATATATATATATATATATATATATATATATCGTTGGAAGACAGCAGGTTATATATGACACAATTATAAAATACACACACACAATTATAAACGTTGTGATGTCAACTTACCAATGAGAAAGCAGCCTGCGTAGTAACATGCATCAAAAGTGTTGAAGAGCACCCTGAGCACGATGAATGTTTCCACGTTAGGAGACAGAGCGGTGAGGAAGGCAAGGACCAGTGCCACTAAGGAAGTTACCAGAACCACCTTCCTCCGACCAAACCTGCCACCAAACACACAATATAATACTATAGTCTATTCGCTGTAAGTAGGCGAGACATCAGAATTCTATCCACATTATCTCAAATAGGGCTAGAGCAAATGGACTGTAAATTTCCACATCCATCCCTTGAGTGGCTCTTCCCAAATAGTAGGCCTACAAATAATAGATCGTTTACTTTAATCGTTGTTTAGCTACAGAGGTTAGAAGTCATGATTTTTCGCCTACTTACAGCGAATAGACTATACTGATGGAGAAGGCTAAAGTAAATATATAAAGGGTCTAGTGGGCATATTGTTGGTATATTTATTTATTTATATGTTTTATAGTTTCCACGCTAGACCTCCGACCAAACCTACCAAAAACACAATATTATAATAGAACTGCATGATTACCATTCACTTTAGAGGGAAATGGTTCGTTTTCTAGCACCCCTTCTTCCTCATGTTTAGGCCCATTAGTGTTCAGAATTTAAGACGTTGGGTTAATTATTTTGGCGATTTGAAACCCTTTCACGCCATTTCTTGGTCAATATTAACACCTTTCGTACAATTTAGGTTCCAATTTGTTTTCCTGGCGAGCAATAGCAAACCTGTAATAGTGGAGCAGATAACTGCAAATTTCAGGGGAATCGTTCAAATGGTGATGCAAGCATGACATTTGGTACATGTACCCTTCAAGGTCCATTCTTCTCAGAAATACCGCTGGCCACGCGAAAATCCAAGATGGCAGTAATTTTTCAAGATGGCTGCCGTGCCTGACCATATATTGCTTAATTCTTTTTTAATTATTAGCTGGTGAACATTTTAAGAGAAACCTGTTTCTTGCTAACCAGATTAATGAGAAGCACTGTTTTAATCATTGTCATAGTCTATAATTGGAATTTTAGAATGGCATCCAAGATGGCGTCCATTAATTTCATATGTTCATATCTAAGCAACTACTGAACATATATACATGATTTTTGGTGTGCACATACATTCTTTGGGTCAGATAATCCAATGGAGCCATTTTCACATTTGTTAGTAAGGACTGAGGCAGTGATGAGATCTTGCAAATATAATAGAGTGATGTCAACACACAACCAGGGCACACTGGTAACATCTCTGCTGTGCAACTCAGCATGGGGTTCAGTGTCAGCTTATTTTACTGTACTATACTATAAGTTGTAGTGTAGTTTAATTTAGTGTCCCAAATTCTTTCTAACAGCCCCATATCAATTAGCTACTAGACAGTAGTTGGTAGTTCGTAGATAGAGTTAGATAGCCGCACCTGAATTGACAGGGTGTGCCAGCGCGGGAGAGCCGAGCCAAGGGTAAGGGGCTATACATGACTTGCTCATGTACTTACCTGGATGGTGTACAGATCACACGGGACTTAAAGGGCACTGGATGAATGATCGGGCTAGGTGTAGGTCACCCGAACCTAGTTGTATCCCATAAAGTAATGTGTGTGTAATTTCGTTAAGGTGCTAAAAGGATAAACCCTAGGCCTTAATCAGAAAGCAAAATGGCAGATTCAAAATCCATTTTTCCCATAAGACAAACTGACTGGTCAAAGCCGTCATGGTCAAGGCAAATGATACAGATGTTGAGGTCATTGCAGTGAGTGCCTTTCCAGCCCTTCAGAGTTTGGGGCTAGAGCAGTTATGGGTGGCATTTGGTCACGGTCAAAGCCGGCACTGGATCAGTGTGCATGGCCTGTATCGCTGTATGGGGCAGGAGAAGGCTAAAGGCATGTTATTCTTTCATGCCTTCACAGGGTGTGACACTGTTTCAGCCTTCCGTAACAAGGGAAAGAAAACTGCCTGGCAGACATGGGATGTTTGTCCAGAGGCCTCCCCTGTCTTCTCCAAGCTGAGCCAATACCCTCTTACAGTGGAAGATGGTGACCTGGAGATACTGGAGAGTATTGTCATACTGGTGTATGACAGGTCCAGCACTGCTACCACTGTGGATGAGGCCAGGCTTGACATGTTTGCCAGAAAACAGAGGCCTTATGAGGCCATTCCACCAACAAGAGCAGCTCTGCTTCAGCACACTAGACAAGCTGCCTTCCAGGCTGGTTGTGTTTGGGCCCAAGCAACCCAGTGTCAACCAGAAGCAGAGAGTCTTGCTGTCTGGGGATGGCAGAAGGTTGGTGAAGAATGGCACGTCTTCTGGACAGCCAACTCCCCCATAGCCAAGAGTTGCGAACAGCTGACCAAATGTGGCTGTAAATCAGACTGTCGTGGCAGGTGCAATTACTACAGGCTGGGTCTCTCCTGTACAGCTCTGTGCACTTGCAAATGTGAGGTGTGAGTCTTTGATTCTATGGTATTTTTACTAATGTTATTTGTACTCAATGGATATGTATAAATGGTGTGAATTAGGCCGTTTCCTACGATGTAATCTTCCTTCACTTTGTCTAGTTACTTATGACCCTGATGAGTTAATAATGTGACAAGTCTTTCTAATTCTCTGACCTCAAAAATGTAGGATTAGATGAATAAATCATTTGTCTAGCTCTACTAATAGCCAAGATATCACAAAATTGGTCTTTAACCCCAGAAGGCCGATACACTACTCAAATAGCACAGCTTTAAATAGCCTGCTGATGGCTGCTATTTACTTGAATGACGTCACGGTACTTTTGCGGTAATTTTCACCGAGTTCCAATATCACCGAAACTACCGTGATGTCAACACAATGGGTTTAAGGAAATTTCACTATGGCAAAGGTGCGTAAACACGGAAAATCACGGAAAAGTTACCTCACGAAAACAAGCAATATCTCAGTAACTACTGGGCCTATGGAGCTGAATTTTGTTACGAGACAAAAGCTGAAAGTGACCTCTCTCACGTGGTTTATGACTCATTTCTCTATCTTTATTCTGTGACGTTAACCACTCCGTTAGAACCGCATGGCTTGTCCTACAGTGACTCGCTAGGATCGCCGGGGCAGTGGATGTGGCTACAGTTGATGTATTGTTGTGTGCTTTATTTCATATGAAAGCTTGTGTCATGGGCAGTCCAGAAAGGCTCTTTGTTTTCGCCCATGTCAAGGCTTTATATATTTAATTGTAAAGTATATGTTTTATCATTAACTAGTAATGATGGGATCTGGGAGAGAGAGAGAGTAGAACAGAGTGAGAGGGAGCGCGTAGTGTTTTTGTCCCGCTCGATGACGTCACGGCTGGCTGCCTCGTTCGCGGGGGTTGGTGGAGAGAGGTCCTTACCATGCTGCAAGCTCTTGTTAGTGGTTAGAGGACTTATAACCGCTTTTTTCCCACGCGGCTCGAGCTGGTGCGAGTATATATACAGTTCCTCGCCACTCTCTCCCTCAGATCTGGTTTCTAGAATGCACCCATCTTTTTCCCTTGCTACCTGTCCCCTGTTCTGTACCTGAGAATCTTTTCCTCTGCCTATCTCTCTCATTTTCCATATCTTTCACCACCTTTTATTAACATTATATCACCTCTGGTTAACTCTGCAAAATCAGCTTCATGCTGGCCAGTTGTATTGTGCGTTAAGGTCTGATATAACCTATGTATGTTTAGTTGTTAAGATAAGTGGATCACGAAGCATTGGTTGGCTTTCATATTACTGCTTCCTTTAATTATTAGTGTTCTGCTGGATTAGATAATGCTAGACTAGGAGTCTGATATTATAAGGTATTGTTTCCTAGGAGTGCTGGCTTTAGGAAAAAGCTGCACGACATACCTGAGAACTGGAGTTGATTGAGTAAATTCTAGTCTGTGTGCCATTGAGAATAGAGCATGCACGAATGAGGGCTTTTTGCCTATACCATTCTGCACTGTTCTAGTCTCGATTGTTTGTCTTTGAGGTACGCCAGGAGAACGCTTAATACTTCGGTATTAAGGTTTCTCAAGAGAGCTACCCTTCCCTATAACGTAATATTTGACGCACAGACTTGAGATTTGCACTAGGCTATGCGGCATGCCATGCGCACCAGTATCTCGTATCATTGACTCTAGCTAGACTTTATCAATCATAGTAGACATTAAGTATATTAACCTAATTACTCTTTTTATGCATACCCGTTTATGATTACACAAGCATTTCGCAGCCTAGTTTGATGTATTGAGACACAAACGACTTAGGCTCTTTTTGTTGATAGGAATACTGCATTGTCGTGGCGATTATTATTATTGTTGTTGTGTTTAGGATATTCTTGGCTCCGACGGCATTATATATATTCTGCCTTTTTGTGTGCATAGCCTGCACGAGCATTGTTCCGCTGCCTGCCTTTTTGGGTTCCATTTCCGATACGAGCATCTTTATAGCATCTAACATTTAAAGAAGATTCCTTGTTAGTGTTGAAGGACTTTAGTGTACTTTCTTTCATGCAGGAGTGCCTGACATTTATTGATTAAAGTAACGTAAGCTGTAACTTCTCTTACCACCTTACTTTGCATACCATAACCAAGCACCTTCGGTTATAGGTAGTAATAGGCTGTTTTCACATAACATTAAGCCTAGAGTACACGCACATTTATTGAGAGTTTGATTTATTGATATTATTGCATATAGAACTCTGTAGAGTATTTGTGTTCTTTGTTCACTGGGAATATACATCAGAGGTTGGAGCTAGCGCTTTCCGTTGTAACATTTATGCCATTACTAGTCCAATGAATAAGAGCCCTGATATATTTGAACCCCAGTCGTAACAAATGGCGACCTTACCTAGGATTTGGTGAACCTACATTTATTAGCAGGGAACATTTGTTGTTTTGGAGAATATTTTGTGGGGATCAGCAAGAATATTTTTGTTTGCAACATAGTATAGCCCTTGAGTATTTCCGAGAATTGTTGTGTGTATATTGAGGTATAAGAGTTTGGGGTACTTCTTTTCTGAATATTGTGGTGAGAAATTTTTGTGAGCATCATGTCTTATACCGGGTCAGAGGAGAATGGAGACACAGTACGTAATGTCGAAACTGAGGAACAGCAGCATGATGAAAGGGTTAATCGGGTGAACTGTGAGGAGGATGCTAGGATAATTTTGCAATGGCCTGTTACTGCCGAGCGGTTGGAGGGTATGGATCGGTACGGTCTTCAATGCCTGGCCACAGCTATCGGTCATGCGGTTACTAGCAGCATGACCAAGGATAACTTGATAACGTGTGTACTGGGCAGGGTGACTGGTGAGCGGGATGGGTTGAGTGCTCAGAGCCCTTCGGCCATGCTTCCCCTACACTCGACTCCCAGCCATCCCAGTAGTTTGCCGACCCCGGGTACGCTTCCACAGTTGGGTGGTGACTGGCAGGGTGGGTTGCCCCTGGGGGGACCACCGGTAATTTCAAACATTGTAGCACCTTCACCTCCTCAAGGGTTAACTCCAGAATTATTGTTTCAGCTCGAATTAGCTAAGATCGAAGAGAGAAAGGCTATCAGGGCATCTGAGATTCAACAGCAACAAAGGTCATGTGAGCTTCAGCATCAGCAGCAAATAGAGCTAGCAAAAATCCAAGCTGAGTCGACTAAGTACTGTGCCGACATGGACGTAGAGAAGTCGCGAGTAGAGACAACGGGACAGCGACTTGGGGCTGGTAACCGTGTTCATGAGCAGTCTCTCGCACTTATTGAAACTGGTTCCGGTGTTTGATGAGAGTGGTGTAACAGAATTTTTCACACGCTTTGAGAAGAAGTGCCAGGAACACCAGTGGCCAGAGAATAAATGGGCAGCACTTGTATCCTCTAGATTAATAGGCAAGGGTCTTAACCTAATTAGCGGCGAGCACATAAGTCGAGTTAAATAAAGCTGGACTATGTGGCGGCGCTCGACATAACTCGAGTGGCAATTTCAGCATGTAAGCTGAGAGAGAGACAAGTGGTGGCAGGAGACTAGCGAGCGTATGACTGCTCCAGACCACCGCGGCGAACCTACTGACACAAATCTCAGCTCCCTCCTCCCTCTCTCACTCGCTACATACTCAATGTACTGAAAGTACCGAATTACCTGCTTGTTGCACTCGCGATGCACGTTTATTGGAAGAAGACTATCCATACTACAATGATCGTTTTGGCGTCATTCGAAAGCTCTGTTTATGCCCTTTCAGGGATAGGTACTTGTTTTACGTTCTGGGTCTTATTTAGGCATGAAAATGATCACGTAAACAGCCCTATTTTGGCTAAAAACACCCCGCTGTGCGGTACACATAAATAAACTGCATAGGCCGCTCGTAAGGTGTTAAAGCCTACGATGCGTTACCTTTGGAGTCATGTATTGTGTACGAGGATCTCAAGGAGGCTGTCCTGAGGGCTTACGAACTGCAACCAGAAACGTACCGTTTGAAGTTCCGGGGTGTAACTAAGGGAAGAGATAGCACCTTTTTGGAACACGCCCGGGACTTGTCCGATGCTATGGGGAACTGGCTCCGATCTGAGAAGGTAACAACGTTTGATGGAGTTAAGCAGTTAATGATGTTGGAGCAGTTCTTTAAGAGCACGGGCGGTGATCTAACTTTGAACTTAAAGGAAAAAACCCCAAGAACTCTAGTAGAAGCAGCAGAAATGGCTGATCTACGGCTGTCGTTGATTCGGGGTTGCGGGTCCTCACAGAAGTACGATGCAAGTGCTAGGGACCGTTATCCTCCCCCTCCCCGTAGCAATGACACATTTAAACCAAAGAGCAATGAAACTTAAACTGAAGCCAAACCTACCACCACACCGTATGTGAAAAGTCAGGGGCCTTTTACATCACAGTATAAGCCGAAACCGAAATTTATGTGTTTTAGGTGCCACCAGGAGGGTCATAAGGCAAATGAGTGCCCTAGTCGACCTCCTCCGGCAGCCGTGGCTTTTGCTCACGGCATTGGAGTGTTCAAGAGGACATCGGAGTTTGTTAGAGGCATTTCTTCCGAGGTAAATACACTGCCAGTGCAGAAGGATCCGGAAGGCTTATTCCCTGTCCGTGATGCCTTTAGTGACCACAGGGGACTTGGTTGTGTGGAGTGGGGGGGTAGAAGACATGAGGTGAGAATTTTGCGTGACACTGGGGCATCGCAAACACTGTTGAGCAATTTCACTGGTAAACCTGTCAATACGGCGCGGGTGGTTGTGGTTCAGGGAGTTAATGCGACAAGGTCATACCCGCTTGTAAGAATGAAGGTGGAAGTTGATGGTGTGACTCGTGACCTGGATGTAGGAATTGTGGAGAAGTTACCTGTTGGGGGCGTCGACCTCCTTCTTGGCAACGACTTTGCGGGGCCTACTTCTGAGGCTCCACCCTTAGTCGTTGTCGAGAAGCCGGCCGACGTGAGTAGGGAGGAGCAGGAGTGGGTTGAGAAGTGTCCGGTGCAGCCTATGGCGTGTGTTGTCACCGGAGATTCTGCATCCAGGGAGTCACATTCTGGTCAACAATCTTTAGATCAGCGGAGGAAGGGTACCGAAAAGGGGTTGGAAGTTGATGCGGTTGAGAGTTTAGTGTCAACGAACCTTCTCGGGGACTCATTATTAGGACCACATTTCGAGTCTGGAGAAGACCCAGTAACTGTTCCTGAAGGGGCAGGGGATGGGCTTAAAAAGACGAAAGAGTTGAAGGAGGACAGTGATGCACAGTCGGGAGATGTAGCAACAAGGTACCCTGACGCGTACCCTATGAGAAATGGGTCGGCGAAGACGGTGGTCCGAAGCTTGCTAGTGTATTTTTCCCGGTATGGTTACCCGCAGGGGCTTCAGTCAGTCCGGGGACCCAACTTGACTTCTAGCCTCTTTGTACAAGCAATGCCGCAGCATGGGATTGTTGGGGTTGTGTCATCTGCATATCATCCGGAGAGCCAGGGTGTGTTAGAGCGATGTCACTCAGCCTTGAAATCTGTGCTTCGTTGTTGTTGCTTTGAGAGTGGGAGGGATTGGGATCTTGGCCTGCCATGTGTTTTGTGTGCTGTGTGGGAGGTACCTGGGGAGAGTTTGGGATTCAGCCCTAATGAGCTCGTCTTTGGCCACCGTGTCAGAGGGCCTCTCCATATGGTTGAAGAAGTATGGGAGGGCGCAGAAAAACCTTGTTCTATGCTCAAGTGTGTCCTCAACAGTCGAGAACGGATGTTGCGCAGTCTGGAGTTGGCTGGCCGTAATTTGACTAGCTCTCAGGCCCTCAGGAAGGACAGGTACGACCTCAAGGTTGAACTCAGGGAGTTTCACGTGGGTCAGGAGGTGTTGATTCTACTGCCCCTTGTAGGTCACCCCTTATCCGCGAAGTACGCTGGTCCTTATAGGGTGGTGGAGGAGCTATCGGACCTGGTTTACTTGGTAGCCACTCCAGACAGACGGAAGCGCAATCAGTTATGTCATGATAATCCCGTGAAGGAGTATGGGAGGCACCCCCCTGAGCCTCTCACTGTGCCTGTGATGACGTTTAGCAGTCAAGGTGGAGAAGGAGAACGGGACAGTCAAGCTCAGGTGGAGGATAACTGGAAGGATAAGAAGTTCAAATGGGCGCCTGAGTGTGGGAAGGTGTTTAGGGAAGTAAAACACCTGTTGTGCACTCACCCGATCCTCAGGGCCCCTGACTTTAGCCTACCTTTCCAACTAGCAACGGAGGCTAGTGGTGTGGGGGCTGGTGCCGTCCTTGTGGAAAAGGACGATGATGGGCTGGAGCATCCTGTTAGTTTCTGCTCGGAGAAGTACAATTCGGCCCAGGGGAGCTGCTCTGTTGTCAAGGAGGAGCTGCTGGCGGTTGTACTTGCTCTGAGGCATTTCGAGGTCTGTGTTCCAGCCTATGGTCCGGTCGTTGTAGTTTACCCAGATCATCACCCTCTCAAGTTCTTGGACCAGTTTCACAATCGGAATATGAGGCTGACCTGGTGGTCACTAAGGTTATTGGTATATAACCTGGACATACGCCATATTGCCGGTTGTGACAACGTGGTTGCAGATGGTCGTTCAAGGGTATATGATCCTGGGTAGATTGACACACGGGTAACCTCCTGCTTTAGTTTGAATAGTATTTTGCGCTTGGTGCTTGTTGGCTCGCGGTTGTAGCCCAGCGTATTGGGTCGTAAAGCAGGAGTTGAGCGTTTGGTATAGAAGAAAAAACTAGGCTTGCCCCTATAGTGCAGCCGAAATAAACAAATTATAAACATAAAAATCAAATAAAAACTCTTTCTTTGATAGTTGAATTTTTTAGTATGTTATAGCAGTAATTCTGAGTTGCACTCCTCTCAGAATGCTGGGCTAGAGAAGCTCGCTCTTGAGGAGCATAACTACATATAATTTAACCTATGGTGTTGGGGAGGGTTATAATTTTGAAAAATGTTTTGTTGAAGAACTGTGCCAGATATTTTACTGCCGCTGGGTGATGGGAAGTGGAGATATAGCATGGGATCTAACCATCAGATTTTTGTGAGCCTTGGGGCCTCTGAGAAAAATCTTGGGGGGGTGTGACGTTAACCACTCCGTTAGAACCGCATGGCTTGTCCTACAGTGACTCGCTAGGATCGCCGGGGAAGTGGATGTATTGTTGTGTGCTTTATTTCATATGAAAGCTTGTGTCATGGGCAGTCCAGAAAGGCTCTTTGTTTTCGCCCATGTCAAGGCTTTATATATTTAATTGTAAAGTATATGTTTTATCATTAACTAGTAATGATGGGATCTGGGAGAGAGAGAGAGAGTAGAACAGAGTGAGAGGGAGCGCGTAGTGTTTTTGTCCTGCTCGATGACGTCACGGCTGGCTGCCTCGTTCGCGGGGGTTGGTGGAGAGAGGTCCTTACCATGCTGCAAGCTCTCTTGTTAGTGGTTAGAGGACTTGTAACCGCTGTTTTCCCACGCGGCTCGAGCTGGTGCGAGTATATATACAGTTCCTCGCCACTCTCTCCCTCAGATCTGGTTTCTAGAATGCACCCATCTTTTTCCCTTGCTACCTGTCCCCTGTTCTGTACCTGAGAATCTTTTCCTCTGCCTATCTCTCTCATTTTCCATATCTTTCACCACCTTTTATTAACATTATATCCCCTCTGGTTAACTCTGCATAATCAGCTTCATGCTGGCCAGTTGTATTGTGCATTAAGGTCTGATATAACCTATGTATGTTTAGTTGTTAAGATAAGTGGATCACGAAGCATTGGTTGGCTTTCATATTACTGCTTCCTTTAATTATTAGTGTTCTGCTGGATTAGATAATGCTAGACTAGGAGTCTGATATTATAAGGTATTGTTTCCTATGAGTGCTGGCTTTAGGAAAAAGCTGCACGACATACCTGAGAACTGGAGTTGATTGAGTAAATTCTAGTCTGTGTGCCATTGAGAATAGAGCATGCACGAATGAGGGCTTTTTGCCTATACCATTCTGCACTGTTCTAGTCTCGATTGTTTGTCTTTGAGGTACGCCAGGAGAACGCTTAATACTTCGGTATTAAGGTTTCTCAAGAGAGCTACCCTTCCCTATAACGTAATATTTGACGCACAGACTTGAGATTTGCACTAGGCTATGCGGCATGCCATGCGCACCAGTATCTCGTATCATTGACTCTAGCTAGACTTTATCAATCATAGTAGACATTAAGTATATTAACCTAATTACTCTTTTTATGCATACCCGTTTATGATTACACAAGCATTTCGCAGCCTAGTTTGATGTATTGAGACACAAACGACTTAGGCTCTTTTTGTTGATAGGAATACTGCATTGTCGTGGCGATTATTATTATTGTTGTTGTGTTTTGGATATTCTTGGCTCCGACGGCATTATATATTCTGCCTTTTTGTGTGCATAGCCTGCACGAGCATTGTTCCGCTGCCTGCCTTTTTGGGTTCCATTTCCGATACGAGCATCTTTATAGCATCTAACATTTAAAGAAGATTCCTTGTTAGTGTTGAAGGACTTTAGTGCACTTTCTTTCATGCAGGAGTGCCTGACATTTATTGATTAAAGTAACGTAAGCTGTAACTTCTCTTACCACCTTACTTTGCATACCATAACCAAGCACCTTCGGTTATAGGTAGTAATAGGCTGTTTTCACATAACATTAAGCCTAGAGTACACGCACATTTATTGAGAGTTTGATAGCCTATTATTGCATATAGAACTCTGTAGAGTATTTGTGTTCTTTGTTCACTGGGAATATACATCAGAGGTTGGAGCTAGCGCTTTCCGTTGTAACATTTATGCCATTACTAGTCCAATGAATAAGAGCCCTGATATATTTGAACCCCAGTCGTAACAATTCTTTGATTAGCTATTAAGCCATAAACACTACCGAAAATCGCCAAAAAAATCCGGCCTCCTCGGGTTAATGGCGGCCATCTTGGACGCCATCTTAGTTAAAGTCTAATATGCAACTTCTTTGGACAAAATTTCCTTCACTTACCACGTTAGAGCCAAAAAAAATAGATTGGACAGTATTCATGTCTTTTTTCTTTCAATTAACTGACCCATAACAGTAGGGCTCAGTCAGATGTGTCGGCCATCTTGAAAAATGGTCGCCATATTGAATTTTTGCGTGGCCAGCGGTATGAGCTTTGAAATTGAGCTTTGAAGAATAACTGTACCAAATTTCATGCTTGCATCACCATTTGAACGATTGTTTCACTTATCTGCTTCACTAATAGTAGTAATCGGCCTCTGGCCGGGACACGTTTCTGTCGAAAAATGTACAAATTCGTCTTGAAGGGGATTTATTTGTGTATGTTATATTTTTGAATACGCTTGATGGAGGACAAGGGAGAAAACTAAAAAAATAGTGAAAATATCAATATATAGGCAAATATAATGCCCATCCCTCCTAAACCCACACGCCAAGTTGCCTGCACGCGAGTTGTGTCCCTTGGCTAAGTCGACTGTTGGTGAAGGAATAAGACTACGGGGAGGTAATGGGCTTTTCTGGACCCCCACTTCTCCCTCATGATTTGCCCCATTAGTTATGAAATCTTAAGACGTTCACCTCATTAGTTTGACGATTTTAAACCATTCGCTCTAATTTTGAGTCAGTATTGAGATCTTTCGTGCCATTTTGGTGTTGATTTTTTTCCTGGCGAGCAGTAGCGAGCCATTTATTATAAGAGGAACCGGGCTTAGACCGGGACATTTTCTACCGACAAATGTACACATTTATCTTGAACAGGGGTGTCTGGGGTGTTTTTAAAAGCTTGATGGATACCTAGCGAAGAAACTAAAAGATAAATGATTGATTGCAATGAATACATAGATAGACCACAACAAAACATAAAGTCTCCTTAAGGTGATCCAATGATTGATTGCAATGAATACATAGATAGACCACAACAAAACATAAAGTCTCCTTAAGGTGATCCAATGATTGATTGCAATGAATACATAGATAGACCACAACAAAACATAAAGTCTCCTTAAGGTGATCCAATGATTGATTGCAATGAATACATAGATAGACCACAACAAAACATAAAGTCTCCTTAAGATGATCCAATGATTGATTGCAATGAATACATAGATAGACCACAACAAAACATAAAGTCTCCTGAAGGTGATCCAATGATTGATTGCAATGAATACATAGATAGACCACAACAAAACATAAAGTCTCCTGAAGGTGATCCAATGATTGATTGCAATGAATACATAGATGGACCACAACAAAACATAAAGTCTCCTTAAGGTGATCCAATGATTGATTGCAATGAATACATAGATAGACCACAACAAAACATAAAGTCTCCTTAAGGTGATCCAATGATAGATTGCAATGAATACATAGATAAACCACAACAAAACATAAAGTCTCCTTAAGGTGATCCAATGATTGACTGCAATGAATACATAGACAGACCACAACAAAACATAAAGTCTCCTTAAGGTGATCCAATGATTGATTGCAATGAATACATAGATAGACCACAACAAAACATAAAGTCTCCTTAAGGTGATCCAATGATTGATTGCAATGAATACATAGAGAGACTACAACAAAACATAAAGTCTCCTTAAGGTGATCCAATGATTGATTGCAATGAATACATAGATAGACCACAACAAAACATAAAGTCTCCTTAAGGTGATCCAATGATTGATTGCAATGAATACATAGATAGACCACAACAAAACATAAAGTCTCCTTAAAGGTAACTTATCGGACTTACTGAGCTCCATATGACGCTAGTGCGTCATATAACTTATTATAAAGGTATACAGATAAGTCCATATGACGCGATCGCGTCATATGAGTTTTTGGTGGACTTATTCATATGACGCGATCGCGTCATATATGTCTGGGAGAGTTAAGGTGATCCAATGATTGATTGCAATGAATACATAGATAGACCACAACAAAACATAAAGTCTCCTTAAGGTGATCCAATGATTGATTGCAATGAATACATAGATAGACCACAACAAAACATAAAGTCTCCTTAAGGTGATCCAATGATTGATTGCAATGAATACATAGATAGACCACAACAAAACATAAAGTCTCCTTAAGGTGATCCAATGATTGATTGCAATGAATACATAGATAGACCACAACAAAACATAAAGTCTCCTTAAGGTGATCCAATGATTGATTGCAATGAATACATAGATAGACCACAACAAAACATAAAGTCTCCTTAAGGTGATCCAATGATTGATTGCAATGAATACATAGATAGACCACAACAAAACATAAAGTCTCCTTAAGGTGATCCAATGATTGATTGCAATGAATACATAGATAGACCACAACAAAACAAAGTCTCCTTAAGGTGATCCAATGATTGATTGCAATGAATACATAGATAGACCACAACAAAACATAAAGTCTCCTTAAGGTGATCCAATGATTGATTGCAATGAATACATAGATAGACCACAACAAAACATAAAGTCTCCTTAAGGTGATCCAATGATTGATTGCAATGAATACATAGATAGACCACAACAAAACATAAAGTCTCCTTAAGGTGATCCAATGATTGATTGCAGTGAATACATAGATAGACCACAACAAAACATAATTCTCCTTAAGGTGATCCAATGATTGATTGCAATGAATACATAGATAGACCACAACAAAACATAAAGTCTCCTTAAGGTGATCCAATGATTGATTGCAATGAATACATAGATAGACCACAACAAAACATAAAGTCTCCTTAAGGTGATCCAATGATTGATTGCAATGATAACATAGATAGACCACAACAAAACATAAAGTCTCCTTAAGGTGATCCAATGATTGATTGCAATGAATACATAGATAGACCACAACAAAACATAAAGTCTCCTTAAGGTGATCCAATGATTGATTGCAATGAATACATAGATAGACCACAACAAAACATAAAGTCTCCTTAAGGTGATCCAATGATTGATTGCAATGAATACATAGATAGACCACAACAAAACATAAAGTCTCCTTAAGGTGATTATCGGACTGAGCCATATGAATATCATATAGACTATAAAAACATAAAGTCTCCTATGACGCGATCGCGTCATATGATATTCATAGATGACCGTCAAACTCAGAGTTTAAGGTGATCCAATGCTTGATTGCAATGAATACATAATATATAGACCACAACAAGACATAAAGTCTCCTTAAGGTGATCCAATGCTTGATTGCAATGAATACATAGATAGACCACAACAAGACAAAAAGTCTCCTTAATGTGATCCAATGATTGATTGCAAAGAATACATAGATAGACCACAACAAAACATAAAGTCTCCTTAAGGTGATCCAATGATTGATTGCAATGAATACATAGATAGACCACAACAAAACATAAAGTCTCCTTAAGGTGATCCAATGATTGATTGCAATGAATACATAGATAGACCACAACAAATCATAAAGTCTCCTTAAGGTGATCCAATGATTGATTGCAATGAATACATAGATAGACCACAACAAAACATAAAGTCTCCTTAAGGTGATCCAATGATTGATTGCAATGAATACATAGATAGACCACAACAAAACACAAAGTCTCGTTAAGGTGATCCAATGATTGATTGCAATGAATACATAGATAGACCACAACAAAACATAAAGTCTCCTTAAGGTGATCCAATGATTGATTGCAATGAATACATAGATAGACCACAACAAAACATAAAGTCTCCTTAAGGCTTAAGGTGATCCAATGATTGATTGCAATGAATACATAGATAGACCACAACAAAACATAAAGTCTCCTTAAGGTGATCCAATGATTGATTGCAATGAATACATAGATAGACCACAACAAAACATAAAGTCTCCTTAAGGTGATCCAATGATTGATTGCAATGAATACATAGATAGACCACAACAAAACATAAAGTCTCCTTAAGGTGATCCAATGATTGATTGCAATGAATACATAGATAGACCACAACAAAACATAAAGTCTCCTTAAGGTGATCCAATGATTGATTGCAATTAATACATAGATAGACCACAACAAAACATAAAGTCTCCTTAAGGTGATCCAATGATTGATTGCAATGAATACATAGATAGACCACAACAACACATAAAGTTTCCTTAAGGTGATCCAATGATTGATTGCAATGAATACATAGATAGACCACAACAAAACATAAAGTTTCCTTAAGGTGATCCAATGATTGATTGCAATGAATACATAGATAGACCACAACAAAACATAAAGTCTCCTTAAGGTGATCCAATGATTGATTGCAATGAATACATAGATAGACCACAACAAAACATAAAGTCTCCTTAAGGTGATCCAATGATTGATTGCAATGAATACATAGATAGACCACAACAAAACATAAAGTCTCCTTAAGGTGATCCAATGATTGATTGCAATGAATACATAGATAGACCACAACAAAACATAAAGTCTCCTTAAGGTGATCCAATGATTGATTGCAATGAATACATAGATAGACCACAACAAAACATAAAGTCTCCTTAAGGTGATCCAATGATTGATTGCAATGAATACATAGATAGACCACAACAAAACATACAGTCTCCTTAAGGTGATCCAATGATTGATTGCAATGAATACATAGATAGACCACAACAAAACATAAAGTCTCCTTAAGGTGATCCAATGATTGATTGCAACGAATACATAGATAGACCACAACAAAACATAAAGTCTCCTTAAGGTGATCCAATGATTGATTACAACGAATACACAGATAGACCACAACAAAACATAAAGTCTCCTTAAGGTGATCCAATGATTGATTGCAATGAATACATAGATAGACCACAACAAAACATAAAGTCTCCTTAAGGTGATCCAATGATTGAATGCAATGAATACATAGATAGACCACAACAAAACATAAAGTCTCCTTAAGGTGATCCAATGATTGATTGCATTGAATACATAGATAGACCACAACAAAACATAAAGTCTCCTTAAGGTGATCCAATGATTGATTGCAATGAATACATAGATAGACCACAACAAAACATAAAGTCTCCTTAAGGTGATCCAATGATTGATTGCAATGAATACATAGATAGACCACAACAAAACATAAAGTCTCCTTAAGGTGATCCAATGATTGATTGCAATGAATACATAGATAGACCACAACAAAACATAAAGTCTCCTTAAGGTGATCCAATGATTGATTGCAATGAATACATAGATAGACCACAACAAAACATAAAGTCTCCTTAAGGTGATCCAATGATTGATTGCAATGAATACATAGATAGACCACAACAAAACATAAAGTCTCCTTAAGGTGATCCAATGATTGATTGCAATGAATACATAGATAGACCACAACAAAACATAAAGTCTCCTTAAGGTGATCCAATGATTGATTGCAATGAACGTAGATAGACCACAACAAAACATAAAGTCTCCTTAAGGTGATCCAATGATTGATTGCAATGAATACATAGATAGACCACAACAAAACATAAAGTCTCCTTAAGGTGATCCAATGATTGATTGCAATGCATACATAGATAGACCACAACAAAACATAAAGTCTCCTTAAGGTGACCCAATGATTGATTGCAATGCATACATAGATAGACCACAACAAAACATAAAGTCTCCTTAAGGTGATCCAATGATTGATTGCAATGCATACATAGATAGACCACAACAAAACATAAAGTCTCCTTAAGGTGATCCAATGATTGATTGCAATGAATACATAGATAGACCACAACAAAACATAAAGTCTCCTTAAGGTGATCCAATGATTGATTGCAATGAATACATAGATAGACCACAACAAAACATAAAGTCTCCTTAAGGTGATCCAATCATTGATTGCAATGAATACATAGATAGACCACAACAAAACATAAAGTCTCCTTAAGGTGATCCAATGATTGATTGCAATGAATACATAGATAGACCACAACAAACATAAAGTCTCCTCAAGGTGATCCAATGATTGATTGCAATGAATACATAGATAGACCACAACAAAACATAAAGTCTCCTTAAGGTGATCCAATGATTGATTGCAATGAATACATAGATAGACCACAACAAAACATAAAGTCTCCTTAAGGTGATCCAATGATTGATTGCAATGAATACGTAGATAGACCACAACAAATCATAAAATCTCCTTAAGGTGATCCAATGATTGATTGAAATGAATACGTAGATAGACCACAACAAAACATAAAGTCTCCTTAAGGTGATCCAATGATTGATTGCAATGAATACATAGATAGACCACAACAAAACATAAAGTCTCCTTAAAGGTAACTTATCGGACTTACTGAGCTCCATATGACGCTAGTGCGTCATATAACAAAAGGTATACAGATAGTCCATATGACGCGATCGCGTCATATGATTTTTGGTGGACTTATTCATATGACGCGATCGCGTCATATGTCTGGGAGAGTAAAGGTGATCCAATGATTGATTGCAATGAATACATAGATAGACCACAACAAAACATAAAGTCTCCTTAAGGTGATCCAATGATTGATTGCAATGAATACATAGATATACCACAACAAAACATAAAGTCTCCTTAAGGTGATCCAATGATTGATTGCAATGAATACATAGATAGACCACAACAAAACATAAAGTCTCCTTAAGGTGATCCAATGATTGATTGCAATGAATACATAGATAGACCACAACAAAACATAAAGTCTCCTTAAGGTGATCCAATGATTGATTGCAATGAATACATAGATAGACCACAACAAAACATAAAGTCTCCTTAAGGTGATCCAATGATTGATTGCAATGAATACATAGATAGACCACAACAAAACATAAAGTCTCCCTTAAGGTGATCCAATGATTGCAATAAAGCATAGATAGACCACCAACATAACATCTAAGTAATCGAGAGAGAGACAATGAAAGACATAGACTCCAACAAAATAAAGTCTCCTTGATCCAATTATGTGCAAAGTACATAGATGACCACAAGAAAACCTGTAGACCACAAAACATAAGTCTCCTTAAGGTGAAAATGATACGTGCAAACCACAACATAAATAAACAGGCCCTTAAGGTGTTAAGGTGATCCAATGATTGATTGCAATGAATACATAGATAGACCACAACAAAACATAAAGTCTCCTTAAGGTGATCCAATGATTGATTGCAATGAATACATAGATAGACCACAACAAAACATAAAGTCTCCTTAAGGTGATCCAATGATTGATTGCAATGAATACATAGATAGACCACAACAAAACATAAAGTCTCCTTAAGGTGATCCAATGATTGATTGCAATGAATACATAGATAGACCACAACAAAACATAAAGTCTCCTTAAGGTGATCCAATGATTGATTGCAATGAATACAGATAGACCACAACAAAACATAAAGTCTCCTTAAGGTGATCCAATGATTGATTGCAATGAATACATAGATAGACCACAACAAAACATAAAGTCTCCTTAAGGTGATCCAATGATTGATTGCAATGAATACATAGACCACAACAAAACATAAAGTCTCCTTAAGGTGATCCAATGATTGATTGCAATGAATACATAGATAGACCACAACAAAACATAAAGTCTCCTTAAGGTGATCCAATGATTGATTGCAATGAATACATAGATAGACCACAACAAAACATAAAGTCTCCTTAAGGTGATCCAATGATTGATTGCAATGAATACATAGATAGACCACAACAAAACATAAAGTCTCCTTAAGGTGATCCAATGATTGATTGCAATGAATACATAGATAGACCACAACAAAACATAAAGTCTCCTTAAGGTGATCCAATGATTGATTGCAATGAATACATAGATAGACCACAACTAAACATAAAGTCTCCTTAAGGTGATCCAATGATTGATTGCAATGAATACATAGATAGACCACAACAAAACATAAAGTCTCCTTAAGGTGATCCAATGAATAATATGAAATAGGGAAATTGTTGGGAAAAGGGAGTGGGAATTGTATATAAAGATCATGTTAGTAACTTGAGCTATACCAGTGGGAAACAGGCAAAGATCTACAGACATGGGGAGATGGAGAAGTGGGATAAACTGGAGGATAAGAATTATTTTGCCATTTGATCACACATGGAAACATTTTGTGGAATAGTAGGTACAGCAAGATTTAGAAATTTAGCTTATATGAATAGGGGAAGATCAGGAAGTGTTCATAACTGGTACACCTTAACCCCTTCTGTACCACAGCGTCTTTTAAATTTTCTTTTAGCTATATTTATATTATGTTATGCATCTTAAGAAGGATCTGTGGTAGTAAATATGGTTAAGTGAGATAGTTTGTAGCCTTTTAATGGGTAGACGCCCTTCCTAAGCTGAATACAATCGCCTAATAGTTGCCAGAATATAATGCAAAATACGTCGCCTGTACATAAGGGGTTAAGCCGGTATCACACAAACACGTTTCCCCTCAACACTGGTCTGGACGCCTATAAGGTCAATATTCAAGATATTTTGACTACCTAAATTTATCTATAGTCAGTCTAGTTTCCTATACCAGTGCAAGATATTCCAACAATGTTGCCTGAAATAATGTTGATCATCCAATGTTGACCATAAAAGCTCTCGTGTGACACTGGCTTTACCTTGACTAGATAGCATCAATAAGATTATTGATAGAGAAGATTAAACAGTGTCCACAACAATAGAGGGCAATCCTTTTCACTAGTGTTACGATCCAGGTTCTCAAAGACACAGGGCTCTTCAACATTGGACTAGGTAATGGCAAAATGCAACAACGGTAACACTAGATCCACCCCCTGCCTTAAACACTGGAAAACAAAACACCATTACCGGCCTGAGTCGTGCCTGGACAACGAGGTATCCTATGACTTGGTAACTGGTGCACACACACTAGGCTGACGCTCGATGAAACAGCCTATTCTCAAACAGTAAAAGATTACTCGATTAGGTTACACAAAGAAAAGATAGTTAACGTGATTAATTAACGTTACGGTAGATACTCAAATAACTGGCACTCCTGTATTAAAGAAAGTGCAATGCTAGTCCTGCAACATCAACTGGAAACTTCTTAAATAAGTCTGATGCTGGGACGATGTTCGTAAAGAATCTTGAACAATTATAATGCAGAATACGGGTCACAATAAATAATAGGACATATAGTAATAATAGGCAGGCGAATAATAAAGACTGCGCAAAGGTAGTAATGCTCGACAACTAAAGAAATGCTTCGTGACACAACGCAACAGCCTACTATGGTTGTGCAACTCAACAACAACCTCGGCTCAAAAGTGCAGTGAATAATAATGTTGCATACATATAATAATGGGGGCTTATCTCTAACCAGTGTCTGCTCAGTTAATAAAGTCTAGCTGGGGTATCAAGGCAGGGCAACAATGGGCGAGCATGCGGCTCGTAGCCTAACGTTGTCCGAAGGTGGTATAATGAAGATTACGTTATATGACGGCGATGCTCTCTTGATAAATCTAGGTCTCTAGTACCTAGTTCTATCCTGGCGATCCCTCAGAAGTCAACACAAAGAGGCAGCACTATGTTGTGAGGGATAGGATATGGCCCTCTCACACCACAGCGCTGTGCTCGCAAAGTAAACCCACCCGAAGACAACCTAGGCTCCCACAGTACCTGTCGATGTCGTGCAGGGCTTAGCTAACACTGCACACATCGGAGACAACGACACAGTAACCTTACCCCTAGTCTAGCTTTAGATAACCAAGCAGAATCACTCAACACCTTGCCAGGGAGACATATACCGGTCTACAACCTTCCCGAGAGAGGACACACACGGAAAAGTCCGTCTCTCCAACCTCAATAAAGCCTAATACCTCCTTAACCTAATACATGGAAATATCTGAGAGCTTCGCGTACAATATGACTGGCCGACGGTGAACGTCTATTCTGAAACCAGAAGGGATGTTGAGTTTAATAAAGATTAGAGAATGAGAAAGGAGAAGTCGAGAGAGAGAAATAGTATGCAAAGTGGCGAGTGTGGGGGACAGAATTGCAAAGGATGTAGACGATACGCGTGTCAGGCAAGCTCTGAGCTGGTAAAAAACACGAGGCCGCGATGGGCAGGGACTAGTTGACCACCCGGCCGCCAACGCCGTCAGCGCCCAAGCGAGCCGCGTCATAGCTCACCCCGCTGCCAGGTGTAGCCCCTCACCCTCTCTCGCTCGCCTCCCACACAAGCAACATTTATATTATAGCGAATATAAAATATAAGGCGCGGTCACATACCAAAACAAAGATCATTTCTAGACTGTCTGTGGCAACACGACACTAATAAAATAAAGCAGATCATTCTAGGACAACTGTAGCCCATCCCCCCATCCTGGCGAGCGCTAGCGAGCTGCAGTGCCCCACGCAACCATTCTGTCAACGCCGGGAGGCATCACACTAGGAAAAGTGTGGATATAGCAGAGTGGAATCCTTTTGTTGATGTTATGTGTGGGATGTTTCTGTGGGAGCTTATGGGCGTCCATTCATTTACCTCATATGTCTAGGTTACGTGGATTGGGTACTCTGTTTCATTATCTACAATTGTAGGCTGTATACCGTTCATTAAATATATTATGCTTATATTTATGTTCTATATTTCGGGAATTTTGAATTTGCAAGATCATTGTCCAGTTTCAAGTTCTGTTTTAACTTAAATTTTTAGTTACCTCGGTAGACCTACATCAAGCTTAAAAAACACCCCCTTTCAAGATAAATGTGTACATTTTTCGGTAGCAAAATGTCCCGCCCAAAGGTCGTTTTGTTCTAAAATTATAGGCTCGCTATCGCATGCCAGGAAAAAATCAATACTTAAATGACACGGAAGGTCTTCATATTGACAAATAATGGGGCAAAAGGTCTCAAAATCGCCAAACTAACGGATCGAACATCTTAAAATCTCAAAAGAAATATGCTAAATATGAGGGAGAAGGGGGTTCAGAAAAAGCGATTACCTCTCCCTTAATATCAACCTCTATTTATGTCATTAAAAATGTGTTCATGTCACTCCATGATCAACATTATTAACCCATTCAGTACCAGGGACGTGTTTTTATAATATTCTGGGAACTATTAGACTATTTTATTTAGGCTTAAGAAGGACAAATAGCAATAATAAATCTTCAATATAGCTCATCAAACCCTTATAACTACCACAGATCTTTCCTAAGCTTCAAAATTACGTTAACATAAGAGCTAAAATAAAATATAGCACACGTCGCTGGTACTCGAAGGGTTGATGTAGAGAAAGAACAGAGCAGGTTCAAGACTCCAAGCACTGATCCTGGTACTGTCTACCCTTTCTGTTTGTTTTGATTTTGTTTTTTATGTGGATGAGGGAGACAAAAGGGAAAACTGCTTGTGACAAGTGCCTCACCTAGAGTTAAAAGAGTGACAGAGCCAAAATCAAGGAAAGTTCGAGCCAAAATATCTGGACATAAGGAGTTTGAAGCAATTCAAGTCATAGGATGAGGGAAAGATGAATTCAAGGAGAGAGTTTCAGAGCTCAGCTGTTGAATAGAAGAAAGATTGGGAGTATTGTTTCATTCTTGGGTTTGAAAGTTGCACAGAGTAGGGGTGGGATTGTGTAGCAAGATGGGAGTTACCCTACATAGAGGAGGTGGTATACACTGACAGAGCTCTGAGGAACACTGATTATTGTAATAGGGGTTGGATAGGGACAGTGATGCAACATTGCGGCGAAGAGAAAAAGATTGCAGAGAATCGGTGAGTGGACATGAGTTAACCCGTCGTCCAACACCAGCAACGGCAGTGAGCCATCAGTAGATAAATCACTCCCCAGTCCCAGTGACGGCTGCCAGCCGTCAGTAATATACGATCCTTATAACTACCGGTATCAGGCAGTACCTGGTACCACAACGTTTGAGCTCTGCTCTAAGACCTTGGCAACACTTCTCAGCTTATATCCAATCCCCCACAGGCTGGAAGAGGCAGTATTCCTCCATCTTTTGAGGTGGGAGGTTCTTATATCTTGCCTCTGAAGCCAGTTTGGCCACATTGCTTGGGACTGGGGCTACATTTATGCTAGTACCCTATGGTACAGTAGGGGTTAATGAAGAGAAAGGCTTTCCTTTCTACTTTGTTTAGATGTGCTGTGTAAGAGGAATCTCCCAACAAATGCAGAGAATACTCAATACATAGACACACTGTGCCTCTGTACAGAGCAAGAGGCTAGGGCAGGTGGGGTGGAGTAGTCTTGCCACCAGACTGGTAATCCAATGGTCCAGGTTCGAATTCCGATGTAGCAATGGGAAGATATTATTGGGGTGGAATTTGTACTGTTCCTAGTATCAGTGCATTACCACAAAGCCCACCGAAATGCCCCCAAAATACCCTCGTTGTTCCCTGATTAAATAGCACTGTATGAATATTCCCATATTCAAAATATGCTACAGGGGAGCAATACCTATTGAGTTATTAGCTCAATAGGTGGCATTCTGAGAGTGAGGGCCTGAGTCTTGGGGTTGAGACAGTGAAGCACGAAAGCGAAGAAGCTCTATATATATGTGAAGGCAAGATGGCAAAGGCAGGTTGCAACTTCACATGTCTCACTCCCAAGACTGTAACGAGACCTCACGGGCTTCACCGTGTTGAAAGGTTGAATGTACACGCTCTCAGCCTATGCCTGAAAGGGAGTAAGTTGGAATATAGGGGAAAAAAAAACTGAGGCAGTTGAGCACACCCAGCTTCTGGGAAGCCGTTTTAGCAAGAGTGCTAATATGGTCTTGCCAAGAGAGATCAGTAGAAAATGAGACTGAGAATACTGAGAGAAGGTCAAGAGTTGATTTTTGTATTGTTGAAGTATATACTATTTAACTAGTTTTTCAGAACAACCCAGCGTGTAGTCACGCTATAAGTCACGTGACGAAGCCATAGAATGCCTATCTTCTTATATTTCAATCATTTCTGATTAGGGCCGAGACAACCTTGTTACTTTCTATTCCAATGACCCAATTTCTCCTTCTATCTACCCGTAACAGTCTTCCACAAGGCTATCATATATTCTTTAACAATACACAAATCAACCCATCATCTTCTCTCAATATTCTTGGTGTATCTTGTTCATCCAATCTTTCATGGAAAGATGTGGTTCCTTACTCCCGAACAGCTTAGTGTTCTGTGTAGTGGCACTGTGCACCCATGTATCGAGTATTATTCTCACGTGTGGGGAGGTTCCACCCATACCGCACTTCTCGAAAAAATAGTCAGAAGCAATTCACCTCATCAACTCACTTCCTCTTACTAGTTCCCTACAATATATTTTGATACACTGCATCTTGCATCTCTTTCACTCTTATATCACTAATACAACAATCAGTTTATTTAGAGTTCTCTCTCTCCCTTGTGGCGAGTGCTAGGCACCTGCCTTTCAACACATTCCCACTCCTATTCTGTACAGCTCTCCAACCCAAGAATTTGCAAATTTCGGGGGGAGACACTCAGAACAGGCAACCTGCATTTTTTCTCCTTCATATACATATCAAAATAAATTTACAAAATAATCTTAGAATATATACAGGATTGATATTAAGTATTACCATTGCTAACCCTATCCAGGAGAAGCAACTTACCCCGAGATAGAGAGAGAGAGAGAGAGTATGTGATAGAGTACGAACCTGTCAAGGGTGTAACTGGAGATCCAACAACTGATTACAGTTCCAATGTGCATAGCAGTCTGGGTGGTTGAGAACAGGACTCGCCGGTCACACGTTAGATCCCACTGGTAAGATAATCATCATTATTGTTGTATAAAATCAAAGACTTTTATTACGATTGGGTTTAGATAAGTTGATAGTTAATCATAGACTTCACTCTATTTAATAAACCTCTAATATTCAGTATATAATATATCAGTTAAATTAGCATTCTCGTTCCAGATCAACATTAGTTCAAACATGAGATTGGACTTGTATTTTATGAAACACAGTGTATAAACCCATTCTTCAGAATTATAAATTCCCACAGCAATTTATTAGTGAGCACTATTCACTGATTGACTGACTTCGGCCTTGAATTTCAGGTCACACTAATACTTCAAAAAGAAAGGAAAGGAAATCATACCAATGTATTCTGTGCTATTTTTAAATTAATATATATAATTGTGTTTTGGTAGCATGCTACCGTCCGTGATATATTTATGCCATGATAATCAATTTCCTTATAACACAAAGAAACCTTTCCAAATGGGTGGGGAACGTCTGCCTTATGCCCCTTTCCCACTGGTGCGACAATTCACGATTTTCGTCGCCGATGACTTAGTTTTGTCAAATTAGCAAGAATACGTGCGACGTTCACGATTTTGACCGTTTCAAACAGATGACAAATTATACTCGGCTAAGATGTCGCCGATGTCGGCGATGCAATCGCCGACCTTCTGCGACGTTATAGGCGAAGTGAGCGATGTTTCGCCGATGACCTCTGCGAGGCATGTCACATTTTCATAAATATCTTGCGAAATCATGCGAGGATGAAAGAAAACTCACCGTATGTTCTGCGACGTTTTCGGCGATTCAAGCGATGGTTCGGCGTATTGAAACCTGGATGGGGGTAAACGTCTTAAAACAGTAGGCTGAACGGGGCCGAACGGATTATAGGCAAAGAGAGAGGGAGAGAAATAGAAAAAAACAGCGAGGTGGGCTCAATGTTTAATGTTTGCGTTACGGCTTAAAAATTGAGCCCACCTCGCCTTTTTTTGTTTTCTCTTTCTCTCCCTCTCTCCTCGTTTTTTGTTTGTTTTCTATTTCATCCATGGCCCTCCATCAAGCATATAAAGCACCCCCCAACACCCTCCTTCAAGATCAATTTGTACATTTGTCGATAGAAAAATATCCTGGCCGAAGGCCGGTTCCTCAATAAGTACAGGCTCGCTATCGCTAACCAGGAAAAACTTGATGCCTAAATGACACGAAAAGTCTTAATATTGACAACGAAATGGGGTGAAATGTCTTAAAATCGCCAAACTAATGGGCCGAACGTCATGAAATATGAAAACTAATGGGGTTAACCAGAAAAACGACCCATATTCCCTTAATTCGGAGATTGGCAAAGAGAGAGGGAGAATACAAAAAAAAAAAAAAAAAAAAAAAAAAAAGGAGAGAGGGAGAGAAAGAGAAAAGTAAAAAAGCGAAGGTGGGCTCAATTAGACTAAGCCGTAACGTAAACATTGAGCCCACCTCGCTGTTTTCTCTTTCTCTCCCTCCTCGTTTTTTTTTCTTCTCTTTCTCTCCCTCTCTCTTTGCCTATAATCCGTTCGGCCCCGTTCAGCCCACTGTTTTAAGACGTTTACCCCCATCCAGAATTCAATATTTTCCTGGTGAGCGGTAGCGAGTCAACATATATATATATTTTTGTTTTGGGAGCAAGCTAAATTTGTATATTTTTCGATAGAAAAATATCTCCGGCGAAGCCGGATTTCTCCATATAATGCTGGTTCGCTATCGCTTGCCAGGAAGATATCGATACTTGGATGGGGATAAACGTCTTAAAACAGTTGGCTGAATGGGGCTGAATGAATACAAACCAGAGAAAGAGAGAAAATGGGAGAAAGAGAAAACAAAAAACAGGTGAACCCCCCACGAGAGGTGCATAGAAAAAAGGGTTCATCAGGTTCACTATAGGCCTAATAAATTTTGTTTACCCACCTCGCCGAAGGTGCTCTTTGGCATCGTCGATGTTCTCGGAACATCTGAGAGCATCGGCGAGCAGAGCATCTGAGAGCATCGGTGAGCATCCATGCAGCGTTGCAAAGTTTTTTTTGTGCGAAACCCTCCGCGATGTCTCGCCGATGTCGCAGATGATCGCAGAAGCCCTCGCAGATCCCTCGGCGATGCTCGACGATGCTTGCGAGGGCAACCAATCCTCGTGAGTCCTAGTCCAAAAAATGTAACGGTCCGAACATTTGCGACGACCCTTGCGAGGCCTTGAGAGGCCTTGAGAGTCAAACGATATTTCATGAGAGGTGTTGAGACATGTCACGAATGTGCCAATTTATTGGTGTCGGCGACGAAAATCGTGAGTTGTCGCACCAGTGGGAAAGGGGCATTAGGGGTATTGGTGGCAGTCATTGGCGTACATAAGGATAGAGGTGAAAGCGTAACGTCACACAGTTATTTCGCCGCGTGTCCTAGGGATTTGGTGGCAGCACTGTTGTAGGGCATACAACCAAAATATCTCAGTCGTTTTTCCTTATTAGATACTCCTTGATATCTGTGTGCCTGGCTTGTCTGTAATGTTACCAAAGTTAAGGGAAAATCCGCTAAATGAGGTGGGCAATAGATTAACCCTCTCACATCCGGACGCGATTTTTTAGCCTATTAGGGATACTTTAAATCCTTTGTTACCGTCGAGGGTATCTATAAACCTTTAGTTTGTTTACTTCAACCTCTGCAGTTGTCTTTGAGTTAGCTGTGGGCAGAAAACTAATTTTGGAGAAGTAATTATAACAGTGAGAGTAATCTTTTTCTTATTGCTAATCTGGCAACCTCTGCGTCCTATGGTCGTGAGAGGGTTAAAGAGGGAACGTCTTTAAGAGTAAATTAACCCTTAATTGGCGGTGCGCAACTTATGTCGTGTGAAATAAATTTGGACTAAGTGGTGGTTCACAACTTATGTTGTGCGCCATTTTCAGCATGTAATGTTGCTGAGAGAGAGAGCTGAGCGGTGTGAGGAGCCTAGCAACTCTATGACCACTCACGACCACCGCGGTGGACCAACTGAGGTGACTCCCACCCTTCCCTCCCCTCTCTCACTCGCTACACAGGGAATTATGTAGGGAAATTACCTAATTACAGGGTTTTTGCACTCGTGTTGCACGATCGTTGCAAGAGAACCAGCGGTCGTACAAGGATGGTTCGGGTGTCATTGGAAAGCTCTGTTTACGCCCTTTCAGGGATAGATACTTGTTTTACGCTCTGGGTCTTATTTAGGCATGAAGATGATCACGTAAACAACCCTATTTAGGGTAAAAACACCCCGCTGGGCGCTACGGTCCGCTAGACCGCCTAGCCCGCCAATAAGGTGTTAATGTTGGTAAAAACACTTGTACATTATTTAATATAAATTAGATATATAAAAGCAAGAGGAAAACATTAAGTATACCTGTAAACTATAAAAAATACCTATATATGATGCAAGCTGTATAACTCCAAGCAACACATCAAGAATTAAAATGTAATTTTGAATATATAGTATTATTTACATGTTATGTAGATGTTAATTTGTAAAGTTGCACTAAAACTGGACATTTACACGAAATACGTTCTTAGGTTATACTTATGACATCTAGGGATATTTTGTCCCAGCATGTTTGACATTGGTAACTCCCGAATTTCGCAACAATGGCGGGGGTTGGAGGAGGTTTCCTTGTGAACCTCGTCATAATGACGAAAATTTCACGATGATCTGGCATTTACAGTAGCCTCTTCTTATGTCTGTTTAACTCTGTCATGTGTACAGTCTCTGGATGACGTCCAATTGAATATTAATAGCGTTATTAGTACAAGCTAGGGATTATTACAAATTAATGGGCACCGTCCCATTTTCCTTTGCAATAGTGCTGCCATCTCTCGAATGCGTGGATCACTATTTACAGATTTGTGGCGTCTCTCTTCCCTCTCTATACTTCTGTACTCTTTGGTATGAGATGTTCATTGCTCCAGTGTCGGCAACACTGTAGGTGTTATGTGGAAAGCAGAGAGTCTATAGGAGAGGGGAGTCTTCCTATGTATTCTATTAACCCTCTCACATCCAGACGCGATTTTTGAGCCTATTAGGGATACTTTAAAGCCTTTGTTACCGTCAGGGGTATCTATAAACCTTTAGTTTGTTTACTTCAACCTCTGCAGTTGTCTTTGAGTTAGCTGTGGGCAGAAAACTAATTTTGGAGAGGTAATTATAACAGTGAGAGTAATCTATTTCTTATTGCTAATCTGGCAACCTCTGCGTCCTATGGTCGTGAGAGGGTTAATAAAAAGGTGCCTCTAAACGTTGCCAGTTACCCTTTTTCGAAAATGTTTTCAGCGCCATCTATTGCAGGATTCCAGAACTACTCAACATGATTAAATCTACGGATGTATCCTCCATTCTGTTTTTTTTTTAATTATATGTACAGTTGGCCAACTTAGTCCTGCGCAAAAATGTTGTGGTGTGTGGAGGTGTGTGGCATTGCATCCGTAGTAAACAACGTAGTTTTATGAATGAATCCCTCAAACCGAAAGACGTGTGATAGGAGGGACATGATTGGTAGAGGTGAGGAATATCGTAAAGTTCAATTTCCTTTCATTTTTGCATTATTGCAAGTTAGTATAATTTCCAGAAACACGTTGAGTATTAAGGAACATTAAATACAGATGTTTCAAATTAACATCAATACATAACTATACATAAATACACTTCGCAGGAAGGTTAGTGTGGTGGTGGCAGGAGGGTGGGAATTCGAATCAGTTCAATCGAGATGGTGCGGCGGGACTACATAACTAACAAGTGAATGGTTGTTTTCAAGATGCCTGTATACTGATTACAATAATTTAGCTTAAAAAGTCTGTAGAAAGTAAAATGCTTAGTAATATTTTATTGTACGGACTTATTACCAATAGTATTATGATCTGAACTTATGCCTGTATGAATGTATAGTTTCTGAAATATCGTATTTACCGTATGAAGCTTTACTTTTATAAAGATTGCAAATAACCTATAAAAAATGCTCCCTGGTAAAGTATGGATTTTTCCTTTGTGTATGAGAGGTCCTTCTTAACCTATGCAATAGGATGACGCAATTGGACAATCCTAGCAATTACCAGAAGATTGTAAGAAATATCTAATGGATTTTCACGCTAACTAATTCGCTATACCGTACTTCTTACAGTCTTTTGTAAAGGCCCATAAATTGTAATAGCTTTACCAAACCCAGAATGAGCCCCTCTCGTCCTTCCACACGCCCATGGTTGTGTAGGTAGTGGTGGTGGTGGTGCGGGCAAGTAAACTAGCACATTGTTGAGTGACTAGTTGCTACTTTTAGGTAATTGCCACCATTTTATTACATAATGCAATAACATTAATATACTATATAGAATTGCAGGGATTTACAGTATATATATTATTTTTACCAACCAGGTAGTTTACTGCACTCCGGTACTCATTTGGTGATAACAAGACAGGTATCAATCAAACCCATGCACAACAACATTCATTGAATCAGAATACCAGACAACAATGTGATCGGCTTATAGTGAACAAATGAGGATAGGATCATAACATAGTATGAAACAGCATAACTTCAGATAAGAAGGAACAAAATACACTCTGCCACTTGGAGGTCAATAGAATACTTTTACTACATAGAATTTCCTAACACACGGTAAAACTAGATATTTGATTCATATTTTGTTTATCATTGTATTGATAATAGAAAAATGAGAATCCTTAAAATGTCCGTTAACTTCTGACTATTAGAGGCCCTTCCTAAGCTTAATACAATACAATAAAGTAACTGGAACAATAAATAAGTGATCATCGTCTTGAAGAGGGTTATTGAGTATTATATAATACTCGTGTTAAAAAAGATTCTTTTGAAACTAAATGTCATATGCTGGCGATAACTGGGAACACATAAATGTAGATATAGTTTGCAAGCGCTTAAGATCTTAACCCTTAAAAAGCGGCTCACCACATAAGTCGAGTTAAATAAAGCTGGACTATGTGGCGGCGCTCGACATAACTCGAGTGGCAATTTCAGCACGTAATGTTGCTGAGAGAGAGAGACAAGTGGTGGCAGGAGAGTAGCGAATGTATGACTGCTCCAGACCACCGCGGTGAACCTACTGACACGAATCTCACCTCCCTCCTACCTCTCTCACTCGCTATATACGGAATTGTATCGGGAAAGTGGCTAATTACATGCTTTTTGCACTCGCGTTGCACGGTTATTGCAAGAAAACTAGCCATCATAAAAGGATCGTTATGGTGTCATTCGAAAGCTCTGTTTATGCCCTTTCAGGGATAGATACTTGTTTTACGTTCTGGGTCTTATTTAGGCATGAAAATGATCACGTAAACAGCCCTATTTTGGCTAAAAACACCCCGCTGGGCGGTACATATAAATAAACCACATAGGCCGCTCGTAAAGGGTTAAAAAACAGTTACCGATAACTAGGAAATGCATATTACTGGAGGGGCTATCCTATTATGCATTGTGTAACTTGAGTACACATATCGAGTGATTATATCGGTACACGTTTTAAGATTCCCCGTGTGGGGGATTTCTATGAATAATTCTGTCCCTTACCACACTAATCAAAATTAAATAAAGAAAATGGAAGGAATAAACTTAAATAAATAGATAGGTTACCTGGATGTTATATAAAGATGGTATGCCTATCTTCTCAGAAACCCCTAGCTAGACATTGTATAAATGCCCATATATATCAATCGACTTAGCTATCACTGGGCTCCTGGTGTTGATCAGAGGATCCCGACTATGGTAGGTAGGTAAGCAGGGAGTTAAACGTTCCTAAACGCTCCTAAACTCCGGGCCGGACACAGGGAGCGAAGCGAGAGGTCACCAGACCCTTGTTGGTAGTTCCAGGTTTTAAAGAGATCTGGTCGGGATTTTAATTCCGACCCCTAAGTTAACTATACAAATTTGTTACAGAGGGTTCATTCCCTTTTCACGAAATTATATAAACAATAATCAGCAGTTAACTTATATAATTATCAAGGTAAACATCGTTTTACAACGATTTAGTGAATATAATATCAAGAAATTAACGACCCTAAAGCAAACGGTGGATCGCGTATGGGGTCGCGGGAATATTTAAACTGATCCTCTTTACAGTTCTTCTAAACTTATTTCTACAAGGTTTTATAACTAAATTAACTTGGCCAAGGTAATCTTATACAGTACTAAATTACTTAATATTAATTAATCTCTACAATATATACAATCACCGGGTTCTGGTAGGAAATTGTTCACTCTAGTGAGGTTACCCTATCGGAAGGTTGTTGCCAACAGTCCCCAGATACCGGTGTAGTCAATTTATTTCTCACAGATTGGGGCCCGGCGAAGTATGATGTGTTGCATCATGTTATATCCCCTGCGGCTAACAAATCACATCAATTTCTTCTAGACCCCGCCGCAGCTGCTCTTTGTGGTCTTGGGCTCCCTATTACTATGGGTTGCTGTTCTTCCTCCGGTGGGATGGCGAGTTCCATAGGTATGAGCCGATCTACAGTTCGGAGAGTGGTTTGTCCTCGAGGTACAACCTTAACGGTTCTGATAACTCCTTCGGAATCAGGATAAACTTCTTGGATCCTTGCTAAGGGCCATTTAGCGTGAGGTTGGTCCATTTTCAACAAGACTATGTCTCCCACTTCAGGTTTGTGACGGTTACTAGCAGAATTCGCTCCATAATAATACCTCTCCCGTAGGCTCAAGATATATTCTGATGCACAATGTTTGTTCCAGGCGTCCAGTATTTTGCAGAGTTTATGGTAGCTTCGTCTCAAGTGTGCATCTGCTTCATTAACGGAGGGATCCACTAATTCCTCGGTCACGTCCAAACGGGGGACTGGGTCCAATCGTCTACCATATAATAAATGAGCCGGTGTTAAGGCCTCATTTCCAGATTGGAGTCATCTTGATACGTTAGTGGTCGATTATTTACTCTGGTGACAACAGTTGTTAACTCATCCAAGGTGACTTTGGACTTGTGAAGAACCCTTTTCAGGCACGATTTCACGATACCTATCATTCTCTCTGTAAATCCATTTTGCCAAGGGGATCTGGGAGTTGTGAATGACCAATAACAATTTCTAGAATCCAACATTCGCTGTACTGCGTTGCTCTTTAATAGTTCAGAAACCAATGGTGATGCGCCCACAAAATTTGGCCCATTGTCACTAATCAAACGTCTAGGACAACTTCGCCGAGCGGCAAATCTTCTAAATAAATTTATAAAGGTTTCCGAGCTCATGTCCTCCGCTATTTCCAAATGGATAGCCCGAGTGCTGGTACAGGTGAATAGACATATGTAAACCTTCTTGGGTGGACCATCATCTCCTGTGAGAGTGTTGGCACCAGTATAATCTATACCTGTTACCTCAAACGGTGTTCTTTGGTTAATGCGGTTTGGCGGAAGAGCTGGTGGTCCAGGGTAAGGAATAGCTATAGCTGTATACCTCTTGCAAATAATGCAATTCTTGATACAGCGTTTAACAGCTTGTCGTCCCTGGGGTATCCATTATGTTTGGCGCATATAGGCTAGAGTGTCTGCTACCCCACCGTGTTTAGTGGTTTCATGCACTTTTAAAACCATCAATTTGGTGAGGTCGCAATCCTTGGGCAATAGGATCGGATGACGAGTTTTGAGGGGTACATCAGCTTTACCAATACGACCTTGACAACATATTAATTCTTGATTGTTAACTCCTCCTCATACTTTCCAGCTTGTATCCTTTTGATCCAGTGGGTAAGTGGGTCTAATTCCTCCATCTTTACCTTCTTGCTCAGGAACTTAAACACAAATTTAGTTACAGTTAATAGTTTGTCCAAATTGGAGAACTTGGTGATGTCAATAACTGAAGGCTCTCGGATAATTATTGGGTCCATATGAACTTGATCATCATTAACATTCTAGTATGATTTTTGTTCTGGCCAATCACTCTGACGTAGCCAAACCGGACCCTGAAACCACAGAGTTTCGTTAATCAGTTTCTTGACACTAACACCTCGGCTCACCAAGTCAGCCGGATTATCCTTGGACTTAACATGCATGAATGTATAGTTTATTTACAGTTCCTTTATTTTGTGTACTCTGTTACGCATATAAACTATGTGGCTATCATCCTTAGCTATCCAGTGCAAACATATCTCACTATCTGTCCATATATATGTCTCACCAAATAAGGGAAACCTACCCTTCAAATAAGTAGCTAGCCTAGTTCCCAATTCAACAGCGGTCAGCTCCAACTGTGGAAGGGTACATTATTTTAATGGCACTACTCGGGATTTGGACATAATCATAGTAGATTGGACTTCAGTGACACAATAAGCTACTGCACCATACGCCTTAGACGAGGCATCACAAAATACGTGCAATTGAGCACACTCATTATCAGAGGTAGGATCACATCTTCTAGGAAACTTGACTGAGGATACCTTCTCATATTCCACCTGCAATTTGTTCCACTCTTCTGTATACTTTTCAGGTAATGGAGTATCCCAACTCAATGCTTCTCTCCAGGCCTCCTGAACTAAAATCTTCCCTTTAATTGATATGGGACTAAATATGCCCAATGGATCGAACATCATAGAGACCTGACTTAAGAGTGTGCGTTTTCTGAGTTTTACATCGGGAAACTTGAGGGGCTTTAGAGACATCTCATCAGTAGTTGTCTTCCACAGCAATACTAGTACTGGTTGATATTCTGGTATTTGGTAGTCAGGATAGGCTCCTCTTATCTGGTCCAAAAGAATATGAGAGCTTGAATTCCAACTTTGTAGTGGCATATTGGCTTTATTACATTCTTGCCTTGCCAAATTGTAGATTTCAATCACCTCTTCTTCACTGTCGGCAACTCCCTGAAGATTATCCATGTAAAACAGTTGACCCATTTCCGGTTTCTCTGTCTTCTGGAATGATATCTCAAAGTGCTGCACAACAAGAAAGGACTAGAGCAGGAACCAAACAACACTGACCGAAAGCGGTATTCTTTTATCCGCCCACCAGGCTGAAAAGGATCTTCTGGCCAAAGGAATATTGTGAATTTGCGGTCCTGCTCCTTTAACCCTATTCTCAAAAAGGCTTTGGAGATATCTGCCACAAACCCAAATCTCTTCGTCCTGAATTTTAAAAGTACATCACCCAGTATTTCAGTCAGATTTGGTCCTACATAGAGACAATCGTTTAGACTTGCTTCATGCTTCGCTGCTCGAGAACTGCAGTTAAATACCACTCTGATGGGGGTAGTACTGGAGTCCTTAATTACAGCATGATGAGGAAGATAATGACCCTCTTTATGGTTTATTCCACCTGGGACCTCCTCAATAAAGTCATTTTCCAACTGCTCTTGAATTATTTTATGATAAATTTCTAGTCGTTCAGGATGTTGACGCAATCTCTCCACCATTTTATTTAATTGACATCTTGAACTCTGGTAGTTAGTTGGTAATTAAGGGGCATTTATCTTCCATGGAAGTCCTACCCAGTACTGGCCATCCTTATACTCAACTGTGTCTAGGCAGTGGTTATATGTTAATATGTCTTCAGGGGTGGGAAGATCTGCTTCTATACCCACAGTGTCCAGGTCCCAAAGTTTGTGAACAGGTTCTTGTTGCTCCTCCAGAATGTCTCCTAGTTGTGATGGTATTAATTCTGCACCAATTCTAGCCAATACCAGGGATTGGGCAGGAGTCACAAAAACTGGATCCATCCGGTTGTCTGATTCACTTGGGCCACATGTGGGTAGAGATCCCATTATTATATATCCACCTGATGAAGAAATTAACTGAATACCGTGCTTCCGAGTCATTTTTCTCAAGAAGCGACCACAATAGTCGGAGCCGATAATCAGTTGAATTGCACCTAATACATCAGACTCTATAGTTCGGTCTGCTAGTTGGACACCCTTCTTTGTTAAGAAGTCAGATGCTTCCTTTAAACCCTTATTTACCACAGAAGTGTTCATGTCTTCCTTAACCACCGCAGTCACCTTACATTTATATTTGCCCAATCTAATCAGGGGTTTAACCACGTCAAATGTTTGTGTTTCCTTATTTGACAAAAATCCAGTTATTGCCATGTTCACTCTTCCTACTGTTGGCAAATTCATGGCTCTGACAATATTTCCGGCAATGAAGGTCTTTTGCGCTCCAGTATCAAAGAGTGCTTTGACTGGCATAACCTTTTTTCCTCTGATCAGTTGAACCTCGACTGTAGGAGTAGCTGCCGGCGTATGCATTGGGTTTCCAGTGGTCAGGGTCATATTTATACTTGTCGTTTTGGGTTGTACTACACTGATCTTGGGACACAATGCGGTATGATGTACACCAGTCTTGCACCGAAAACATACATTTAATTTAGTAGCACATTCCTCAGTAGAATGTCTTGTGCTAAGGCAAACAAGACACTTACCTAGTTCGATGAGTCGTGGATGTTTAGCCTTTAGATCTGGGTAAGTCCTACAATACACTGTGGAATATTGTTCTGAACATAACATACACATCTTCCGGGTTTCTTGGTTTACCACTGGTGTGGGGTTAATATCTCTGGTTACTTCTTGGGTCACTGGAGAATTGAGACGAGAATTTGTTCTCCCAAACACCTTTTGTTTTTGATACTGTACTAGTTTGATTATTCTGCTGGACGGATGTCACATAGGTACCAACCTCTTCTTTCTTGAATGGTTTTTCTTTTTCCTTAGTCCCTGCTGTAGCCACTTTTGTGTATTTAACCTTGTTGTCTCCTTCCTTGATACCGGTATCTTTCTTTGAAACTTGCATGTGTTTACACAGCTCTGTTAAACCCTCTTCTATCTCTTGATACGTGAAGTAGTTCTTCTTATACCTGTGGTGCAATTCATCACAGGTTGAGAGAGCTTTTGTTGTACAATATGGTTCAAGAGCCAAGAAGCTGAGTCAAGATCTTTCTGGGTACTAAGTTATTTTAAAACGCAATTCAAGCTGATCCGGAATGATTGAAGATCCTGGTACATAATATGCTTTGGTCCTGATAAATCCAGCAATTTGTAAACTAGGCGCTGTAGAGTCAACTCCGTATCTTTAAAATTCTCCTCGAGTACTTCTAGAGCTGCTGTATAATTGGCATGTTTTTTTTTTTTTTTTTTTTTTTTTTTTTTTTTTTCTATATTCCAGCTTACTTCCTCTCGGGCATAGGCTGAGAGCCTTAACATTCACCGCTTTACAATGCACAGTGAAGCCCGTGAGGTCTTGTTCCAGTCTAGGGAGTGAGACATGTGAAGCACGTAGAGCACAACGAGCACCTGCCATCTTGCCTTCACATGAGGCACGGTGCTCACTCCTGGCCCGAAACGACCCCATCTCTGAAGCCACCTCGTTCCTGTGCTTCACAGTCTCACCCCCTACACTCGGACTCTCACACTTACACACACACAACGCCACCTGTTGAGCAGATAACTCACCAGGCATTGCACCCCTATAGCATATTTTGAATATGGGAATATTCATACAGTGCTATTTAATCAGGGAACAATGAGGGTATTTTATTGACGTTTCGGTGGGCTTGTGGTAATGCACTGATACTAGGTACAGCACAAATTCCATCCCAATAATATCTTCCCATTGATACATCGGGATTTGAACCCGGGACCTTTGGATTACCAGGCCAGTAGCAAGACCACTCCACCCACTATGGGAAGTTCCTTGATAAGATCCAATGCAAAACCCTTAAGTTGACCCAATAAGTATGAACATTTATTTGCTGCAGAAATATCTAACCTGTCATGAACTAAACCCTTAAATTTGTCCCAAAAGGTATTCCAATCAGATTGCCCATCAAATTCAGGTAAGGTTATAGGTGGCAACTTAACCCTTGTCTAGCGGGGGGTTTTGGGTTTATTTGGGCATATTCAGGCCCTCCTGAATGATAAATCAAGTATCTGCATGAAAAGAAATTTATTCAGCAAACAACTAGGCGCTAAAAGCTTCAAAATGAGACCAGAATGAGCTACATAGCACTCGTGGTTCTCATACAGTGATACCAGTAACATTTTAGCGTATAGCGGCATATTTTTTCCAGCTATGCTCACTACTGGCTACACTGCCGGCCTCTCGAGAACACAGGGAACATGAGTTAATGGGCGGCGGTAAGCCCTGGGAGTTGGCTGTCTGGCCCGCTGCAATCCCGGCCATTTGCACTCGATTTTAACCCTTTTAAAGCCTTAATAATGCTCCTAACTTGCTGCAAATTGGAGGTGGACTTAAGTCCGCCCCCGATCTTTAAGGGTTAAAGCTTTGTTGTCCCGGAGCCGCAATACCATTACTGGTACCATTGCTCCCTGTCCCGGTAACTGTCTCTGTCGCCAAGGATTCGAACCCAGCTAGTTGATCCAAATAATGTTCACGAGCATCTGTATAGGCTCTCTGTATTTCTTCAAACTTTTCAGATTGCTCTTGTTTGATGCAAAAGTCCTCCAATTTATTGAAAGACACTTCATAATTATCCCACCGGGTTTTCAGATCTTGGTTTTGAGACTTTAACAGTTCCCTTGGACAGGGGTCACGTCTTTTTACCTCCTGGCAATTATTTAATGGTCTAGTTACACAGCCTAATTTCCCCACCATAGATTTTTTCAAGAGTATCACAGTCATTTTGGAAAATGGGTAATTATTTTTGGACTATTATTAATGTTTATACTGAGGACTAGTTTTCAACAATCAAATCGACATAATTATAGCCTAACGCATAATTAATTTAGTTGTTAATTTTTAGCATTACACACGTAGACCTACCAATACTTGCTACAAACTTAAATGTCAAATTAGGCTAGTTGGAAATTATTAGTCTTCAGTATTACTGCCCTAATACGTGGGAATTCACAGTAGTAGGGGGAGGGAATCAATTATTAATTATTAAAGTTAAGATATGCTCCGTCCTGAGCAGTTAGCCGGTCGACCTAGTCTCACAGACGCAGGTAACATTAAGGACGTAAACATAAAAATGGTCAAAAATATAAAAAATAGGGAAATGTATAGACTGGAATTGTGTTCAAAAGAAGAAATTTTAGTTATTAATTAATTTAGTAATTAATTAATTTAGCTGTGAGTTGGAACCTGTGGTAGTAGCATTTTCTAAGGGGGAGGGATCATATTTGTTGTTTATTACATTTTGGATATGCTCCGTCCCGAGCATATAGCTGGTCGACCTAGTCTGCCAGACGCGGGTGACATTAAGGACGGAAACATAAAATGATCTAAATTGAAAATAAATGGGGAAATTTAGGGACTGCAACGCTGCTCAAGCTCCTAGTTTCACAAACGCCAGAGGACGCAACGTTGCAGAACCTCCTAATAGTCCTCTACCACAGGATTGAACCACCATCCCCTTGGGCTTAAGAGTGATAATGCCAATGACCCACGGCCATTGTCTGGTAAACTACCCAGCTGAGCCGCGAATCGACGATATACTCATGATATCGAGCTACCTGCACGGCTTGAGCCCGATGATTCCAGTGGATACCGTCCGGTCGAAGGTTTTGGCGATAGGGTCTGGCTCCAAACTGGAAGGTCTTGTAGCCACGCAGGAGACTTTGTAACCGCCGATTCACGGCCTGAAATATAGTTCTGTAATGACCGCGGGTGACTCCGGGCTCGCCCTCAGGGATGGGAGGCAGCTCTCGTGGCTCCAGGAGCACAACAGCCACTTTCGAGCCACAGCGCTGCTCGATTAAGCGGATGATGGCTGCTATGTTGTCCGTGATCTCCGACACCCGTACTGACTCGTGCACATCATTGCCCCCCAAATACAAAATTGTCAATTGGTGAGGCCAGTCCAGCACACGATTCAGCCGTCTGTCGGTGAGGAAATCACGGGCCCTACCTCCTGAAGCCCGATAGCACCTCACCTCACAACTAGGGACCTCGAAATGTCGTGGGATCAGACTGTGTCACACGAAAGCTACCTTGTACATCCCAGCTGTTATTAAATGAATCCTAACTTAACCTAGCCTACAGTCAAGTGGGATCCTCACTCAGGGCACCAAAATGTGGGGGATTTCTATGAATAATTCTGTCCCTTACCACACTAATCAAAATTAAAGGTTGATATACAGGAGACGCAACAATATAGGTAGCACATTTATAATGGTAGTTTTGGGTTCCTATCATCATATGCTTAATTTCTATATACATTTTATCCCCGGGGGAAAAAACAAATCTTGGGATTTTTCATTTATTTTCTTTGGATTTTTTTTTTTTGGTCATTAACCTAACCAAAAAACCTAACCTAACCTAACCTAATAGCCCTCAAATACATTTAGGTTAGGTTAGGTTAGGTTTTTTGGTTAGGTTAATAAAAAAAACAAATATCCAATACAAAAAATACAAAACCCAAGACTTTTTTTGTGTTTCCCGGGGATAAAAAGTATATAGCAATGAAGCATATGATGATGGGAACCCAAAACTACCATTATAAATTTGCTACCTATATTGTTGCGTCTCCTTGTATATTGACCAAATTAAATAAAGAAAATGGAAGGAATAAACTTAAATAAATAGATAGGTTACCTGGCTGTTATATAAAGATGGTATTGCCTATCTTCTCAGAAACCCCTAGCTAGACATTGTATAAATGGCCATATATATCAATCTACTTAGCTATCACTGGGATCCTGGCATTGATCAGAGGATCCCGACTATGGTAGGTAGGTAGGCAGGGAGTTAAAGGATCCTAAACTCGGGGCCGGACACAGGGAGCGAAGCGAGAGGTCACGAGACCCTTGTTGGGGGTTCCAGGTTTTAAAGAGATCTGGTCGGGATTTTAATTCCGACCCCTAAGTTAACTATATACAAATTTGTTACCGAGGGTTCATTCACTTTTCACGAAATCATATAAATAATTATCAGTATTTAACTTATATAATTATCAAGGTAAACATCGTTTCACAACGATTTAGTGAACATAATATCAAGAACCTAAAGCAAACGGCGGATCACGTATGCGGTCGCGGGAATATTTAAACTGATCCTCTTTACAGTTCTTCTAAACTTATTTCTACAAGGTTTTATAACTAAATTAACTTGGCCAAGGTCTTATACAGTACTAAATTACTTAATATCAATTAATCTCTACAATATATACAATCACCGGGTTCTGGTAGGAAATTGTTCACTCTAATGAGGTTACCCTGTCGGAAGGTTGTTGCCAACAGTCCCCAGATATCGGTGTAGTCAATTTATTTCTCACACCCCGTATTAATTCTCTCTCTCTCTCGAATGGTATGGACAACTCTGTCACTGATGGTAGGGCGCTCAAGAGAGTAATATCACGAGGTCAGCGTCACTCCAACCACTACCATGACTTAGATCACCGTCTTAAGAGTTCTGTATATCATTACCTCTACCTGCTACATTAGCGTTTTTAAACAATAGCAGCATGTATTATTATTCAATAAGAAACACTTTGGTAAAATAGGTAGCAAATATTCAATTTGCATGCTTATATCATTCACAATACCTATTCATAATTATTCACAATACTAACACCCCAAACATACAATAGCTTTTGCCAAATTTAGAATACCTTCTTCCAACCCTAGCTCATCCCTGCTCCATCATTACACCCCCAGGATTCCAGAGAATGGAAGGGGAAAACATATCCTTGATAAACACCATCCAGTGTAGGGATGCAACTAGCGCGGTTTTATTATGGTGATGATAATGTCGGTATTTTATGCTTGTATAATTTGGGTTGTATTTAAAAGACATCTTCTAAGTCTATATGCATGTTCTGTAGTATGTTATACATAATATATGAAACATAAACAACCAACACATTAAATATATGCATGTTCTGTAGTATGTTATACATAATATATGAAACATAAACAACCAACACATTACATATGCATGTTCTGTAGTATGTTATACATAATATATGAAACATAAACAACCAACACATTAAATATATGCATGTTCTGTAGTATGTTATACATAATATATGAAACATAAACAACCAACACATTACATATGCATGTTCTGTAGTATGTTATACATAATATATGAAACATAAACAACCAACACATTACATATGCATGTTCTGTAGTATGTTATACATAATATATGAAACATAAACAACCAACACATTACATATGCATGTTCTGTAGTATGTTATACATAATATATGAAACATAAACAACCAACACATTACATATGCATGTTCTGTAGTATGTTATACATAATATATGAAACATAAACAACCAACACATTACATATGCATGTTCTGTAGTATGTTATACATAATATATGAAACATAAACAACCAACACATTACATATGCATGTTCTGTAGTATGTTATACATATATATGAAACATAAACAACCAACACATTACATATGCATGTTCTGTAGTATGTTATACATAATATATGAAACATAAACAACCAACACATTACATATGCATGTTCTGTAGTATGTTATACATAATATATGAAACATAAACAACCAACACATTACATATGCATGTTCTGTAGTATGTTATACATAATATATGAAACATAAACAACCAACACATTAAATATTTGTTGGCGTCTCAGTTGCAGCCCTATTAAGGATAACTAATTTAGTCAAATTTATCAATTTTAACCCTTACACGGCTAATCAGACGACAATAATTTTATTTTGTTAATACAAGTACAACATTTCCATACTCGACTTCTGGACTTCTAGGAATCAAAAGATTCATAACAATATTAGTTAACTATTTACCTGGCTAGCTAGTTATAATATTCATTGCAAGACTATACCATCTTTCAATATTCGTTTGGACTAATTCACGCAATCATACCCTAATCAAATTCGCTCCAGTGCTCAATATGTGGAGTAAAATCAACTGAGTTACTTCTACCTCTTCGTTTTCTTAAAAATTAGCAGCCTTTCTCTTGTTTTTCACATTCCTTTGTGGATATATAGTTATATGAGAGAGAGAGAGACGCATGGATAACATAAAACAAGTGGGTGCCGGTATCATAAGTTATCTTATGTTCAATATCACTTCATATAAAGAAAAGCTTAACAGAATAACCCCTCGACTAAATCATACTTCCTTATTAGGCCTATCAATAAAAATGTATGAATACCTAATTACTCTCTTACAGCCTATGTATATACTGTATATACTGTCTATACTGTATATACTGTATATACTGTATATATAAAACAGTGGTAGTGGTGGGTTGGCCGCTAGGCTACCGTATTTTTAGGAGAAACAGGAGGATAATAGCATAACATTGTATACGTTTTAGCTGTATTAGGAAATTTTATTATTTCGTAGTGTTTTTAATACATTTGTGGTCCACGATTTAACTTATATTAGTTTCTTAACACTAGATTAGCGGGCTAGCGGTTTATTTATATGTACCGCCCAGCGGGGTGTTTTTAGCCAAAATAGGGCTGTTTACGTGATCATTTTCATGCCTAAATAAGACCCAGAGCGTAAAACAAGTATCTATCCCTGAAAGGGCATAAACAGAGCTTTCCAATGACACCATAACGATCCTTTTATGATGGCTAGTTTTCTTGCAACAACCGCGCAACGCGAGTGCAAAAAGCATGTAATTCGGCACTTTCCCCATACAATTCCGTATATAGCGAGTGAGAGAGGGAGGGAGGAGGTGGGATTCGTGTCAGTAGGTTCGCCGCAGTGGTCTGGAGCAGTCATACGCTCGCTACTCTCCTGCCACCACTTGTCTCTCTCTCTCAGCAACATTACGTGCTGAAATTGCCACACGACCTATGTCGAGCGCCGCCAGATAATCCAGATTTATTTAACTCGACTTATGTTGCGCACCGATAGTTAGGGGTTAATAAAGTAATTTATTTTTAGGACCGGTATCCAAGCCTGATGATGGACCAAGATAGTCCGAAATATTGAATAAGCTACCAAGATGAACACGGTGGTTGCCCTTATCCTCCTGTTTCTCCTATATATATATATATATATATATATATTGTTACGAGGGGAGCCGGGACAACCAAATGCTTAACTAGCCTAGCCCACAGCACGGTACTACCCTGCAACAGACACGCTCTTAATATCTGACTCAAACACCAAGACACGCAGGTTCTCTAGGAAAAATGGTTATCTTCCTCTTGGCTCTATTAAAAAGCAGCGACAAGGAGATACAAAAATATCTATTGTCCCAAAGTCTGGTAGATAATGAGTATAGTATTTCAGAGTACTTCTATTTTAAACTGCAAATAACTGAGGAAACATAACACTGCCAGCCTCCCAGACACTTCATAGTATGCCCAATCGCTTAGGAATTAGGAATAATATGAAGCAGAAATATGGGGAAAGTCTGAGCACTATCCTAACACATTATTATTATTATTATTATAATTATGAGATGCCGAAGTTTCCAACCAGGGTGCAGAAACACCATCAAGATGAATCCACACAAAACACCCGGAGGCACTGGAGAGAGACCACGGCAACTTAGGAACAAATAAAAACATATACTGTATACTGTACATATACACACATTAAACACAGACAACATATTAGGCAGTTGAGGATATCAAGCATAAATATAATACAATAAAATAGAATAAAATAAGTTTAAAAATTAAAATTAATGCTGCAAAAAAGCATTAACTCTAGACTTAAAAATGGAGATATGAGCTGAATTGACTAGCTCATTTGGCAACTTATTCCACAAGTCAACCATGGCCGGCACAAAACACCGTGAAAACTGTGTAGTAGAAAAATTTACACGGCTCATGGCAAGATCATTAAGATTGCTTGTGAATTTAGTTGCATGACCCCGGACATAGGGCCCAGACAGAACCCCATGTAAGGGATGCTGAGGGTTGTTAAAAACTTTAAATAAAAGACAAAGGGCACCAACTTTACGTCGATGACACAGATCAAGAGACAGATGAGGTAGAATAAAACTGATGGAATTTAGCGACCTGTCAAGCAACTTGAGATGGCAGTCAGCTGCTGACAACCAGACAGGTGAGCAGTACTCGAAATGTGGCAAAATAATGTGACGCCTACCAGCGTTGGCAGAATCGCCTCTCGTTAGCCACTAACGGACCGATGCAGTTAACAAGGGGCGCAACACTCCACCCCCCACCCCACCCCCCCGAGTCAGTGATGCACAATTTAAAACGAGAGTAAGAGCAATGATACCAATTTTGATCACAAACCTAAAACCGTCCCGTTTAAGAAAGGTCAGGGCCCTTCCCCACCTTAGGGGAAGTCCAAGGGTGAAGTAGAGTGTTTTAAGTGTCATAACAAGAGGCATTTCGCACGTTCCTGCCCTAGTAACCAACCTACTGCAGTCATGTCTTTGGCTAGCAACATTGGGGTGTCTCTGAGGTCTTCTGCATTTACCCGGGGTGATATGTCAGATGCGGAGGCACAGCCAGTGAAGAGGTGTCCGGAAGGCTTGAAACCTGTCCGCGATGCTTTTTGCGACCATAGAGGGCGTGGCAGCGTGAGTTGGGCTGGTTGCAAGCATGGGTTGGAGTTGTTGCGTGATACAGGTGCATCCCATACTCTGATGAAAAACTTTACAGGCAAACCTATAAACGCGGCACGGGTGGTTGTGGTGCAGGGTATTAATGCTACAAGGTCATACCCGTTGGTTAGAGTAGAGCTAGAGGTTGAAGGTGTGACACGAGAGTTGGATGTTGGAATCGTGGAGAAACTGCCAGTAGAGGGCGTCGACCTTCTTCTCCGCAACGACTTTGCGGTACCTGCTTCAGAGGTTCCACCCTTAGTCGGTGCCGAGAGGACGGCCGACGTGAGTAGGGAGGGGCAGGAGTTGGTCGAGAGGTGTCAATCACAGCAGATGGCGTGTGTTGTCACCCGATCTTGTGCATCTAAGGTGTCACAGCCTATTCCTCAGTCTCTAGACCAGCAGAGGAACGGTCGGAAGGAGAAAGCTAAAGTTGGGAGTTTTGTGAGTTTTGCTCCAGCGGCTCTTCTTAGCGACTTAGTACTTGACCCAGAGGTGAGCTCCGGAGTGGCCCCAGAACCTGTCACCCCTAGTGACATGGTTGGGCGTGATGGCACTCCGCGACAGAGTAGTTCGCAGGTGGAGGAGAGTTGTAGAAACGGGGCTATTGAACACGAGGACAGGGAAACATGTCATGTGAACCTGTTGGAGGAGTTTGTGAGGCAACCACCTGAGCAGCCTACTGTCCCTGCGTTGGTCTGCAGCGGCCAAGGTGGAGAAAGAGAGGGGGGCAGTAGGGCACAGGTGGAGGAGAGTTGGGATTGTCATGTCTCGGTGGAGCAGTGGGCGGGGGACACGAGTCTGGTGGCTGTGGAAGCGCTAGAGCACCTGCCTGAGCAGCAGTGTGCAACGCTCCAGCACCAGCTCGGTTCATACCCCACTGGTCGTGCCGAGCACCCAAGCTTCACAACTTAGGCGGTGCACGAGGTTCCGCTGGCAGGTCACTTGAGTGTTAGTCGACCGTTGACCTCGTTGTTTCGATGGTTCAAGGTGGGCAACGAGGCTTTGGCATGGTTGTCAGGCCAGGGTCGACCAATGGCTGCCAAGGGTGGTGGTCAGAAGGAGGACATTGAGCAGATTGGTGAGGTTGGCTGTGGAGTGTATGTGCCCGGTCGTCGCATAGCCTCCCAATGCTGCTCTAGTCTAATGCAACAGCCCTAACATAGACCGACTGTATCTGGCCATGTTGCTGAAGGCGGTGATACTGCGCAGGCAGATGTAGTCGTACGGAATGCGGGGGTGTGCATGTACGGTATCGGCGGGGAAGCCTTAGCAATTATGAACTATGGGAGTGACTGCACACCAGTGCACAGGTGGTACTGATTGTCCCTCTCATGACCTGGCTGTTCTAGGGACGAAGGTGGAGAAGGAGGGAGAATTTAGTTTAGAAGCTGCGGTCTCGGCTGGGTTGTGGGAGGGCACGAGGCATGTTGTTCTTCGAGATAAGTTGCAACCTCTTGTGTCTGAGCGCCAAGAGATGTTGTTTACTAGGCTGTGGCAGAACATCCGCATGATGTTGCTTTTCCAGGCCTAATGTACAGGGTAGAATCCGACATGGAGGCTGGAGACAGTGCAAGGCTCAAGTTAGTTCCCTACCGTATAAATCCTGCTCAACAGCCTGTCGTGAAAACAGAGCTAGACGACATGTGGAAAACGGGTCTGAGGGATAAAGGATATCGTGAGTGGTCGTTGTCAGTGAGTTTGCAACCTGAGTTGAGTGGCAAGATCCGTGTGTATGGTGATTGCAAGAGTGTGGAAGCATTATCCCTGACAGACGCCTATCCATTACCTAGAGTTGACGATACCATAGACCGCATCGGGGCTGCCTCGCTCGTCACAAAGGTAGAACTAGTGAAAGGTTATTGGCAGGCCCCGTTGCTGGAAAGAGCGAAGAGAAGTGCCAGTCTTGTGATGAACTGGGCAGTTTATCAGTGTCAGGTGTTGTTTTGCTGCCGGAACACAAGTTGGATGTGTGGCATGCTAAGGGCACTGATAATATTTTGGCTGATTGTTTGTCACGGGAGGGTTTGTTTGCAGGAGAACCCTCGCCGTTCAGTCAGTGTGTGTTGAGAGTGGAGAAAAATCAGGCTTGCCCCTGTAGAGCAGCCGTCAAAAACAACATTAAAATTAAATAAAAAAAATCACATAAAAACTCTTTCTTTTTGATAGTTAATTGTAAGTTGCCAATGTTATAGCTAAAGTCCTAAGTTGAACCTGTCTTTTACTTAGTAGGCTGGCCTCTGTGAAGCTCGCTCTGGGAGCATAGCAGGCTAAAGTTATACTATTATGTTTGGGAGGGGTTATAAGATTTTCTTTATGCTAAAATGTTGTTTTATTTAAGATTGAGCTTTGCATTTCATTTCTGGTGGAGTGGCTAGTTGTGGCGGGTCTTGTCGGCATTCTGCCTTGTCAGACATGGTGCTCGCCTAATGTTGAGCGTCCCATATCTTGAGCGGGGTGTGACGCCTACCAGCGTTGGCAGAATCGCCTCTCGTTAGCCACTAGCGCTCGCCAGGGCAGTGAAATGGGCTACAGTTATCAGAGAATGTTGTTCTTTATTTCCTAGTACTCACATTGTCACAGACAGTCCAGTGGTGGCCTTTATTTTTGTCTGTGACAACGGGAAGTATTTTATATCATTATTAGAATATAAGATGCATTGTAGTGTGAAGTTAAGGAGAGAGAGAGAGCGGGCAGCGAGGGGGTAGTGAGTTTTGCCTCCCTCGCTTGGAGGAGTTTTCCCTCCCTCGTGCGGGCTTTCCCACGCCCTTGATTGGCTGGTGGATCCTGACGCGGCCCAAGGATGCTAGCATTTCATGACGTAGTGGTCTGTGATTGGGTGCCGCTGCCTTTGTTAGTGCTAGGGGGGCTCCTTACCGTGTGTCTCCGGCAGAGCTTGGCACAGCGTGCGTGGTACTAGACGTCCCTAGAAATCTGTCCCCCATATAACCCTCTATACTACTATCTCTCTCTCTGAACTTCTTCGTTTTCATACTTCTCGCTTTATTCAATTACTTATCCCTTCTGGTTCTGCATACGACTTCCATAGTCGGCCAGTCGTATTACCAGCACCAGCTCTCTGAGATATTTACATGTACTTAGAATAGGTTTGAGGGTTCTTAGTTAGTAGAGGTTAAGAACTCTGTGTGTGTCTCTATTATTGATTTAGTATTTCTGCTCTTTTATTTAATGCTAGACTGGGATAAGGTAACTGTAGTCATTGTCTCCGATGTGTGTATGGTTAGCTTATACCTACACGACTTCGACCGGTCCTGTGGTAGCCTCTGTTGTCTTTTCGGTTGCATCCTTTGCGAGTGCAGCATTGTGTTGACTGAGGGTTTTGGCCTGTTCCAGTTCCACACTTTGCTGCCTCTTTGCTTATCTTTTGAGGGTCGCCAGGATAGAACCAGATACTTGTGATCTGGATCTATCAAGAGAGCACCCTAGTCAATTTACGTAACTTAAAGGATGCAGTCTTAAGGACATCGCTAGGCTACGAGCCTGTCTTGCTCAACCACAGTTCCTTACCTAGAGTATTCCAGTTAGACATTATTAATTGAGTAGACACTTATTAGTATTTAATATAAGCTCTTTGATATGTACGCATTATTATTCACAGCATTTATTAGTCTAGGTTGTTGTTGAGTTGCACAACCATAGCAGACTGTTTCGTTGATGAGGAAGTACTTCTTTTAGTGTCGAGCATTACTACCGTTGCGCATTTATAGTATTCTCGTGTCAGTTAACATTATATGTCCTATCTTTTAGTGTATTCAGTTTACACGTGTGGTGTCCTGCCTCCTGCCTTTATATAATTTAAGATACGAGCATCTTATGAGCATCAGACTTTCTTCAGAAGTTTCCAGGTCTAAGCTGTAGGACTATACTTCACTTTCTTTCAGATAGGAGTGAAGAGTTTATTGTTGTTTAGAGTAACTGTATTGAAGCATCTTTTTATTGTATTAAATCTTGCAGTGATTTAATTGATCTTTCCGTAGCTTCCCTTTTATGCATTTTAACGTAACTTGCATCTTGTTTGTTATTAGGCTATACCAGTGTGGGTTAGCCTGAAGTAGAGTACATTTATGCCCAGTTAAGGATACCCCGTTATCGCAGATTAACTCTGGAGGGTATAGGTGTTTTTGTTCACCGGCATATAAGTTTGAGGGTTTGGATCTAGCGTACCGTTGTTGCATAGTGCCCTATTACTAGTCCAATCATTAAGTGCCCTTGTTTTATTCGTAGCCCCGGTCGTAACAATAAAAACATAACTGTGGCATCACAAGCAAATGTTTTATAAACCTTGCGAAGCAGACCAATTTTTGGGGAAATGGAAGAGGAGAAAGAACGAATATGCTTTTCAAAAGTAAGTTTGGGATCAAGAGTAACTCCTAACAAACGCAGAGTATCCACATTCTCAATTTGCTCGCCAGAAACTTGTAGATAAGGATGGGGAGGATCCAAGGTACGAGATCTGCTGATGATAATGGAGTGTGTTTTACTAGCATTAAGTTTCATGCCCCAAAGTTCACACCATGATGTAATTTTGGCTAAATCCCTATTCAGAGCAGTAGCAATTACGTGTCGATATATTGGTGATGGAATTGACGCATATAAAGTTGTATCATCATCATAGGAGATTAGTTTATTTTCAAGCTCGGAACACAGGTCAGCAGTAAAAATAATAAAAAGCAAAGGCCCAAGGACACTGCCTTGTGGAACACCAGAAACAACAGTAATAGAAGGGGAATGACGCCCATCAATGAAACACAATAGTTGGTATTCCAGTAGGTTGTGGCAGGCTACTCATAGCAAACCTCAAACCACTGTGAATACCGACTTCAATAATAAAGAATACCCACATATATTAACAATAAACAATGCAGCCGAATAATGGAAGAGAAAAAGGTATGAAGCTTATACTTAAGATTGCGAGATAAGGAGATGCAGTATTTCTAGTTAACAAATGCAGAAAACTCCTGTATGCAAACTAATAAAGATGGAACAATATTTTATGGTTTAAATGACTCCCAGACTTGCTCTGCTACTACTCAATAAGGAACAAGGAAAATATATGTGGTATATAGGGAAACATTGAAGCAAGCCTGGGACTGACTCCACAACATGTGTGCTCTGCAAGAGGTCCGTCGCTCGATGAAGGGTGGGGCCGTGGGAACCTTCTCAGGAAGGGTCCCATGGCCGTGCCAGGAGAGAAGTGAGAGCTCCAAGCGTCACCAGACTGCACAATTATACTAGGCAGTCGTGCTCTCATTAACACTACAAAAATAATCAAGTAAAACATAAGACAACATTGTGTAAACTTATGATAACAAAACAGTTGCACCAAGGCTAAATAAATTAACTAATTATATTGCTTATCAGAATGGCAGCACAGACTGCAGGCGCCGTCCTACTAGCCACGAGGTAAGAAAGACAGAGGGATATCACGCGACTAGCCTCTCCCAAAGCTCCCTCAATATAACAAAGGCTATGCAATTGTAACTCACTCACAAATGACACAGGCTACAAAACTTATTTGGGAGTGACAATATATATATATATATATATATATATATATATATATATATATATATATATATATATTGTTACGAGGGGAGGCTGGGGGGAAAGAAATGCTCAAATAGCCTAGCCCACAGCACCCTAACCCTGTAACAGACACGCTCTTAATATCTGACTCAAACAACAAAACATGCAGGTTCTCTAGGAAAATTGGTTATCTTCCTCTTGGCTCTATTAAAGCAGCAACAAGGAGACACAAAAATATGGATTGCCCCCGAGTTTGGTGGATAATGCGTATAATATTTAAGAGTACTTCTCTTCTAGACTGCACCTAACTGAGGAAACATAACACTGCCAGACTCCCAGACACTTCATAGTATGCCCAATCGCTTAGGAATTAGGAATAATATAAAGCCGAAACAAGGGGGAGAGTCTGGAGCACTAACCTAAGACATGAAACACAAGAGTTGACATACCAGTAGGTTAGGGATATGTTACCCTTGAGCATACCTCCAAACCACTGTGAATGTCAACTTGAATAATAAAGGAGAAATATACATGTAATATCAATTGGCAATGCAGTTAAACAATGGGAAAGAATGCACGGATGAACAGGGCGAAGCTTATATGTTAAGATTGCCAAAGAAGGAGTGAATGCATTAATTTATATTAAACTCAAAATGTTAAAATAAAACAATATGCTCAATATGACTCCAGCCCCTGCTATGCTCCAATCAACTAACGAACAAAAAGAAATATGCGGTATTCAAGGGAAGACACGGAGCAAGCCAACACCGACAGATAAAGATGTTGCTATCTCAAGGGACGGGACAGGAGTAAAGCTCCTGCACTCGCTCTGGTTTCCACGACCAGACGAGGGAGCGAAGGGGGAGCACCAGGCACCACCAGAACTTACAATTAACTAGGCAGCCTGGGCTCTCACTAGCAATACAAAGTAATCAATTACTTTCTAGTTGTGTACAACATTGTGTAAACTTATGATAAACGAAATAATTGCACAAAGGCTAAATAAACTAATTAATTATAGTAATAGCCAACCGGCCACACAGACTACAGGCGCCGTCCTGCTAGCCACGAGGGAAGATAGGAAGAGGGATAGCCAGCAACTAGCCTCTCCCAAGGCCCTCCACAATAGACCTCGTGAATTATACAAGTTAAAACAAACATTTACAGCTGACATATCTGCTGGAAGTGACAATATATATATACAGAGCGGTCGCGAAACATTTCCCCATAGGAAATTCTTGTGTATTTGCAAGAGAGAGCTGAAGAATCCATTTGTATTTATTTCACTCCAACACCAAACACCTCTTAAAGAAATTAATGAAAGCAAGCATGTGATCCACCGTGATTCGAACCTGGGTTACCACATGCAGATGCTGATCAAATATATAGGAATACCCTATGGGCAATACACAGGAATTCCCTATGGGGAAATGTTTCACAACCACTCTGTATACTGTATATATACAGTGTATATATAGTGAAGTTGGTGAAAGCACTAGGAGTGGAGTGTGTGGGGAAATGTTGAGGTATGGTGGTGAGATAGTGATTGAATGGGTATGGAAAATGTGCAAACTAGCATGGGAGAAGGGGAATGCGCCCGATGACTGGAAGACTGGCATAATAGTCCTACTATATAAGGGCAAAGGGGAAAGAGGAGTGTGTGGTAACCACCAAGGAATATGTCTTTTAAGCGTAGTAGGGAAGGTGTACACTAGGGTAGTGATTGAGAGAGTGAGAGTGAGAACGGAGAAATGGATAGGCGACGAGCAGGGAGGTTTTAGGAAGGGAAGAGGATGTATAGATTAGATTTTTATCCTGAATTGTTTTGTGGATAAATATCTGGAGAAGCAACAAAAGGTGTATGTTGCCTTTATGGACTTGGAGAAGGCCTATGACAGAATGGATAGAGAAGGCATGTGGAAAGTACTTAGAATATACGGAATAGATGGCAAGTTGCTGAAAGCAGTGAATAGCATGTATGAGGGTGCAAAGGCGGCAGTACGTGTGGAGAATGAGCAGAGCGAATTCTTTGACCTGAGTGTTGGGTTGAAACAGGGGTGTGTGATGTCCCCGTGGTTGTTTACTGTATATATGGATGGAGTCATGAAAGAAATACTAGGAAGAGCAGTGGATGTTGGTGTATCGCTGAAAAGGGAGGGAAATGAGTGGAAGCTGCCTATACTGCTGTTTGCGGATGACACAGTTCTCATGAGCGATAATGAATGGGAGTTGCAGGGTCTGGTAAATGAGTTTGGAACAGTGCGAAAAACGGAATTTGAAGGTAAATGCGGGGAAAAGCAAGGTTATGGTCTTCGAGAGGGGTGAAGTCACAGAGTGTGAGGTGACGTTGAACGGTCAGGCTATGGATATCGTTAGCTCTTTTAAGTATCTGGGCAGTATGTTGAGTAAAGATGGGACTGTGGATGAAGAAGTGCGGGAGAGGGTACAACAGGGGAAGAGGGTTGTAGGAACGTTGAAAGCAGTGACAAGAAATAGGGTGGTCAGTATGGAAGTGAAGAAGTCCTTGCATGACAGTGTGGTAATCCCGTCACTAACTTACGGAAGCGAAGCATGGACGTTCGTGGAGAGACTCAGATCAAGATTGAGAGCGGTGGAAATGAGTTACTTGAGAAGTGCGTGCAGAGTTACATGGAGGGATAGACAGACGAATGAGGAAGTAAGAAGGAGGTGTGGTGTGGAGGTAGATGTGCTGGAAAGTGTGAAAAGGAACAACTTGAGATGGTTCGGCCATATGGAACGTATGGGAAGCGAGAGAATGACTAAAAGGGTGTACGAGAGTGAGGTGGAAGGACAGAGGGGGAGAGGTAGACCGAAGGAGAGGTGGAAGGATGGAGTGAGGACTGAGCAAGTATATGAATGAAGGCGGTGATGGTTGGGAGGGGGGGCGTCGACTGACTGGGGACAGAGGTGCATGGGGGTGGTTCGTTCGTGGCCACCCCTTTTGGGGATCATGGCGTCAGGCAATAGATAGATAGATATATATATATATATATATATATATATATATATATATATATATATATATATACTATATATATATATGTATATATGTATGGGTGTGTGTGTGTTTTCAGTTACGGCTAACATATTACATTAAGCTTCAGAAACACCTATATTAAAAGGAGAAATAATACATAAATTCAATTAACCTCTTTAATATGATTACCACTTATTTATAGTTGCAGTTACTTCTGTAATACTGTATTCGGTTTAGGCGTCTATTATTCAGAGTTTAAAGGAATATAATCAAGTTCACAATTTACCTGTTAACAATATATCTAATTCAAAGTGACAGTAAATTTGTACTGGTTCCAAGGAAAACAATACGGTGGCGGCATTGTAGGATATACAGTATTATATATAAAACAATACGGTGGCGGCATTGTAGGATATACAGTATTATATATAAAACAATACGGTGGCGGCATTGTAGGATATACAGTATTATATATAAAATTAATGTAGTGACTGTAGAGTATGCTGAGTATTCTAATGAAGGTGATGACATCGAAGTTCCCTAGTGTGTGTGTGTGTGTGTGTGTGTGTTTTGGGGGGCGTCATCTGAAGTTGTTGTTCTACAATATAATATAACAATCCTATCTTCATCCTTTCCACAAAAGCCATGCACATCACGTTACCAGATATATGTTCGCCAATGCCCGAACTAATGCTGTTGTTTATATGACTGATAGAAACCTCTGTTGTTCTCTTTCAGCAAATGTGATCCGGTATGCAATAAATGATTTATTGATAATCAAGCGCTGCTATTCTATATAGCACAATCCTATAAACATATTATGTAATTAAATGGCTCCAGTTATTTAAATGTGGCAACCCTTTACTGGACTATTTGCTCGTTTACCCTCCCCCACACCACCACCACCACCACAACCATATGACTGTGTGGAAGGACGGGCAGGGTTCTTTTTGGGCTTGGTGAAGTCGATTTAATTACCGTTGCAAAAGACTGAAATGTCTGAAGTGATGTAAGCAATAAATAGAAAAGGTATTTCGAGTTAGGAAGAGTAACAATTAAATATATTATTCTTATGATATACTTACTATACACCTTCGTTTGCACTTAACTACTATGCAAACATGTTTCAATAGCAACTTGATTAGTCTGGAAAATGCACATAAACTAAACAACACAAATATCTCTGGCGTTTAATTAACCGTAATTATTCTAATCATTTGTCTGCATTAACTTGTTCATAATTATTAGTATATTGACGCACTGTATAATAATATAACGATTTTAGTATGACAAACATTAGGCGACTTTATTCAGATTTGGAAACGTCTATCAAAATTAGAAGGTTAAACACAATAAGTCAACCCTTTTGAACCCGATGATTACTTTGTAATTCCAGTTAAAACCAATATAGTTTGACCACCTTTAACCCTTCAATCAGACAACATTTTTGTTTTGTTATTAATGCTACTGCTAAGTGTTCTTGCTAAAAGTAGAAAGGACCTCTAAGGGCCTAAGGGTTAATTAGAATTTCAGTTAATCATTTAACTGACTGGTTGAATAAAATCGTGTGAAGATTGCTAGGATATACGCACATATGTGCATACTCTATTTGGAAAGACTAAGAAGGATCTCTCACATTCTGAGGAGAAATCATTCATAACCAGGGCGCTTTTTGAGTCTTGGGTTCCAAGAGAATAAGAACTCGGTAATAAATAGCCACCACATAACTCTTAAAGTATAATGTTCATACTAAAGCAAGTTCAGACATTTACACTACAAACTTCATGTTATAACACATTTTAAATGTTCCTGTCCATAATAGTTATATACCAAACAATATGCAGGCATCCTAAATTCAACCATTCACCTGTGAGTCATTAGTACCAGCCGTGCCGGCACGTCTCGATTAAAGTGAAACGAAGCACAACCCACTTGCCACCGACAGTCACCTTTTCTGCCATGCCTAATAATTTGAGTAGGAATAGGTTATGTATTAATACTAACTGTAAGATTCTTAATGTTCTATCCATTTATTATCTAACATAATTCTGGAACGTCTACTAACCCTCCAGCAATGAAAATAATGGAGAAAATAGAGTTTCCCGATATTTATCGTCTCACCCAATCACGGGACTCCCGTCTTTCACACGCTATGGGATTTGAGGGATTCATTCATAAAACTACGTTGTTTACTACGAATGCAATGCCACACACCTCCACACACCACACTATTTTTGCACAGGACTAAGTTGGCCCACTGTACGTACCCTACTTTCTCTCTCTCTCTCTCTCTCTCTCTCTCTCTCTCTCTCTCTCTCTCTCTCTCTCTCTCTCTCTATATATATATATATATATATATATATATATATATATATATATATATACAGTATATATTATTTATGTTTGACCAAAGTTTGAGTGTGCCTGTGTGTACTTCCAAGTTAATAACTTATATTACAATGTAAATACTTTTCTTCAATTGAGATTATTGTTATTCATATACTGTACATTCATTGTTAATAAATGTACAGTCAATATCAAATATTCATCAATAGCCTTCATGATCCATTGCAAACCAGATCCTTATCCTCAAGGTCAACCACAGCCTCCTTACATCATAACGGAAGCTTGGTTCAATTTGGTAAGCTATGTAATTATTGGAGTATTGTCCACATTTCAGTGTAGGCAATACTTTGGAGTGCTTTTGCATATCAGTATACTCTGTAATCATTGTAATCATAATGACTATGGCTGATATGGTGATAGCAAACAAATTACAAGTGTGGCTAAAGACTACACGAAACACGTGTACACCATTGTAGCCAAGGGATAGGAAATTTCAATAAACAGACGACAGAAGTTATTTTCCCGCGATAGGGAGGAGCTATGCGCTACCGCCATCTAGTGCAGGGTTCCAGCAAATCTGTAAATAATGGCCAACTACTATTAACACGGCTGATGTTCTCACCACGCCACTCTAAGGTATTCTTACTCTATGGTGGTAAGGTTTTAGACTCGTCAAATACAAAATACCATAAATACAGAGAACCTGTGTCATCCGATGCTCCAGTCACCCCTTTATTACCACTGTTCTGGCTACTTTTTCGCCATTCTACAGTATTGTACTTGCTTCTGATACATCATGACACGTAAGTCAAATACCCAGAAGCAGAGGGAGCAAAATATGGCTGTAGTTACACACCTTTGATATCAGAGATCAAATCCTGCCTCTCCCCCACTGCCTGCCACTACTGCAACTCAATCACCATCACCACCAGCAATAGCACTTCCACAACCTTCATCATCATCATCCAAGGCATCATCATCATCATCTAAGCCATCTTCATCATCATCCAAGCTATCATAATCATCCAGATGCCAACACATGCACAAACATATATAATTATATACAACACTAAACAGATCTAACTCATCCAAACCAACCCTAACACAACCTAGAGAAATCTAAAATGACCTACCTTGGTATAAATGAGGTGTGCGTTTCATGAAGCCAATGGCGCCAAATGAAGAGAAATACCTTTTGGGGGATCCAGGTGGCATATTATTGACTTAGACCTAGTAAATTACACTGGATTTTAGTGCCAGAGCATGTATCAAATCAATCAAGAACAAGCAGTTGCAATAAATCTTTATTTGAGAGAAATCAATGGGGAATGGAAACATTTAGGTTTTAGTCTTTTTCTCAATACGATGTTTGTTTTAAAGGTGGGTGTGAATGCTATTATTTTCCTCCACAATCATTACCAGCAGTGTGCACTATAGCTTTTGGTGCAATATTTTCGGCTACAATGGCTTAATTATTTATATAATGGCCAAAATAAGATATGGGTGACACTTTTCTGGATTCGGAGTTTAAGCGCTCTGATGACGTATGCCCAGCAACACAACAAGCTCTTCTGACAGGAAATGGAGGATAGTGACAGTAGTTCCGATTCGGATTCGTTTGCCAATACTGAGGGTGATAACCGTGATTATGGCGATGAACCTCAAGTGATGAATATTGGTGGTGTCCAGGCTTATATGTATGAACCTGTAGGATGAGATCCAGCAGCAGGAGAGGAAGGAGAAGCAGCTGGGATTACCGCCCGCCTTGTTTACACTACTTGGAGCCGCGGCGGACGCTAGCGATAATGTCCCTGTCTATTTTGACTGCATTTGGATACAATAATGAAAGCCCGCCCCTCACGCCTCCATGACTTATTGTCATCATCATATACATTGCCAACAGGGTGCACATGACAGAAAAAATCGCTGTAAAAATAGACGGGAACTTACCCCGATCGACTTATGTAAACATGATGACCGTATGCCTGGTCACTACATATCCTTCCCAACAATGTTTGCGCCACTCACTGTTTTTTTTTTTTTTTTTTTTTTAGCCTAGTTGCTAGTAGTTGAATTTCAGCCAATACATTTCTTTAGCCTAGGTTAGGCCTATACTATATCCATCGACGCTGACTGTATAATTTGGGCTAGGCTTAATTAAGTTAGCCCATATTATCTACTCTCCTGACTCCTGAAATTGGCAAGCACGTATGGGTGGGAGGGTGGTTTGGGGGATGGTGGGGGGAAGGTAGAAGGGTAATTGATTTGTGTTACAAATATGGAGCCGATTGGTGAGGTAGTTTCGCCACCACGGATTTTCATTTTTTTTATGTGATGATCTACGGATAGGCTGGAAGTGGGTGGTGGGAGGAAGTTGGGGTTGTGGTGGGGGGAAGACAGAAGGGTAGGGGACTTGTCACACAAATATGGAACCAATTGGTACAGTCGTTTCGCCGCCACATATTTTCCTTTTTTTCCTTTGTGATGGCCTGATGCAGCGACCCATGGTCGGCGAGTGGATTGGGGGAGGGGGTTGGGGTGGTGGTAGCAAGAAGCCAGAAGGGTAAGGTACATGTGGTAGAAATATGAAAGCTATAGATGCAGTCGTTTCGCTGCTACGATTTTATTTCGGCGAGTCCGTATATATACAGACCTGGCACTGGGCTTGACAAGACCCCAGTCCGTATAGGCAATCAGCGGGTGCATCTAGCCATACCCATACTCCACCGCACTTTATTGTCAAAGCATTCATCACGAAAATGTCCATTGCATATGAAGCTTGTTTTGGGCTTTGCCTCCCACACTCTGGTTCTTTGTATAAACTTCACCCATTTGTTACAATGGTATGGATCACTTGGAAACTTGTGTAGTGCTATGTTTGGTACAGGGATAGTGCTACACCCGAAAACAGCACACCTATTCACCATTTTTGCTATACTTGCTGATGTTTACTTCCCAAATGTTTGCCTGGGCCTACGTCACATCCTTACGTGAGTACTAGTTGCAAGGGGTCGCAATTCAATATCTATTTTTGATTTGTTCTCTAATATTGAAGATTAGTTTTGACAAAGGAGTAGTCAGGTTGATTACTGGAGATCTAAACATCTCTTTAAATACATTATAAATTAATTTTTATTTCGCATGCCCCACCACCTTTAACATTTTCCGCTACAATTTTGTTTTTATTTTAGGACCACATTTAATAAGTAAGATATCGTTGGAAAGATCGAATAAAATGCAATAAAACTGGGTGACAATTGTTTGATACATCAATAACATTTCTGACAAGAGGCTTACAACTTTCAAACTTGAAAACAAAAAAATTGTCATACAGCAGCAATACTATAGGGTGTATAACAAATATGTCACCCAGTTGTATTGCTTTTTTTCTCAATTATATCTTACTTATTAACCCTTATTTAGCGGGCTAGGTGGTCTATTTGACCGTAGCGCCAAGCGTTTTTTTTATACCCTAAATAGGGTTGTTTCCGTGCTCATTTTCATGCCTAAATAAGACCCAAAGCATAAAACAAGTATCTATCCCTGAAAGGGCGTAAACAGAGCTTTCCAATGACACCCGAACCATCCTTGTACGACCACTGGTTCGCTTGCAACGATCGTGCAACACGAGTGCAAAAACCCTGAAATAAGGTAATTTCCTTACATAATTCCCTGTGTAGTGAGTGAGAAAGGAGGGGAGAAAGTAGAATACAGTTCAGTATGTCCACGGTGGTCGTGGGGAGCAATCATAGGGTTGCTACGCTCGTCCCACCGCTCAGCTCTCTCTCAGCAACATTACATGCTGAAAATGGCGCTCGACAGATGTCGCACGCCGCCACTTAGGCCAGATTTATTTCATTTGACATATGTTGCGCGCCGCCAGTTAGGGGTTAACATTGGACCAAAAAGAAACATTTTGTAGCAGTTGAAAAATTTGCAATAATTGCGAAAATCCCAGGTAGCGAAAACATGATTTGTCCAATTTGCTTCATTTATGGATATGTTGTTCCTGGAAGTTATATCTATCACCTATAAAACAAATGACAATTATACGATCATTTTGAAAATCACGGGTGACGCTACCCTTACCTGACTACCTATGATCTAAACTCAACTATCACAACTATTTCACTAGACTAGAGACTAATCTAGAGACGAGCAGGGCAACTGTACGTCATGTAAATAGGGATGCTTGATATACTGCTGCTGTAGATCACCCGCATTACGTCTTTGTCCGCTGCTGCTTCGTGAATAAGCTGTAGGAATATGCTGGAATGTTTCAGGAGTGCCGAGGAAAGGGTCCGACCCGGTCAGGGATGTTTATCGCTCTGCCACTCCTGTTTATGTTTTGCATGTTATTTTATTTTGTTCAAAGGAGGGGAAGGGTGGGAAAGGAGAGGTTGGGGTGGAGAAGGAGTTGTCTGAAAATATGAAGGAAAGGAGAAGATAAAAAGCTGACGGGAAACCGTCTCGCGATGTTTTATATTGTTCTGTGGCAAGTGGTGTTTATCTAGTGTTTGTCTTTGTGTACCTAGATATAAGCTGTTTGTATTCCTTAAGTCTAGTTTAAGAATATAATTCTTAATTTTAAAGTGCATAGGCCTATATTTAATTTGATTTATGTTTAAAAGATCGGGGTTGGTTCTTCTATTGAATATATTTTTAGGCTGCTTGGAAACCATTTGTGGAAGTTCCTTCTATATTTGTTGTTCTTCTTTTATATTTGCTAATGTTGGGTTCTCTAGCAATTCTAGACGAACCCATAATTATTTTCTTTGCTAGATTGTGGAGGCGGATATTGAGTGGTAGGGTGTTTGTTGCTTCAGGAATTTGCCTGGTTGTCATTGTGTATGGGTACCTTTGGTTTGTGGCGAATCTAAGTTTTCTATTTTGAATTACTTGTAGATTCTTGATTTGTGTTTTACTTAGTGTGTGAGTTGATATTGAAGGTTAGTCAAGGATCGGGAGAATTATTGCTTTTACTAGATGAGTGTTTATATTTCTTTGCAATTCTATAAATCTGTATAGTTTGTTTAGGGCAGCAATTGCTATATTTCTTCTTTCTTGGACATGTTTTGCATATCCTGGGGTTCTTATTTGCAGGTCTAGAAGTTTCCCTGAGGTTTTGTTTCATGTTATAATTGATATATTATTAGCTGTTCATTATATTTTACTGCAAGCTGGATTATTGTGAATTTATTAGTTTATATATTCCATTGCTCTTCAAAGTTATTGACTATTTCGACTTATGTTGCAGTTCTTCTTGCCATTATTGCCCTTGACGGTCCTCCATATCCTACTATTTGTGTTATATCACGATATCGTCTGCAAATGATATGTGTGTGCCTGTTTGTGAAGCTGGAGAGTCTTTTGTGTAAATTGTAAAGAGAGTTGGAAAGAGAACTGACCCCTGTGGGACGCCACAATCTATTGACAAACTGTCACTGAGGGTTGATTTGATATGTATTTTGGTTGTCCTGTCATCTAAAAAGGTATTGAGGACTGTTTCTAATATTATAGGTAGATTTAAGTTTAGCATTTTGAATTTCAACCCTAGGTGCCAGACTTTGTCAAAGACTTTTAAGATATCCATCAGGATTATATGGCATTGTCCTATATTTACTTTGTTGTTTGCTAATAGTTTGGTGGAAAGTGTTAGTGTGTGTGTGATTCCTCTGCCTTCTCTAAACCTGATACAAACAGACTATTATACCACTTAGCCGACTTTACATACCCAACCCATACTACGTGTTCCCATTTAGAAGGGACTCACATGTAGCCTATACCTCTTCGGAGATTTAAACGCTCCCCCACGCTGGATACAGAAACACAAACAACACAGGAAGACAAATATAACAACTCATAGTTTACAGAACACTACAACACCTAGGCCCACACTTCCCGACATTCTAAACAGCACAATCAGTAACAACATGTAACATAATACTGAGTAACTATAGAACATACTACAACATGACAGTACGACAGAGCCCACTCACTACCACGATCATACCATGTTTATTACAGACAAACACAACTTCCATCCTGTCCCTATCTTCCTCTATCTAAATTTCACATTTAGGCACACACAGAAGAATATATAAATCTCAGACTTAAATCAAGCCACACTAGTGGACATAGATACCAAACTAGAAACAATGATAAGACAAAAATATAACAGTCACAAATTCCCATATTCCTTACATCAAATTCAGAACAATATCAGGAGACACAAGACATGCACCTAATGGTTAAATTATACTGTATAATGTTTAAGACAACAAGCATTAAAACATGGATGGACGCCACTACTTTTCCGGAGTTACAATCAACCGTACAAAACAAACTACCTGCAGAATCGTAGAACTACTGGAGCAACACAATAATTGCACTTACATGCTAATACAGCGACCCTGAAATATTCTGAAGGAACTATATAAAACATAAAAACGTAATAATAATATATGATAAGATACAAAGTAGCAAGAACTGATGCGTAGAAGCATATGGGATGAAGTACACCAAGAAGAATTTTGTGACAGCGATTAAGAAGATAAACTACAGATAGAGTGGAACAATACCTTCACAATAATATGGAAAGAACAGCACCATACCAACGAGCACATCGTGACTGCCTCCACATCCACAACTTTCTCACAAGACCCACTACAAACTTAGATAAATAAGAAATAATAAAGCATATGAAGAAAACCTGCTCAGGTTAAAGTGGCATCAACAAGACCATAATGATTTTTTTTTTCAAAACCTGCTATTTCTAAACTTAAAAACATCTTCAACGCTGGTCTAACAGCAGGATATTTTCCTGACAAATGTTTGAAATCCACTTTAATACTAATCCCAAAACATGGATAAAAGACGTGAAGATCCAAACAAATATTGTGCGATATCACTTCTTGAAGTCCCTGAGAAGATTTTCAAGAGAAGCATTAATAAACGTTTAAGAATTTATCTCAAACTAACAAACTTCACAATAAAAATCAATACGGCTTCATAGTCAACATAAGAATCTCTAACATATTCAAGATTATAACAAAATCATTAACCATAAAGTAGACGGAAAACAAAGTCATCTCACCCTTCGTCATATCACAAAAGCCTTCGACGCAGTATGGCACCGAGGGAAGTGCCTTATCACCAGCAATATTCTCATCATTTAAAATAGACACACACCAGATTCTCTCGGAGGCCTAACTTAAGGATACGTTGACGATATAACCCAGATCTGCCACTACACTGTAAACTCAAAAATTACAGTATAATGAACACCAGAACACAGCAAGAAACTGAACGAATCAACAACTAAGCAAAAAGTTGGAGAATAAACACCAACATCAACAGATTTAAAGTGCTCCCCGTCAGCTCCAAGAGGATCGAAGATTTAATAATTAACGGCTAGCTGACAGAGCTTAGCTACATCTGGGAAACGCTTGGACTTCAGATCTCCACAAGTTACACCAGCAACGTCCAAGAAAAAAAATATATATGCATTCACGCCCTGACAAGAATATTCCACTTCAGAGATCTTATCATGAAAAAAAGTCACTTAATCAAAGCATTAGTAATCCTCATAGGCTACTTGAATAGGCTACCCCTCAATACGGCTGGCAACCCTAATCCCGAAGAAGAAGCATTGACAAACCCCTCTTGCCTGCTGCAGCCACCAATGGACTCTGTCCTGGTGTTTGAGTGCTTCGAGGTCAAGGAGCTGAAGCGACTAATAGCTGGCGAAAAACCGGACGAGGCAGACGACTATCAGGAACTTTGTCAGTATTTGAAAGATGAGCTTCTGATTCAAACTGCCCAATACTCTTGCTGCCTGGAGCCAAAATTGATGCTTAACCCTTGATGCCCTCAGGCTCAGGGAAGTGCCCGCGCTGGAGATGTGCCAGGACTCCCCCGGACGACGTCGAAGAGTATCCCAGCCTGTATTTTGAAATGGAGCTGCCCTGTATTAGTTGGCCTGTAACAAGAAACGTCAACCGGCTCTAGCACCGTCAACAGCCCTGCATCGCCACTGAGAAAACTCTATCATAATTTGAGTATCTCATAGCCCTATTCCCTTTATTTATTGCATGAACAGTAGTTAAGTGCCTGTTAAACCTCCGTAAGGAAGGATATATACACTAAAAGCCTCCTGAATAACACTGGTTTTTGTAATAGTGATAGAAAAGTGAGATAGGTGGAACATTGTGGTTCGTAGTGAAAGATTGTAGGAAATTAGTAACAGGACGAGAGTCTATTAGACAAAATACATTAAGTTAATAGATCAAAAGATAGGAGTCCTATGGCCTCATTACGTGAGTTTACAAAAGATAGGAGTTCTATGGCCTCATTGCGTGGGTTTACAAAAGATAGGAGTCCTATGGCCTCATTACGTGAGTTTACGTGTGATTGCATGGTGGGATGGTGGTAGAGTCGTCAGTACTAGAGGTACAGCTAAGAAGATCATTGATGAATAACATTTGTTGCCGATATCATTGTAAAAGTGTCCCATAATATTACAAACTAAAAGATGAGATAACACATTTGTTTTTAAATAGTACAATTGTGGCTCTGCCTCACTGACCTCGGTGACAATGCTGGAGGTATACTGTGACAGGTTATAATCTCTGGTGTGACAAGTGATGAGTCTCTGTCCAGGGATGGTGATAGCTGACACATCACTCATGGTTTTATCAAAGCCCAACAGAACAGCAGCAGTGTAGTTGTAGTTGTACATCACACAACCCTCAGGTGACTCACTCGCACTGATACAATACAAAGAAAGAAAACACATTATAAGATCAATATATGATTTGTACTGGCCACTTATATATAAACAACTTTAATTTTGTCATGACTACGTACTCTTAACCTTTAAACGTCGAACCTATGGTATTTGAAAGTGCCCGTTGGGCGAGGATATTTTCATACACTATCGACTAAAATCATCATTATCCGATAAATATCGTTATTACTTATTCATATGTGCCTATTTTACGTTCACAATGAAGATAATAACATGTAACATCAATAAAACAATTGGGAATAGTATTTGGGGGGTTAAAAAGACGAAATATTGCCGACTGGTTCATTCATGAGAGTAGAGCTGGCGCAACATACACCCTCCCTCTATAACTTACCTACCCCATCATCAGTAAAGTTCAACAGATACTATTACCACACCGGTAGGGATAGTATCAGAAGACTTGGGACTATTAACTGAGAAATTGCCTTGAGGGAGTAAGACACTGGTGAAACTGCTCAAAGCATTTCTCAGACTTGCTTGTATTCTTGCTGGGCTACACTGGTGACACCCAACATCTTTACAATGCCTTGGTACAGGAATTACTATAATTAGAGTATGCAGTACCAACAAGTGCTCTAGTTCTAGTAAACCTACAACAATAGTAAGGCTGGTTGGAAGAGCGTGAAGACACTGGCGAAACGGCTTCTTTCTCAGTCAGGACTCGTAGTGGAGGGTGTAAGACACTGGTGAAACAACTCCCTACTTAAGTCCGCGATACGAGAGCGTAAGACACTGGTGAAACGGCTCGTACTTGTTAAGCCCCAGATCCAACATCAAAGTTCTTCCAGAGATTCCTGAAGGAAGTTTGGGTTAGATACTTGTAGTGGAGGGTGTAAGACACTGGTGAAATGACTCCCTACTGAAGTCCTACGATACGAGAGCTTAAGACACTGGTGGAACAGCTCCTATTCATAAAAGACCTCAACCCCCATAGATCTTCAGAAGACCCCAAGGAAGTCTTCGCCAACTTTGCAACCGTCACACGGCACGACTACCACCACGGACCAGGACGTCATTAGAAATACAATACAGCCGCATCTTCAAAGACTGTCGAAGCCTGCCAAAGATCTTCCCCTTGAGAAGCCTAGTGGATCCTCGTTCGTGCTGTTATATAATTACCTATCAATATTTGATGTAACATTGCACATATAGTCATATCTTACTGTGGAATAAGAATAATCTATGTTTGTAATCTGTGTTATATTATCCTCTATTGCCTTCGTACTTGTGTTTGTGTTGGTCTCCTTTTCCCCAATCAAATAAGAATCTACATAATTAGTCAATACAGCCTCAGTAAAATCCTGGTATATCAGATAGGTTGAGGAAGTGAGTGATGGCCGTCCACAACTGCAGCTATGGAATGGTCAGAAAGGAAATTAGAGATAATGGCACAGATAGAGGAACAGAAAATGAAAGATGGTAGTTTGGAAATTAGAGATTTGTACCAGACTTTATCAAAGGCTTCCAATATGTCTAGCGTAGTAGAAAAAGTTTCACCGAAATCCCGAAAGGAGTTGGTAAGATAAGCTAAAAGATCACTAGTAGAGTCGCCCATAAGGAAATCATAATGGCGATCTGAAAGTACTCTATCTATCTATCTATCTATTGCCTGACGGAGTGATCCCCGAAGGGGTGGCCACGAACGAACCGCCCCATGCACCTCTGTCCCCAGTCAGTCGACGACCCTCTTCCCATCCAGCACCGCCTTCATTCATATTCTTCCTCACTCCATCCTTCCACCACTCTTTCGGTTTACCTCTCCCTCTCTGTCCTTCCACCTCGCTCCCGTACACCCTCTTAGTCAATCTCTCGCTTTCCATATGTTCCATATGGCCGAACCATCTCAAGTTGTTCCTTTTCACACTTTCCAGCACATCTACTTCCACACCACACCTCCTTCTTACTTCCTCATTTGTCTGTCTATCCCTCTATGTAACTCCGCACGCACTTCTCAAGTAACTCTTTTCCACTGCTCTCACTCTTGGTCTGAGTCTCTTCCCGAACGTCCATGCTTCGCTTCTGTAAGTTAGTGTCGGGATTACCACATTGTCATGCAAGGACTTCTTCACTTCCATACTGACCACCCTATTTCTTGTTACTGCTTTCAACGTTCCTACAACCCTCTTCCCCTGTTGTACCCTCTCCCGCATTTCCTCATCCATAGTCCCATCTTTACTCAACACACTGCCCAAATACTTAAAAGAGCTGACGATCTCCATATCCTGACCGTTCAACTTCACCTCACACTCTTTGACGTCATCCCTCTCGAAGACCATAACCTTGCTCCTCCCCGCATTTACCTTCAAATTTCGTTTTTCGCACACTGTTCCAACTCATTTACCAGACCCGGCAACTCCCATTCATTATCGCTCATCAGAACTGTATCATCCGCAAACAGCAGTATAGGCAGCTTCCACTCATTTCCCTCCCTTTTCAGCAATACACCAACATCCACTGCTCTTCCTAGTATTTCTTTCATGAATCCATCCACATATACAGTAAACAACCACGGGGACATCACACACCCCTGTTTCAACCCAACACTCAGGTCAAAGAACTCGCTCTGCTCATTCTCCACACGTACTGCCGCCTTTGCACCCTCATATTATGGTAAGATAAGGATAAGGATAGTTTGGAAAACTTTAGAGATGCCAGAAATGAGAACAATTGGACGACAGTTGGAGTGTTGAGAGCGGTCACCCTCCTTTGGGACAGGTTGAATGAGAGCAAACTTCCAACAAGAAGAAAAGATGTTTGAGGAAAGAAAAAAGCGAAAGAGTTTGCCTAGGCAGGGAGTCAGCATGGAAGATCAGTTTTTCTGTACAACAGCAGAACACCATCCAATCCATACGCCTTCTTAGTATTAAGCCCAAAGAGGACAGAAAGTACATCCTATAGAAGAGATTATGATATTGGGCATAAGTTAGTGCGAAGGGGGTGTAGAGGTAGGAACTAGTAGCGCTGGAATCATCCAAGGTGGAGTTTTTAGCGAAAGTTTGAGCGAAGAGATCAGCTTTGTCAGAGGAAGAGGTAACAGTGGTACCGTCTGAGTGGAAAATAGAATGGAAAGACGAGTAATTGAAATTGTTGAAGATGTTTTTGGCTATTGATGATGGTATTGATGAAAGAGTGTTTGGCACGTCGAAGAACAGATTTGGCTTGATTCAGGGCAGAAACATATAAAGTACGAGATTCTTGAGTTTGAAGGCACCGGTACCGATTGAATGCTTCCTTTTTATTGCGGACAGCAGTATAACAAGCGTGAGTAAACCAAGAATGTTGTGAGTTAGTTTAAGAGTAAACAAAATAGGATGTATGCATCAATGACTGAAAGGATTACCTCAATAATGCCCTCGGCACTCTCTGCTGGTCCTTGGCTACAAATGTTAAAATCAATCCATGGGATATCGTAGAAGTACTGCTGTAGAGCCTCCCAGTCAGCAACGCCAAAATGCCACAAGCACCGCTGGCAAAGGGGTTCACAAGGTCGTACTGGAGAGACAGGACAGGTGACAGAGATAAGGTAATGGTCAGAGGAGGCCAACGGAGGGAGATGATTTACAGTGTAAGCAGAATGATTAGAGGTTAGAAATAAGTCAACAATGTTGTGTCGATCTCCAGAGCGGTCTGGGATATGGGTGGGGTGCTGATCTAACTGCTCTTGGTCATTTAGGTTGGAAAGATGGCTTGTTTACCAGGGATACCACAAGTATGAGCAGCCAATGCCCGGTGGTAGCTGAGGATCGCCTCTTCATCCATATACAAAGTATAAAGAAGGCAACCGACTTGCACGTTATTCATTGTGTGGACATACCCAGCAACAAATACAGCAACAGCAAGCAGCTGAACCTGATTGGCAAAATAACATGAAGTAAAATGTATTACCCAAACTATGTTGGATAAACAAAATGCATTGAATTACAAGACAAAGTGCATGATCTATACCAATAACAAAAATAAATATTACACTTCATGAATACCTTCATCACTTAAATTCCCTTCTGATTGCCTTTGAATCCAATGTGTCTTTCTCCCAGGGCAACAAGTATTATGGCTTATGACAGTACTTGTATGGGATAGCTGGGGTAATAATCTGTTGTTGTGTCCAGCCGGCCCGGGTAAGAGCCTCCACCCAGCAACAGTAGTCTGGGGTGGATCCAAGGAAGCGTAGGAAGGAAATATGGTGGCTAAAAGGATTAATTTAGATAGTCTGTCTAATAGTTGGCAGAACATAATAAAGAGGATGTCACCAGTACTGAATGTGTTAAATGTCTGTAGTACCTTGTAGGGCTGGCCAAGGTGATGATCTGTTGTTGTGTCCAGTTGGCCCGGGATAGAGCCTCTACCCGGCACCAGTAGTCCGGGGTGGACCCAAGGAACTGGTACGTCAGGCTGCTGAACGCTGGCAGCATCCCACCTGAACAACATCATAGTTAATCATTAATGGATCAATGCACAACTACTAATAAATGTTTGTGAGCTTTTGCGATGTTATCTACACAAAAATATCCATTTAAAATTATGTTCAGATCAAATCAGCTATATATTAATAAGTACATTTTATGACATACTGTAGTTCAGGTCTGTATGTTAATCCTACAGTGCTGGCGACGTCTTTTGTATTTTATTTCAGCTGCATTTAGACGGTTTTAAGAAGCTTAGGAAGGATATATGGTAGCTAAAAGGAATAATTGAGATAGTATTTACTCTTTTAATGAGTAGATATCCTTTCTAAGCTGAGCAAAACCGTCTAATATTTCCCATAATATAATGAAAATGACGTCAACGGTAATGAATGGGTTGATCACGATGGGAGATACTCTAAAACAATGATAAGGGTATGGTTTTTTTTCCCATGTGTATGAAGGAGACAAAAGGCAGAGCTGTCTTTAACAAGTGTCTCCTCCCAAAGATAAAAGAGTGATAGTCGCTATTTTAAACGATGTATTGTGTTGGTGTATTGCAAAGCAGTGTGGTGTGCTCGTTTCGTGTAGTGAAATTAATAGGAAAAAAAGGTGTCTGTGAGAGCTAGCTGGATTACCCTCCGTGTAGGTGTGTCACAAACAGAAACAGTGACATAAGCCAGACAAATGAAACAAAAGTTTCAGCAGCTCTATCACATGCCTATGAGGCCTCCCCTGGGTATTGTCCTGCTCGATTGGTGTCCAAATTCTCTCCACCATGAAGGAAGGCATTCCATGAACAGTAGTTAAGTTGTGGTGGCTGTAGTCTATAACAGGGTTTCTACTTTCTAGGCATGATAGGGTTCTTTCAGAATAGGGTATGGTAGGATAATTATAATCTAGTTGAGAATGTTAGCCGTGTGTTATGGTTGAAATATGGATTATGTTCTAGGGCAACGATAAAATAGGTAAGGTTAGGTGGTTGTAGGACACTATGGAAGGTGTAGAACAACCATAATGTGGGTAAGGTTTGGTGTTTGTATACCATGATGGAAGGTGTTCTAGGATAACCATAATATACAGTAGGTAATATGTGTTGTTTGTAGATCATGATGGAAGGTGTTCTAGGAAAACAATAATATACAATACGTAATGTGTGTTGTTTGTAGACTATGATGGAAGGTGTTCTAGGATAACAATAATATACAATAGGTAGTGTGTGCTGTTTGTAGATCATGATGGAAGGTGTTGTAGGAAAACAATAATATACAATAGGTAATGTGTGTTGTTTGTAGACCATGATGGAAGGTGTTCTAAGATAACAATAATATACAATAGGTAATGTGTGTTGTCTGTAGACCATGATGGAAGGTGTTCTAAGATAACAATTTCTTCAAGCAGAATCCCCTACTCTCCTTTTTTTGACAGAGACTCAAGTAACATCCACATCTGACACGTCTAGATTTAATTTTCCAGGTTATCAACTGCTCCAAAATTTCAGACCTAAAGGAGGTGTATGTTGCTTCGCAAAATCTGAAATTGTCCTGGAGGAGGTTACTAGTTTCAATTGTCCCTATTTTGATTATTCTATATACAAATTAATTTCTGCTGGTAAATTTAAATACATATGTTGCATCTACCGTTCCCCAAATACCCCTCCAGAGCAAAGTCTTTTTGATTCTCTGTCCTCACAACTCAGTGTCCTCAACTTAAATGCTTCTTCTGAAATCACTGTGTTGGGTGATTTTAATGTTATAATGTTGAATGGCTCACTAATTCAGCCAGGACTGATGATGCTGGTCTTGAATGTGAGCTATTTGCAGACTCATTTAATATCACTCAACTAGTCAACCAACCCACCCGTGTACCAGATAATCCTAATCATAATTCCCACCTACTGGACTTATTTTTAACAACCAATTCAGAAAATTATGATGTTACAGTGAGGTCCCCGCTTGGATCTTCTGATCACTGTCTCATACAGGCCACCTGTGTATCACCTACCACACCTTCCCACTCTGAACCTGTTTTGGTGACTAAATGGCATTACGATAGGGCAGACTGGGAGGGTCTTCAAGGTTTCTTTATTGATATTCCCTGGACCTCTTTCTTTTCTAATGATGCACACTCCACCTTGAGCCACATACAAGATTTTGTAAAAATTGGAATGGAAACTTTTATTCCTCATCAAAAGTACAGTAAAAGATCTAATTCACCTAAATGGTTTGACCATAATTGTGGTAGAGTAACTGAACAAAAAGCAATAGCCTACAATGCATACACAAGATCAAAAACTCATGAAGCCTTTAATTACTTTAGAAACATCAGAAATCATGCCAAAACTGTATTAAACCTAACTAAATCAAACTTTCTCCACAAGCAGGCAAATAAACTTCTAAATAATCCAAATGATAACAAAATATTTTGGTCTACTCTTAACTCATTTAAATCCAACTTCACTACTGCTTCATCCATTCCACCATTAAAATCTCCGACTGGCAATCTTGTAAGTGACCCACGAGGTAAAGCTAACCTTCTTGCGGATATTTTCTCCACCAACTCAACCTTAGATGAAATAAATCAAGATGTCCCTGTACTTAATTTTAATTCGCCTGAAATTCCCTCACTTAAGATCCACACCAGACATGTCAAAACTATTTTGCAGAATCTCTCGGTAGATAAGGCTCCTGGTCCAGATGAAATTCCTCCAATAGTACTTAAGAATTGCTCCTTGGTGCTCGCTCCTGTATTGGCATAATTTTTCCGTCTGTGTACTCATACCTCATGCTTCCCAGTACCCTGGAAAGAAGCAAACATCCATCCAGTTCCTAAAAAAGGTGCCTCTTCAGATCCATCAAACTACAGACCAATAGCTATAACTTCCACTCTTGGTAAAGTCTTTGAAATTATATTAAATAATCACATAATTAAGCATCTTGAGAATAATAAATTAATCAGTGATAGGCAATATGGTTTTAGACGATGTCGATCAACTGCAGACATGCTTTGCCTTCTTATGCATCAAATCAACCAAGCTACAGACCGACATGGTGAAACACATACAATAGCACTGGATATATCAAAGGCATTTGATAGAGTCTGGCATCAATCCTTATTGTCGAAGATGTCACACTACGGCCTTGCATCATTAGTTCCACTAATTTCTTCTTATCTTCATAACAGAAAAATATGTGTAATGGTAGATGGCCTTTATTCTCAATTTCACTCAATAAATGCTGGTGTTCCCCAGGGATCAGTTTTGGCCCCAATTCTGTTCCTCATTCATATCAATGATCTCATATCTACCACTCATAATCCAATACATTCCTACGCAGATGACTCAACACTCCACAGTTCCTTCACATTTACCAATTCTTTCACCCAACCCGATCTTATAAATTCAAAAATAAACACTGCAATTTCTCTGAACCAGGACCTTTCTAGAATTAATGGATGGGGACAAAAAAATCTAGTTTCCTTTAATGCACAGAAAACCAAATACATTCAATTTTCTAACCGACAGAATCTCACTGACTCCCATATATTTGTTAATGATGTAAATATTCCCACTTCCACTAGTATTGACATTCTCGGTGTAACATTAACTACTAACTTGAGCTGGACACATTATGTTAGAAGCATTGCTAAAAATGCCTCTAAGAAACTGGGACTCCTGTACAGAGTTCGAGAATTCTTCACTGACGAGCAGTTGGCCGTGATATATAAAAGTCATGTGCGTTCTCAGATGGATTACTGTTCACCTCTGTGGGGTGGAAGTGGAGTGGTTGCATTGAGGCAGTTGGACAAAATTCAAAATAAAGCTATTAGATTAATCAATAACCCTGCAATCACACAGGACCTTCCTACATTATCCATACGAAGAAACGTTGCATCCCTTGCATTATTCTACAGATATTTTCACAGCAATTGTTCCGAGGAACTTGCTTCAATTGTGCCGCCTCTCCACATCTTTCCCCGTAGAACTAGGGCAGCTGAGAGCGCCCATGAATTTACACTTTCTCCTCCACAATGCAGAACTTCTGCTTATCAGAATTCATTTATCCCCAGAGCTACTACTCTTTGGAATTCACTTCCCTCGAATTGCTTTCCACAAACTTACAATCTACAAATGATTAAATCCAGTTGTTACAAACATTTTATGAATGGAGGATGCCTTTAGGCACATGGACCTTTTTGTTTTATCTGTGTTTTTCCTTCCTCCGTTCATTGTCTCTTAAAAAAAAATATATATATACAATAGGTAATGTGTGTTGTTTGTAGACCATGATGGAATGTGTTCTAAGATAACAATAATATACAATAGGTAATGTGTGTTGTTTGTAGACCATGATGGAAGGTGTTCTAAGATAACAATAATATACAATAGGTAATGTGTGTTGTTTGTAGACCATGATGGAAGGTGTTCTAAGATAACAATAATATACAATAGGTAATGTGTGTTGTTTGTAGACCATAATGGAAGGTGTTCTAAGATAACAATAATATACAATAGGTAATGTGTGTTGTTTGTAGACCATGATGGAAGGTGTTCTAAGATAACAATAATATACAATAGGTAATGTGTGTTGTTTGTAGACCATGATGGAAGGTGTTCTAAGATAACAATAATATACAGTAGGTAATCTGTGTTGTTTGTAGACCATGATGGAAGGTGTTCTAGGAAAACAATAAGCTAATGTACGATTGTCCTGGTGGGTCTTTATACTTGATGTAATCGTCCCCTTAAAATGTATCCTCCGGTGAGCATATTTCCTCACATTTACATTATAAAATTTTCATACCTCTTTATGTCATGCCAAATATATTGGCAAATAATACTTCAGTTGTATCATTGCTCATAATAAATTAAATCAACAAGCACACGTTAGAATGTGAATCATTTATCTTAGCTTTGAACCTGTGGCCGTTAATAAGTGAGGCGGTTAAAGAGCGTGGTCGATAATGAGTGTAGCTTTTAAAGAGTGGCATTTTTGGTTGTGATCGTTAACCCTTACTGTGCCAGTGACATACATTGGCCGACAGCCAAAAAAGTCACTCGCCAGTATCAGCGGCGGACGATGTCCTTCAGTAGTATGCGGTCCTTGTAACTGCCAGTATCGAGAGGTAGCTGCTAGCATGACTTGTAAACACTGCTCTGAGGAATTGGCAACACTTCTCAGCTTGGTTGCAAACTTGCATGCCTGCCTACTTCACCAACTTTTGAGGTGGGAGGATGATCGCTCTAGCCTCTAAATCCACTTTGGCCACACTGCCTGACACTAGAGGGTACATTTAAGGTACTAACCTCTGGTACAGTAGGGGTTAAGGAGTTTAGGCATTTCAGAGTGTGGCCTTTTTGGTTTTGGCCTTGGCTGTTAAGGAGTATAGCCATTTTGGTTTTGACTTTTAGGGTCTGTGGGCATTAGGAGTATGGCCTTTTTGGTTGTGCCTCTTAAGGAGTATAGGTATTTATGAGTGTGGTAATTTTGGTTGCCCTTAAGCTAGCCTACCTTTAAAGAAGAGTGCAGTTAGGACATGGCGAGGAAGGAAAAAGTCGTTCATTCGTGGGTATGTTATGACTCTACCTCTCGACATAACTTAAGGGGAGTTTTTTTTTGCTGAGCCTCCTTCTCCTCCATGCTTAGCCGATTAATTTAGAGATTTTAAGACTTTCCCCCCATTTACTTTTCAATTTTAAGACCATTCATGCTATTTTGGTGTTGATTTATTCAAGGCAAGCGATAGCGAGTCTGCAATTTAGGAGGAACTGGCCGGAACACTTTTCTAACCAATAATGTACAAATTTACCTTGATGGGGGATCTTGAGGGCAATTTTTTGTTTTGTTCTATGTGATTGAGGGAGGCAAAAGGCAGAACTGCCTATAGCGAGTGCCTCCCCCATAGTTGAAAGAGTGACAGGGCCAAAATCAAGGGACGTTCGAGCCAAAATGCCTGAACACACAGAGTTTGAAGCAATTTAAGTCATAGGAAGAGGGAAAGACTGATTCTGGGAGATAGTTTCAGAGCTCAGCTGTTGAGTAGAAGAAAGTTTGAGAGTAACGTTTCACTCTTGGGTTGGAGAGTTGCACAGAGTAGCGGTGGGATTGAGTTGCAAGACGGCTACCACGTGCCCTACGTAAAGGAGGTGGTATACACTGGGAAAGCTCTAAGGAACACTGTTTATTATAGTAGCGATAGAATAGCGAGAGAGATGCAACATTGCGGCGGAGAGAGAGAGATTGCAGAGAGTTAGTGAGTGGACGGGAGTTAATGATACGAAAGGCCTTCCTTTCAACTTTGTCTAGGAGAGCGGTGTGGGAGGAACCTCCCCACACATGTGAACAATACTCAATACAAGGACGCAATATGCCCCTGTACAGAGCAAGAAGCTGTGCAGGGGAAAAGAACGCCCTAAGGCGGTTGAGCACACCCAGCTTCTGGGAGGCTGCCTTAGCAAGACTGGTAATATGGTCCTTCCAACTGAGAGCATAAGAAAAAGAGACACCAAGAATATTGAGAGAAGAAGAAGATTTGATTTTTGTATTGTTGAAGAATAAGGGATAGTCCGCTGGGAGTTCCTTATGGGTAGATAGATGGAGAAATTGGGTTTTGGAAGCATTAAAGGTAACAAGGTTTTCATTGCCCCAATTGGATATAGTATTTAGATCAGAATTTAAGAGTTCTATGGCTTCATTACGTTTGTCATTGAGGGATTGCTGGCTGGGGCGTTCTGAAAAACTAATGGAGTAGTGTAAGGTCGAGTCATCTGCGTATGAATGGATGGGAATTGAGGTACAGTTGAGGAGATAATTTATAAAAATTAGAAAGAGAATAGGAGATAGGACAGAGCCCTGAGGAACACCGGAGTTTATAGGGTGAGGAAGTGAACAATGGCCGTCCACAACCGCGGCTATGGAACGGCCGGAAAGGAAATTAGAGACAAAGGCACAGAGGGAGGTATAGAAACCGAAGGAGGATAGTTTAAAAATTAAAGATTTGTGCCAGACTCTATCGAAGGCTTTCGATATGTCTAGTGCAATAGAAAAAGTCTCACCGAATTCCCGAAAGGAGGATGACCAAGAGTTAGTTATGAAAGAAGATCACCAGTAGAGCGACCCTTAAGGAAGCCATACTGGCGATCGAGAGCAGATTATGAGAAGAGAAATGCTTAAGAAATTTGGAAGCAAGAACAGTTTAAAAAATTTAGAAAGACAAGAGATGAGAGCAATTGGACGATAGTTGGAGGGTTGAGAGCGGTCACCCTTCTTTGGGACAGGTTGAATGTGAGCAAATTTCCAGCATGAAGGGAAGGCGTTAGAGGATAGACAGAGACGAAAGAGTTTGCCTAGGCAGGGAGTCAGCACGGAAGCACAGTTTTTGAGAACAACAGGAGGAACACCGTCCGGACCATACGCCTTATTAGTATTAAGTCCAGAGAGGGTAGAAAGTACATCTTTAGAAGAGATTAGGATATTAGGCATAAGTAAGAGAGAGGAGGGTGGAGAAGGAGGAATAGCACCGGAATCATCCAAGGTGGAGTTTCTAGCAAAAGTTTGAGCGAAGGGTTTAGCTTTGTCAGTGGAAGAAGTGATGGTTGTGCCATCAGAGTGGAAAAAGGGAGGGAAAGACGAGGAAGAGAAATTGTTGGAGAGGTTTTTGGCTAGATGGCAGAGAGCTTGGGAAGAGCTAGAGTTGGATAGTTCAGTGCATTTATTATTGATGAAAGAGTGTTTGGCAAGTCGAAGAACAGATTTGGCTTGATTCTAGGCAGAAACATAGGAAGAATGAGAGTCTTGAGTGTTAAGGCGTCGGTACCGTTTGAATGCTTCCTCCTTATTGCGGACAGTAGTAGAACAGGCGTGAGTAAATCAAGATTTTTTAGCATTAGTCTGAGAGAAAGAGAATGGAATGTATGCTTCCATGCCCGATAGGATTACCTCGGTAATGCGTTCAGCACTCTCCGAGGGTCCCCGGCCATGGAAGCAGAAATCATTCCATGGGAAATCAAATAAGTACTGCCGGAGAGCCTCCCAGTCGGCAGCGCCGAAGTGCCACAAGCGCCGCCGTCTAGGAGGATCGGGTGGCCGTACTGGAGAGATAGGACAGGTGACAAGAGATAAGTTTATGGTTGGAGGAGCCCAAAGGAGAGAAAAGATCAACAGTATAAGAAGAAGGGTTAGAAGTTAGAAACAAGTCAAAAATGTTGGGCCGATCTCCGATGCGATTCGGGATACGGGTGGGTTACTGCACTAACTGCTCTAGGTCATTTAGGATAGAAAAGACGTAGGCTTGTTCACCAGCTGGGTCAGTAGTGTGAGAGGAGAGCCATTGGCGGTGGTGAACGTTGAAATCTCCTAAGATGGAGATTTCTGAGAAAGGAGAAATGGATAGAATGTGTTCCACTGTACAGTTTAAATAGTCAAAGAATTTGAGAAAGTTCTTAGAGTTAGGAGAAAGATAGACAGCACAGAAATATTTAGTAAGAGAATGACAGGAAAGTTTGAGCCATAAAGTTGAGAATTCAGAGGAGTCGAAATCGGGAACACGAGAGCAAGTGAGTTTGTTGTGCACATATGCACAACATCCGCCTTTGGCTTTGAAACTAGGATAGAGAAAGTAGGAGGATACAGAGAAGGGGCTGCTGGATGTTGCTACAGACACCTGAGTTTCGGTGAGGAAGAGAAGATCAGGTTTGTAGGAGGAGAGATGGAGTTCAACAGAGTGAAAGTTAGAGGAAAGTCCGCGAATGTTGCAGAAATCAATAGAAAGAGTAACAGGCCGAGGTCCAGGTAATTTTGTGGGGTCGTCAGGGGATGGTCGGTCGGGTGTTGGGGCATTTATGTCCACCCCCCCCCCCCCCCCCCTGGGGACTCCGAGGCTGGGCCCCTTCTATACCGATAACGTCATTTTACTTTATTCTGGCTACTATTAGACGATTTTATTCAGTTTAATAGGGCCTCCAGCAATGAACAGGCTTCTAACTATCTTACTTAACCCCTTTTACTACCTCAGATCCTTCGTAAACTGAACAAAATCGTCTAAATTTAGCAAGAATAAAACTGAAAAGACGTCGCCGGTACAGAAGGGGTTAAGCGTGATGGAAGTCTTGGGAGCAAACAAAAGAAAATAATAAATAGATAAATAAATGACTAAATATATATACAGGTATATATCTCCCCTTAATTAGTTGTTTAGTGTCCGGGCTCTGAAGTGTAATTCAAATTGGTATAAACTATTCTAAACGATGAAATTGGGCCAACTTGGGCATGGTTGAACTGGGTCGAGTCCAGAGACCAAACAGGGTTGAGTGGTTTAATTGGGCAGAGTGTTCTAATTGGGCTGAATGGTCTAATTGGGCTGAGTGGTCTAATTGGGCTGAATGGTCTAATTGGTCTAATTGGGCTGAGTGGTCTAATTGGGCTGAATGGTCTAATTGGGCTGAGTGGTCTAATTCTCGCTACCAATAATACACTTGAGACCTCTGGTGGATGCTTCTGAACTAGGGCCATAGCTACAACTGTCGACATCAACAATACTTAACACCTAGGACATGCACAGTTTATCATGATTTCTTGTGATTATACTTTCTTTTGTTATGCAGTATACGACTACACTAAATCCTTATAAAGTGTAGTAGTCATGGGAATGTCCATATGCAGCTGATAATGACTACAAACATAATTATATGCTGATTAATAAGCGTAACAAAAAGGCGCGATAATGCTTGCTGACTTTGTATTGTAAATATACGTTATATATGGGTATGAGTGACTTTAAAATATAATAAATAACAGTATGCATAGGCTATAATATGTGTCAGCTACAGACATTTCGACAGACCGCTTATAATAAATAATTGTTGAAAGAGAGAGAAGGTGCAGATGTAAGGGATTAGTCTTTCATAAGGTTATAATGTTAAAGTAACTAGAGACCTTTGTTATGCTGAATAATATAGATTCGTAAATCTGTAATGAATTTAAATATTCCTTTCTATTACCAAGTTTACTGTTGTCCTATATGTTTGAAATGTTAGTGTGTCGTTATTGTTTCAGTTCGTACAAGTTATTTCGAACCAGTAGAGTATTGTGAATTAAATGTTTCGTTAGTAGCTGCGATTGTCTCAAGTTTCGCTCATTGCTTCGAACCAGTAGAGTATTGTGAATTAAATGTTTCGTTAGTAGCTGCTCATTGTTTAAAGTTTCGCTCATTGATTAGTGCTTCGGGTAATCATAGCTAAAGTGGTGTACACTCGGCCGCAATTCCGCGTGGGCCACCTAGTCATAGGGTTTGGGTAAATCCGTTGTGTAGTTTGTTCGCTCTGAATATAGTAAGATCTCACACTCCCCTCCCTGAATCAATCGAAGATTTTGCCCCATAGATGGCGCAGCTTGATGGGAAGGGAGGGAGCTTGTCGTAGTGTTAAAAGGGTAGGACACAATGGGAGGAGGTGACGTTCTATAACATACAGTGACGAATGTTAAACTTATTTACTTCTACTTGTTCATACAATAATGTTCCCGAAACTAATTCGTAATGAACAGTAGATTCCCTCTTTCAGTAACTGAAACGTCTCTCTCTCTCTCTCTCTAGGTTATAAGAAGTATAAAGAATGTTGAAAGTAACATATTATATATATCCATTTACACCTTTAATGAATCACATTATGAAATTTATTCAGCAATATGATGAGAATTTGAGAAGAATATATTTTGAAGTAGCACCACGAAGTAACATTATACTGACGCGGCCATGTATAATTATCCACCTTCCTCTCCCTCTCCGAGCTCAGACTTTGTTCTATCCTCTAGTCTATTTTTTCCCAGCTGAAGGTAAATTGTCATGTTTCTATCTTTGTTACTCGGCTATAAGGTAGATTTTGTAGTGAAAGATGATGTTTATTCTAAAAACTTGGCATTAATATGACATACAGCCATAGTAATTTCATATATTTCCATTAAGTATCGAGAAATCAGCTAATAAGAGATTCAATTTACGATCAGCTGGACAAAAATAGAGTATAGTTGTCACTAAGGGATGGAGGGAGGTAAGGGTGGCGAGGTGACTAACAAGGTGGGTGGAGGTGGAGGAGTTGTGGTGGGATTGTTTAGACTGGTGGATGAATGTATAACAACTGAATTTAGGATATTTCAGTGTGTGTGTGTGTGTGTGTGTGTGTGTGCTTAAAGGGCGATCGGGACACGAAAGCATAGAGGTTTTGTGTTCGTGGACGGGTGGAAAATTATAAAGCTAAATTTATTTATGTACTATATATTGTATCTCTTTTTATACTGGCATGGCCTTACTTACTCTTTACTTTGTATTAGTTTTGCACACATTTTCAGCATATTTCACTAATTGGCTTAAATATAGTTCTGTTTATATGAATGATGCATTAGGATCCCTTTGGACGTTCCCCTGTTCGCTTGTTTATGCTTCCTCTTACAACTTCGGTTAATCATTGCACACACATCTTGATGTCATATCATAATATTTCGTGAACTCGCTAATCTGATTTATCTATCTATCTATCTATCTATATATCCATCTATTGCCAGACAACCTTATCTCCCGAGAGGAGGTGGACGTGAAAGTATCACCTTCATAAGCTTCTATATGCCGAGGTAACTCATTCGATTATCTAGCTTTTTTTCAATTAATTTCAAAATAAATGTGTAGCTTGATCATACAAGATTATTGCGCAATGCAATATAACAATGACAAATATTAATTGTCCTGTTGATAAACATTATGTTTGCGGTAATATGAACAATTGATAAAGGTATACTCAATTAATTTCAGTAATTATATTTATGTAATTGATATTTATTAGACAGTCATAGTAAAGTAAATAGATCAAGGAAATAATGTGTTGGGGAAAAAATGGATTGCAATTCTCGAGGGTAATTTACTCTAGGTAAATATTTCCCCCTGTATCACATTATCTTATATTATCAGACTTGGCAATATGTAACAAACCACATGCAAAGAGTATAACATATCAGTATAAATAACTATATGTGTGGAATAATATTATCTGTGTATACCCTGGTCTATTTGTGATATCTAATAACCTGAGTTTACATGTAGTTACTCATACTCTCACTGTTACCAAGGTAATGCACACATTATTTATCAATACCATATTTACTTCATAAATCGATTAACACAGTGCAACTTCTCTCTCTCTCTCTCTCTCTCTCTCTCTGAGAAACCAGACTTGGCTCTTCCGTGATACCAACAGATTTGTCATATACTTTAGTAATTATTGTATTTATTGTGTCTAGGTTAGCACACATCAATTATTAGCATTCGTCTATAGAGCAAGTTAATCAGAAAGAATTAGATTGGTACTATAGCTGAATAGTTAAGGTCATAGAATTTACCCTGATAAATGTTGATAAGCCCGTCGAGTAGGAAGTGTGTATTTTCAGCAGAAGTTTTGGTAAGGAGCTCTTTATGAAGATCCGTACTAATTTCAACCTAATGTCAGAGAGCAATAAAGGTGAAACGAGACTCAAACTATCCATTTGGGGGAGGGAATGGGTAGTTTACCTTGATGCACAGGAAAATCGACTGTAAATCGCCATAAACAGAGAGGAATTTTGTATCTAAGTTTAAACACTGTTGCCAGCTACTCTAAATATACTGATATTCCTGAGGGAAATGCTTTATCAACAAATTTGCCTCGATGTAAATTAATTGTTAAATATATAAATCAGACATGTCATACCTCTACCATTTGGCTTAATGTATCAATGTGATCATATGTAATGTTTTCTTTCTGGCCACAGGTAATTTAGAATCTTGATAATGATATTACCAATCTTAATGAATCCTGATCAATGTAATCAATAGCCCACCGACTCAGTATTAACTGTGACTCTCATGCTTGAGGTAAGTCATCCACAGATCGACATATTTTGACACTACAAAGGTAACTCATCTAATAATAATAATTTACTACTTCTGTTAATCTAATTTGTCGCTAGTTTGTAGTTTGCTAACAAAAGGTGTATGTTATATATTATATAGTATGACCTGTACTATTATTTTATTCATACCAATAAAGTGGGTGGAGAGAGAGAGAGAGAGAGAGAGAGAGAAAGTGAGAGAGAGAGAGAGTGACGTTTCAGTTACTGAAAGAGGGAATCTACTGTTCATTAAGAATTAGTTTCGGGAACATTATTGTATGAACAACTAAAAGTAAATAAGTTTAACATTCGTCACTGTATGTTATAGAAGGTCACCTCCTCCCATTGTGTCCTACCTTTTTAACACTACGACAAGCTCCCTCCCTTCCCATCAAGCTGCGCCATCTATGGGGCAAAATCTTCGATTGATTCAGGGAGGGGAGTGTGAGATCTTACTATATTCAGAGCGAACAAACTACACAACGGATTTACCCAAACCCTACGACTAGGTGGCCCACTTGGAATTGCGGCCAAGTGTACGTGATTTGCTAGGGAAGTCAGTCTTATTCACATCGCCGAGGAGGTTAGTTGAGTGAAGTACGGTGCCTACAAATGTTTGAGGGGATTAACTTTGATTTTGTGATAGTTACATTATCTTGATTGGATTAACTTTGTTAACATATTTGATTGGTTCAATTTGACTATCTACGAGTGAGTTACTTTCTTCAAACTTTAAGTACATAAATGGTGTCTCAAGTTATTGTTTGATAGTTATGGAGTGTCCTGGTACTTAATCAGATCGGGAGGGGACTCGGACCCTACCACTGTCAAGGGCCGGACAGGGAGGCGTCCTAACGTCAGCAAGGGACTACAGCACCGCGAGCCATCATCGTCGGACTCCTCGTGTTGTGGAGAGGGGCGTGGGACTGCTGGGCGGTGTTCTGGGCTGCTGGTCTTGTGGGGTTAAAGCTGCTTGGTGGCCTGAGCTGTTGCCACCGCACCAGAAGTGGTCGGAATATACTGTAGATAAAAGCTCCGAGCCACCCTTACGCTGGTGCACCAAATCTTTTCTACATAAAGCCCTATATTCCTAATTTGTCACTTAAATCTTTTCTTATTAAACTTGTTTATATTTAACTTCCTTCTTTGTCACTTAAAACATTTCTTATTAAACTTATTTATATTTAACTTATTTATTTAATTAAATCTTCAACAGAAAACTTATTATTCAACTATTTACTATATATATTCTTTTGTTATAAATAAATTTGTTAACCATGTCTAAGTGTATGTTTACCACCTTCCTGAGTTATGACTAGACATTCGCTGATCCTTTACATAGTGGCGACCTTGCCAGGATTCCTAGTCTTACTCGAAGGTGTGAACTTCACTTAGTTAATTTTGAGATGTATAGGAATCATCCTAGACTTGTCGTCCTTGGGGCCCGGAGGCAGGTTGCCACGAGAGTGTGGCTGATTGAGTCAGAATCCCTGAGTCAGTTGTAATGATTGTTGGTAAACTCTAGGTGTAGGATTATTATTTCTTCTAGTGTTTGACCATCTACGGCCTGTATCAACTAGACACCCATTAATGGTGAGTATACCCATTCAATAACCATGGCTGATCTATCTATGGAAACACTTAAGACACAGGCTGAAAGTCTTAACCTTTCGGGACCTGATGTTGCCAAGTATGTCATGCAACAGCAGGCTTATGCAAGGGACGAAAGGGCACGGGAACGAGAACTTCAAGCCCAGAAAGAGGAACGGGAAAAGGTAAGGCTGGCCCACCAACTAGAAATGGCAAAATTACAGGCAAGTCCTTCCATTACTCATGTTGATGGTGTAGTTCGTCCAAGCCTGCCAGTGCATAAGGATGGCGATGATATGGGATCCTACTTCGTTCGCTTTGAGAGGATTGCTGATTTGCTGAAGGTCACGGATGAATCTTACGCAATACGTCTTGGAAGTCTGTTAACTGGTAAGGCCATGGACATCTATACCTCTTTGCCAGCAGAAATAACTGCCGATTATAAACAACTCAACCTGGCTCTTTTACGAGGATTCAACAAAACTACCGCAGGTTATAGGCATGATTTTAGATCCACCAAGGTACAGTCATCAGGATTAATTTGTTTCATTTTCCCTGATAGTAGCACTGCACGATGGAGAGGTATCCCCTCTACCTCCTCTCCTTGTTCCCATACCCTCACCTAAACCCTCCCATTTTCTCTACAACCCCAGAACTACACCCACCCTCCCTTCTCTCACTCTCACCCAGCTATCACCGATTACATTTATTCTGAATCTCCTGCACATTAAACATATGAACTAAACAAAACCTAACCTGAAGCTGATAATTACTACCGTTACTAGTAGGGTTAAGGGGAGATTTCCACTTGAGGGACTTTTTTTTTTACTCCTTTCTCCCTCATGTTTAGCCCCATTGCTTGTGATATTTAAAGACGCATGCCCCATTAGTTTGGCGATTTTAAAAACCCTCGCCCCATTTTTGACAATTTCAAGACCATTCGTGCCATTTAGGTGTCTATTTTTTCCTAGCGAGCGATAGCGAGCCTATAATTTAAGGGGAACCGACCTTCGGCCGGGAAATTTTTCTACCGAAAAATGTACAAATTTATCTTGAAAGGGGGTCAAGGGGGAGTAATTTTAAGATTGGTGGAAGTCTAGGGTATCAACTAAAAACCTCCCCTTAACTGTATAATGATATAATATACCAGGTATGAGGGGTAGAAATACACACTTGTATAATAATATATAAGGTATAATGAGAGTATTTGGTTATACACGAAACTATTATACAGAGTGGTATTGTAGAAGAAGAATTAATTATTGATCAGTTCAATATTATAACTCTTGTAGTTAATCTGGTATTTAATTAATGGGCGTTATATACAGTAGTTATTTAGTAATTATTATTAACAGGTGTGAATTCAAATGATCTTGAAAGTTATCTCAAGAGAATAAGCTTGAATAGGCATGAAGCTTTCAATAGTAGGTCAAATTGGATTTTCGGTCACGTATGTGTTTTTTGTATTATAATCCTTGTTCTCATCAGTTCCTTCATTAATGTGTTTTAAGGTGTTTTTCCTTCTGCAAATTTATGTTTACCCATTATTTTGCAACATGCCCCCTAAAGCCATATTTTGTCATTACCCTAACCTAACAACCTAATCTAACCTGGGGGCTCCCGCCCCCAGACACCCCGCAGGGTTAGCATTGATTTAGAATATGACAAAATACTAAAAATACGGTAAAAAAGTGAAAAATATTAGTTCTCAGCTGATCCAAGATGGCCGCCATTTTTCCTTCCACCCTTATTTAACCCACAAAGTCCAAGGAAAAATAATTTAAGACATATATTGCAGTGACTAACACTCTATGACAAAGCTATAATACACATTTAGAACATTATATACCATACGCGACCGAATATCCAATTTGTCCCAATAGTATTATGTGGAGTAGATACCCTACGTTTTGCCATTACTCAGGGAGTATTTATCGCAATTTGCTATGTTTCAACCCATATTGCTACATAGACATAGTGAACTTGGTTACAAAACAAGATACCTGATCCAATAGAGTAACTTTATGGCAAGGTGTTAAGGGTAAGGTGACAAAATGAAAATAATTTAGTCCTTCCCTAATGTATGGGTGAGCGTAACTGTTGAGGGCATGGGAACTTTAAAATATCACCCCCCCCCCCCCCCCCTTCTAATGGATAGATGAGCGTAAGAGTACCCGAGGGGTGGTTAATTTAAATAGGGCATATATATTGGTTATCAACCCTTCAGGATTATTAAGCCTGTTTATGTCAAGTAATATTTTCAAGCCTGGAGCGTCTTTTCGAAAACCCCATTACCTTGCCCGAGGGTAGTTCGTGTCCCGTTTATATACTGTACAGTAGTTTTACATTATGGCCAATTAGGAAAACAATATGGCCTAATGATTGGGTAGATAGCTCCGTTAAGAAGATGAGTGTTGAGTGAGCGTAATGAAGTCACATGGCCGACGCACTGGGCACATTCTCGGCAATAATTCATTGCATTTATTGGCAAATTGGCTGTTTACACTTAATGAGTCTTGAACTGTCTGGAAGCAGAGATATTTGTGGTGAATATGATTAAGCAAATGTTTTCTTCTTGTATACGGTGCTAATAAGTAGTGCTATTAGTATTCAATAGTTGTATAAAAAGAAATAATTCAAAATACTTGAATGGTTTACTTTGTGTGTTCATTGATGGGATAGACTCATGGTGGAATTGACACAGACAGTCCTCGTTGTCTCAAGCTTGTTACGTAGCCCAGACTGAGCCATACCAACGATGGAAATGAAATAGAACTTCACGGGGGTTAGTTTGGCAGTTATATTAGAGTATAATACAGTACTTAACCATCAGTACATCGGTATGAACCTTTCAGGGGTCAATGGTAAATTTATCGGTATGAATCCCCCGCCGTCTCTCTCTCTCTCTCCCTCTTTCTTTCATTCTTTCAAATTTAGTAAAGCTACTACTTGACTCTGCCTATGATACATTGCATTCCTTCATTAGGTGTTCGGAATACATGCAATTGGTGAGGTCCAGAAGTAGCCCTTAACTGGGTGAGAGCGAGAGAAGGGTGGGTGGGTGTAGTTCTGGGGTTGGAGGGGAAATGGGAGTGTTTCGGTGGGGGTATGGTTACAACAAGGAGAGGAGGTGGAGGGGATACCTCTACTAACGGATGCTACTAACGCCTGCGTCCAGGGAAACGAAACGAATTAATCCTGACGACTGTACGTAGTGGGGGGAATTTTCTACAGTTTTCAATCAACCTAGGAAGATTGTTTGATCAGTGGGTGGAAAGCTGGTGACTAGAGAAGACTTATGATAAACTTAGGTCTTTTATTATTATGGACCAGTTCATATCATCTTTAACTCCCAACCTTCGTACTTATATCAAGGAACATGACGTTAAAACTCTGGAGGAGACAGTTAGACTAGCAGACAGACTAGCAGACATACATAGAAAAAGACAACTGGGCTTCTGCTCATAATTCATATCCAAAGTCCAATGTTGCTATAGATAAAGGGAAAGGGAGACTAGAACCAAGAACCCAATCATCCCAAGTCTCATCAGAGGACACTAATAGGTTTAATGGAAAATGCTTTGGGTGTGGTTTGACAGGACATAGGCATATTAAGTGCCCCACAAATCATCTTAAATTCAAGTCTAACTCAGATTCTGGTCACAAGGTGGGATTTTGCTTCGAGGACTCGTCGCCTAGAGATTTTGTTGTCTCGGGTACAGTAAATGGAGCTAGGGTCTCTACTATTTTGAGAGATATTGGTTGTTCATGCCTAATTGTTTCAGAAAATGTTTTGCCTGACTTTGATTTTTCACCGAGTAAGAAGGTGGAGGTAGCAGATTATCTGGGGCGTGTAGACTCCTTCCCTCAGGTACGATGTTACATCAATTGTCCATATTTTGAAGGTTGGGCTGATGTGTTGTGTGCCCCAATTAAGTTCTGCAGTGTTCTAATTGGTAATGTCCCGGGTGCACGAGATCCAGATATTTTACCCACCATTCAAACTCCTGAGAAGGTTCAAACTGTACGGACCAGGTCATCTCAGTCTAAGGCAATTGACCCTCTCATCCTTCCCAAATTCAAACCCCTAAATATCACTCCAGCTGATTTTGACAACTTACAAGCTTCCTGTTTTTCCTTGACATCAGTTTGGGATAAAGCTAAGTCCGGAGAGAAGCAAACTAATCGGGATGGGTCAGTTTACCAGTTTGTTGAAGAACAGGGTCTTCTGTACAGCTCTTGTATTTGGTCAAAATTCCCAGATAGAATAGGTAAGCTTTCCTTAGTTGTCCCCACTGATTGTAGACAGACTGTACTTTCCACCGCGCATGATAACCCATTAGCAGGTCACTTTTCCCATCGCAAAACCCTAATGAGAGTAGCCGGTGAGTTCTTTTGGCCCTTGATGACTAGTGATATTAAGAATTTCTGTCAGTCTTGTGATATTTGCCAACGTATGTCTCCCAAAGGAAGAGTTAAACCAGTTCCCCTCAAACAGATACCAATTTCTACAGAGCCCTTTGCAAAAGTATCCATTGATTTGGTACGTCCACTATCTCCACCTACTTCAGAAGGCCATAGGTACAGTCGTCAGGATTAATTTGTTTCATTTCCCCTGGACTAGGCGTTAGCAGCACTGCACGGTGAAGGGGTATCCCCTCTACCTCCTTTCCTTGTTGGTTCCATACTCCCACCAAAACCCTCCCATTTTCTTTCCGACCCCAGAACTACACTCACCCTCCCTCCCTTCTCTCGCTCTCACCCAGCTACTTCTGAACCTCACCAATTGCATGTATTCTGAACAACTAATGAAGGAATGCAATGTATCATAAGTAGAGTTAAGTATGAACTTTACTAAATTTGAAAGCAAGAGAGAGAGAGAGAGAAAGAGAAAGAGTGAGAGAGAGGGGGGGGGGGGAATGTTCGACGAAAACCTTACATATGATTCGAGTGATTCCTACTGATACATTTAGGCCTGCCATTGAAACCTGAAAGTTTCATACCGATTCACTGATGGTTTAATACTGTTGAACTATCATACTCTAATATAGCTGCCAAACTAACCAACGTAAATTTGTATTTCCTTTTCATCGTTGTAATGGCTCAGGCTCGGCTACGTAACAAGCTTGAGACAACAAGGACCGTCTGTGTCAATTCCTCCAGGAGTCTCTCCCATCAATAAACACAAAATAAACAATTCAATTATTTTGAATTATTTCTTTGTATAACATTATTTGATACTAATATAACTGCTTATTAGCACCGTATACAAGAACTAAACATTTGCTTAATAATTTTCTCCACAAATCTCACTGCTGCCAGACAATTCAGGACTCAGTAAGTGTAAACAGCCAATAGGCCAATACATGCTATGAATTATTGCCGAAAATGTGCACCCGTGAGTCGGCCATGTGACTGCATTACGTGAATTTACCACTCTTAGCATAGCTATCTACCCAATCATTAGGCCATATTGCTTTCCTAATTGACCATAATGTAAAACTACTGTATATAAACGGGACACGAACTACCCTCGGGCAAGGTACTGTAGTTTTTTAAAAGAGGCTCCAGCTTTGAAAATATTACTTGCTTGAAACATGCTAAATAAGCCTGAAGGGTTGATAACCAATATATATGCCCTATTTTTACTAACTACCCCTAGGGCACTCTTACGCTCATCTATCCATTAGGGTGGGTCTTATTTTAAAGTTCCCTTTCCCTCAACATTTACATTCACCCATACATTAGGGAGGACTTATTCATATTGTCACCTTACCCTTAAAACCTTCCCATAGGGTTACTCTATTTTATCAGGTATCTTGTGTTGTAACCAAGTTAACACCTTACAACCGGGCTAGGCGGTATATTTGACCGTGCCGCACAGCGGTTTTTTTTTTTACCATTAATGGGGTTGTTTCCGTGCTCTTTTTTTATGCATAAACAAGACCCAGAGCGTAATACAAGTATGTATCCCTGAAAGGGCGTAAATTGAGCTTTCCAATGACACCCGAACCATCCTTCTACGATCACTGGATGTCTTGCAACGATCGTGCAACCGAAGGGCAAAATCGCTAAAATACGGTAATTTCTTTATATAATTACGTATGTAGCGAGGGAGTGAGGGTGGATGTAAGTGGAGTAAATCTCAGTAGGTCCACGGCGGCCGTGGCGAGCGGTCATGAGGTAACCCATGCTCCTCCAGTCACTCGTCTCTCTCTCAGAGCCAATATTGCGCCAAAATTGCACTCGGACTTAAGGCGGGCCCCGCCACATAGTCCAAATTTTTCGATTCGGACTGAAGTCGGGCCCCGATCTTTAAAGGTTAAGGGGGGCATCCGCTATGGCTATGTAGCAATATGGGTTGAAACATAGCAAATTATGTTAAATACTCCCTGAGTAATGGCAAGACGTAGAGTATCTACTCCACATAATACTATTGAAAGCTTCACACCTATTCAAGCTTATTCTTTGAGATAACTTTCAAGATAATTGGAATTCACATCTGTTAAGAATAATTACTTAACACCTTACGAGCGGCCTATGCGGTTTATTTATGTGTACCGCACAGCGGGGTGTTTTTAGCCAAAATAGGGCTGTTTACGTGATCATTTTCATGCCTAAATAAGACCCAGAACGTAAAACAAGTACCTATCCCTGAAAGGGCATAAACAGAGCTTTCGAATGACACCATAACGATCCTTGTATGATGGATAGTTTTCTTGCAATAACCGTGCAACGCGAGTGCAAAAAGCAGGTAATTCGGTACTTTCAGTACATAATTGAGTATGTAGCGAGTGAGAGAGGGAGGAGGGAGCTGAGATTTGTGTCAGTAGGTTCGCCGCGGTGGTCTGGAGCAGTCATACGCTCGCTAGTCTCCTGCCACCACTTGTCTCTCTCTCTCAGCCACATTACGTGCTGAAATTGCCACTCGAGTTATGTCGAGCGCCGCCACATAGTCCAGCTTTATTTAACTCGACTGATGTTGCTCGCCGCTAAATAAGGGTTAATAACTATATAACGCTCATTTATTATATCCCACACTAACTACAAGAGTTATAATATTGAACTGATCTATAATTCTTCTACTAATACCACTCTGTATAACAGTTTCGTGTATAACCAAATAATCTCATACCTTATATATAATTATATAAGTGTGTATATCTACCCCTCATACCTGGTATATCCATAAACACTATACAGTAATGTTAACCCTACTAGTAACGGTAGTAATTAGCAGCTTCAGGTTAGGTTTCGTTTATTTCATAATTTTAATGTGCAGGAGATGATGATCGAGAGATGTGTGTGAAATACTTCATACCTTCATCAGGTGTTCAGAATAAATGTAAACGGTGAGGTGCCAGAAGTAGCTCCTAGCGGGGTAAGAGCGAGAGAAGGGAGGGTGGGTGTAGTTCTAGGGTCGGAGAGAAAATGGGAAGGTTTAGATGGGGGTATGGAACCAACAAGGAAAGGGGGTGGAGGGGATACCTCTCCACCGTCCAGTGCTACTAACAGGGAAAATGAAACTAATTAATCCTGACGACTGTACATCCTTACTCTGATAGATTATGCTACAGGCTTTCCAGAGGCCATCCCCCTCAAAGGAATTGATAGTGTCGGTTGCCGAGGCCCTCCTCGTCATCTTCTCAAGGGTAGGTATTCCACGTGAGATTTTATTAGATTGTGGAGCCCAATTCAAATCTGCCCTTATGAAAGAATTCCACAAATTGTTAGGTGTCAAAACCTCTTTTACCACCCCTTACCATCCTAGCTGTAATGGACGTATAGAGAGGTTCCACTCCACCCTTAAATCATCACTTGGGAAAATTTGTACTGAGAAAAACAGAGTATCTTGTAATAAGATAGGATATGACTCTTTTGTGATACCGTACGTCTCTGTGATGTCACGGTCGTTCCCGCTGCATGGCGTAGGACGAGTAGATTGTATATTATAAGATTGTAAGTAAGTTAAGATTACAAAAGGCCTAATATGCTATTAAGCAATATTGACATGGTCTTATGTAGTATATATGAACTTATCGTATATATTAATATAATTTATCGTATTGAGCAACATAGAATTGGTACGATAATTTGGGCCCTGGCGTTTGCCAAGGCAGCAAGGTTTGACTCTGAGGAAGAGAGCTCAGAGCCTTCACGAACACCGACCAGTTAACATCTAATTTCCGCCTTGGTTGATCGAACTTTTGTGCCTCTAATCACAAGACACTGACCGCAATACATACAGCTACACCACCACGACGCTCTCATCGACGCCATGACTGACTGACAGAGAAGCATAGTATTCATGTAATAATTTGTTCTTTCTTTCACTTTACTCGAACCTCAGGGTCGGGTTTTTGCCTCCCCATTGTCCGCCATATTGGGTAAAACGTTCTCCCATGCCTCATTGCCACGTGGAACTATTGGTGAGTTAATTCCTGGCTAATATTATCCCTTATAACCTTTACCCTATAGATAATTTATTATGTGAGACCTTTGGATATAAATTAGCTTGTTTCAGATTGAATTCAATTTAGATATGGAGTAATTTTAATTTGTTTGGATTACAGCTTATAGATATTTAACTTCCATTGATAGTTTACCACATTGGTGCCCAGACCCGGGAATTGGCTACCAGTAAGGGATTTAAGGCAATGAGCAAGGGGACATAAAACAGGATGCAGGAACAACTCTATGATAAACTGGGAGGACTAGCAAAGCGATGGTTAGAGCCGGAATGCAGGGTCACATCGTTGCACCTGCCTAAGTCCTGCATCCCACCCATCATCTTCCCCCAATAATTTTCTTTTTCATTTCAGACTTCCAGTGACTCATGACCTGACCTAACATTTTTTCTTGTTCAATATGACCCTTTAGTAGGTATTGCTATTTTGTGTACTATTTTTTCTTCATAACACAGAAGTCCGCCGGTCGGCGTCTCTTAACTAGACTACTATTTTAACCTTGTATTTGTAACATTTTAGATAAATAGCCTACAGGCTTACATGCAAAATGAATAAACAGGAAGAGACACCGTCTACTGGGGTGCTGAGCAAAGCCCCTAAAAATCAGAGGGCGGGACTTCGGGGAGTAATAATTGGCTAATTGTAGATGTCAACACTTTCATCACTACTGCTGACCTCGAGGAAATAGAAGCTAGATTAGACAATGTCCAGGCTACCCACTGTTGTATTATGGCTCTGAGTGAGGTGATTGTGGCAGGCATGACAGAGGAGGAAGTGATAGTTACAGAGTGTGATAATCGCGCCCTCTATGATGAACCTGTCTTTAGAGCGAAGCACATATTACAGCGTGCTGTCGCAAGTAAGAAGGGAGGCGAGAAAGAGACCCATAGAAGGGTTGACCCAAAACACGCTGTGCACCTCCCAAAGCTCAATCTTCCTACATTTGGGGGCAAATTGACTGAGTGGTTAGCCTTTTGGGACGTATTTCGGTCTACAGTTCATGAATCCTCTTTGGATAATGTCCGTAAGTTTCACTACCTGAAAGGACAAATGGAAGGAGAGGCCTTACATTTGATAGAGGGTTTTGCGGTAGTAGGTGATAGCTATCTGGAGGCAGTACAATTATTGAAGTCCACATACGGGGATCAAGAGCAGTTGAAGATGGCGCATGTCGTTGCCTTGTTAAAGCTCGCAGAACCACAGTATAAGGTTGAGGAGTTAGCAAATTTTAGGGCAGATATGGAGTGCCATACTCGATCGCTAGACACCCTAGGGCTCACCACACTGGAAATTATAGTCATTATCTTACGTCAGAAGCTTCCTATGGCAATACTTGACAAGGTTAGATCGTTTGATCTGGGGGAGTTCAAAACTCTATTCAGTAAAGAAATTAGCAATCTACAGTTGAACAAAGGTTGAATGTATGTGTCGGGAGGGAGTGAGAATGTGGAGATGAGGGGAACTGTAAGCATAACGGTGGGGACTAAAGGAAAGAAAGAGGGTACATATAAGAAACCTGCTCAGATTCTATGTAAGCTATGCAATAATAATAAGCATAAATGGAGTTTCTCTGTAAAATACCCAACAAATGAGACAAAACTAGCACAGGCAAAGAAGTTGAAGCTGTGTGTAGGTTGTCTAAGTAAGGAACATGGTAAGCAGGGACAATGTACTGCTACATACTTAAGGCCCTGTCGCCACTGCAAAGGACATCACTTTGATAAGTTGTGTCTTACAGCAGATAAAGTCAAAGACATCAAACCAGAGGGTACTACAACATTGACACTAGGTAGCACGCAAGACACCACTATATTGCCCACAATACAGATTCCCATGGAAGGTAATGACAGTAACAAGGTTTTTCGGGTAATTCTAGATCAAGGGTCTCAACGTTCCTTTATAAAGAGGTCCGCATTAATGGGACTGAAGCACCGAATCGTAGGGGCTGAGACTCTTCGATTGCAGGGCTTCACAGGGGTTACTGACAAACAAAACTACGAGATAGCGGAAATTTCATATTTCTACCGTAAAAATAGGTACTTTATGACATGTATCGTAGTAGACACTCTACCAGAATTTGTATCTGTAGGAGTGAAGAAGGTGGAACACGCATTACGTAGCAAAGGGGTTAACTTGTCAGATCCCATGGGAGATCAGAGTGAGGTGCATGTTCTACTTGGTGTGGATCATTATTATGATGTAGTATATCCTGGATTTAAAAAGATGTGTGGTGTAATTTTAATCCCCACTAAATTTGGATATTGCATGAGCGGAAAGGTGCATACTACACAGTCAAATGTCTTGGTCGACACGGTCTCAATTTTAAGAGTGAATGTAACTGCGGCAGAGGAGTTGGGAAGGGAGGATTCCCAACCTAGTGACCCTAAAATGACTGCCGAGTTCGACCTGGAACGACTATGGAGATTGGATCACATAGGTATTTATCCTATGGAGACTGATTATGACTCGGAAATTGCGCTGAAAAGGTTTGAAGAGTCTGTGAGCTACTGTGCCTCAGACAAGCAATATAAAGTTAGTTTACCCTGGAAGAACAGTGAGATAAGCCTGCCTACCAACTATGGTTTGGCATTAGGTCGCTTACGCGCATTACAGCGTAAATTAACTAATGAACCGAGCACGCGCCAGGCGTATGACGATGTATTTCGGAGTTATGAAGATAGAGGCTTTATTGAGAGAGTCGATGTAAAGGAACCGATTAAGAAGGGTAGGGTTCACTATCTGGCCCATCATGGGGTGAGGAAAGACAGCGTCACCACACCAATACGGGTGGTGTATAACTGCTCTGCCCACCAAGGTCAACAACCCAGTCTAAATGACTGCCTGCTGACAGGTCCGTCCTTGGTGTCGGACCTGTCCCAACATCTATTGCGGTTTAGGCTGGGGCAGTACGCATTTACTAGTGACATCGAAAAAGCATTCTTGATGGTCAAACTAAAAGAGGAAGATAGAGATGTTACCCGCTTTCTTTGGTTCAAAGACATTAGCGACTCTGAAAGTCCGATCGTCATCTACCGTTTTCGGGTGGTACTCTTTGGTGCCACGTGTTCACAGTTTTTGTTGAATGCCACAATAAAAAAACATCTATCAGATACTTTTGAGGACACAAGTAAACTATCTCGCGGTTGTATATAGACAATTTGCAGGGTTCTAGCGATAGTCAGGATGATTTGTTACATACATACTGGCAAGAACACAGATTGTTTACAGAATCACATTTATTTCTCCGCAAGTGGGTTACTAATAGTGAAGATCTTCAGAGTTTGATACAGGTGGACGGTATGGCATCACATAACCAGGAAAGGTCCAGAAATTTGGGGATGATCTGGCAACCTAAACATGACATACTAACTTTTCAAACAAGGTCATTTGCTCAGCAGACAGGACCTCACACAAAAAGAAGTCTGTTGAGCAAAGTTGCGCAATTTTTTGATCCTTTGGGTCTAGCTTTACCCGCTACCATAAGAGCTAGGATTCTGATGCAGGAAGTTTGGAGACGCAAAACAGGATGAGATGACAGTTTGCCCGAGGATTTGAATGACCAAGGGACATTGTTGTTGAATGAGTATGACATCCTATGTACTAAACCTCTACCTCGTAAAGTGGCGGCGTTCGGTGACGTTACGTTACACACGTTTTGCGATGCTAGCGCCACGGCATACGGGGTAGCCATATATGTCGTTACTTCATTGGGGCACATTTAGTTACAGCCCGGGCCAAGGTAGCCCCGGTCAAAAAGGTAACTATCCCTAAAATGGAATTGACTGCCATGTTGCTATTAGCACGTCTGGTGCAACATGTACGCGCAGCATACGAGAGGGAGTTAAACATTGAAATCGTTCACGTTTGGTGCGATAGTCAGGTCGCACTCAACTGGATACATAGCAAGAAGTCTCTGCCAGTTTATGTGAGGAATACGGTAGATGAGATTAGAGCCCTATTGCCAGACGTTGCTTATCATTATGTAAATACAAAAGACAACCCTAGTGATCTCATAACTAGGGGTATAACGGCTAGCCAGTTAGTGAAGTCCGAATTGTGGTGGCATGGTCTGAAGTGGCTGCTCCACGAAAATGAATGGACGATTTGGCATGCTGTTGGTGAGGGACTTCTGCCACTGGAAACAGTGGCAGTTACAGCCCAACTAAATGAGCCACCGGGTCCAGTATTAGAGTGGGCAAGATTCGGTGACTATAATAAACTAGTCAGAGTTGTCGCTTGGGTGTTGAGATATATATCCAATATCAAGCTTAACCCTTATTTAGCGGGGTCGGACTTAAGGACGATACGAGAAAATTGGACTAAATGGCGGGGTCGGACTTAAGTCCGTGGGCGTATTCCCGCCCTAATTTAGGTGGAAAGCGAAACTTGGTGGTCAGGCGGTGTACTACAAGGGCCCACCCACTCATCCCCACTGCGTGACCGTGACTAAGTGACCCTCAAGCAGCATAATGGAAGGTCAAGATTTGCCCAGGTTCGATTCGGTGGCCGCCATCCCTAGTGCGTCGCGCCACCCTACTAACCACGCCCAGCTTACCACCCAGGAACTAGATATCATGCTGAACTCTTCAGAACTTTCTAATAAGCTGTTGGATGAAACCGTCGAAGGTCTGGGTGAGAGTTTTGGTAGTGTGGATGACTCGGAAGACGAAAATAACCCGATCATAGGCTTTCACCCCAAGCATAATTTGCGTGGGGTGGATGTTGTGGTTGATATTAGACAGACCCTTGAGCAAATTGGAGACGTTCCTGACGAAGAACATACTGGTGTGAGTGTTGGTAAGTACAATTTATATTTTATAATTGCTTGAAAATGTGATTGCAAGCATTTTATCACCTTACGAGCGGCTGGTGGAGTATATTTCACTGTGCCACCCAGCGTGTTTTTTTTTTTACCCTAAATGGGGTTGTTCCGTGCTCTTTTTCATGCATAAACAAGACTCAGAGCGTAATACAAGTATGTATCCCTGAAAGTGCGTAAATTGAGCTTTCCAATGACACCCGAACCATCCTTCTACGATCACTGGTTGTCTTTCAACGATCGTACAACACGAGTGCAAAAACCCTAAAATACGGTAATTTCCTTATATAATTCCCTGTGTGGCGAGCGGTCTTGAGGTAATTTATGCTCCTAATCACTGCTCCGCTCTCTCTCAGAGCACATTACGTCCTCAAAATTGCACTCTACAAGAAATTTCCTTTGCATTTTATAGCGTATTATTTGCAGGCGTTCGGTAAATTTCTTACGGTAATACAAACAACGAAAGATTGAATATTTGTGCTTGGCATTATATGATTGTGGGGAACAGATGTAGGCCTACCGTATATATTATCTTTTCATATATATGATACATATGTAAACAAATTATATTATCACGACTCTCTCTCTCTCTCTCTCTCTCTGTCTCACTCTCTTTGTTTGTACTCCTTTGTACTCTCTTTGTCTGATGTAGGCCAGGGCACGCCCCTAACTAATCTCTTCTCTCCCAGGGGAAATCACACCTAGCAGATGTTTTTGACCTCCCCTCTCTCTCTGTCTGTCTCTTCCTCTCTGGGTCTACCTATACTGCATGTGACATTGAAATTGCTTGAGAGTTTGATTGCAAGCATTTTATAGCGTATTATTTGCAGGCGTTCGGTAAATTTCTCACGATAACCAGGGTGTATGGTACATTTCTCACGATAATACAAGCAACAACGAAGCTTGGCGAAGATTGTGGTCTACAATATACCTTTTTATAATTGCATGTGACCTTGTAATTGCTTGAAAGTTTGATTGCAAGCATTTTATAGCGTATTATTTTCAGGCGTTCAATAAATTTGATAAATATATCAAAATAAGTCCTGTGGGACTATGAAATAGCTATTATTGGACAAGGAAAATATTTTGTTCATCCACTGGAACATCAACAACAATGTCAACAACGTATCGCCGTCGGCAATCGTAAGATTGAGTCGTAAAGATTCCAGGACGAGCTCAATAGAAAATGAATGAATGAAATGAATGAGTGTGCAGTACTGCCAATACGTATAGCGACTTCCGCTAGATCTAGAGACCTTTACTTCGATCTAGCAGCAATGACTTACACTAGCGGTTTTGTTTTGAAATTTCAGAACAATTTCGAAGTGATATTATATGGATTTTGCCAATTCATATTTCTAGTGGTATTTATCATGTCTTACATCTAACAATATATGCTAGCGGATTTAATTTCAATTGGTAACCCTCCCGCTCGAGTCGGCTCCAAGAAAATCGATAATGGTGGCACTTTAGTAACGGGTGATAAACAAAACCGCATGCGGATCGGTTTGGTGTATCGGTATTATGGTAAGTTGGCTACCTACTATTGTTTATACGATATAGTAAGTAATGATAAGTAAATTATTATATATTATATATAAAACAAAAACAAAATTCCTGCAAAGCAAGCGAAACAGAGAGAGAGAGAGAGAGAGAGAATGCAGAAACTGAACTGAAGAAAGAGTGAAAAAGATATAATAATACAGAAATATTACAAGCAAATAAATGAAATAGAGGGATTAGTTAGAGAAAATAATAATGAGAAATACATAATACGGATGAGGAAGAGGGAAAGCGAGCGAGCCAGAGAGAGAGAGAGAGAGAGAGAGAGACGGGAGGAGTGAGAGAGATTAGAGAAAATAGAGAGATTGCAAGCATTTTATAGCGTATTATTTGCAGGCGTTCAGTAAATTTCTTTCGGTAATACAAACAATGAAAGATTGAATATTTGTGCTTGGCATTATATTATGATTGTGGGGAACAGATGTAGGCCTACCGTATATATTATTTTTTCATATATATGATACATATGTAACATTGTTATATTATCACGACACTCTCTCTCTCTCTTGTCTCTTCCTCTCTGGGTCTACCTCATTCTAGTTCAGTCAGTGACAGGAGAAGGTTGTGTTAATCTGAGCTCCTGCCCGGACCACTTGATTCATTTAAACTCCGCCTAGACAAATATCTCGCATCAAACCCGCGACTGACTGCGTTTGTAAATGAATAACTTTATTTTATCCCCCCCTCAGTTACTAACCCATCTGTCCCCTACTAACTTCCTAATCCTGCCACGGACATTAGTTCCAGGGCAGTATTTCCCTTTCCAATGTTCCCTTACCCACTCTAAACCACTGTTTGGACACTTGATCCTCAGTGTTTTGGAGGACAAGCAACCTAGAAGGGTCACTAGATCTGTTGTTGCTTGATTTCCTTTGTACTTTGTACTTACCAGTGACCTTTAGTGACCATTACACCTACCTGTGTTTGGGGGCAGTGCACTCGTGTTATATAAAAGTGTTATAGCTCAGTTTTTAGCTGTTAGTTTACTTGTTTTTGTTTTTCTGTACTTAGTTTCTTGCTCCTCGCTAAGCTTATTGGGATCATGGCAGGTATGGAGTGCGAGTCTCTAACTGATCTGCATCATCATATTCTCCAGGTAAGAGAGGAGATGGTTGTGGTGAAGGAAGAGGTCTTGGCTCTAAGGGAGGTTAATGTTAAACTTCAGAGGGAAGTGGATTTGATTAAAGACGAAAATCTAGCTTTCAAGCTTAGCCAAGAGGAAATAAAGTCAAGTAAGGGGAAAAGGGAGGAAGTTGATGAAAAATTGTATTCATGGCAGGTTGTTAAAAATACGGGTGGGAAAGTCACACTCAAGAAGCAGGATAATAGAATAGGTATGAGTGTGACAAATACATTCTCTCCTTTGCGAGACGAATGTGAGGGAAAAGATAGTCAGGATAAGGGAGGGATAACCGAAGTGCCTGCCGCCGACTCAGCTCCAACCTCTGACGCTGTGCTACCTACCACCACCACTACCCCCACCACCACCACCACCAAGGGAGCTTCTGCCACCACCGGGGGTTCTCCAACTGCAGCTGCTGGATCCTCCCGAGGGAAAGGTAAGTCTGTGTCGATTGTGGGCGACTCCATGGTAAGACATTTAGTTAGGGCTACCCGCACTAAACTTAGGAAGGTTGTGTGTCTGCCTGGCCATGGAGTTGGGAGGGTTTTAGAGAAGATGGACCACATCTTGGAAGATAGTGGAGATAACCCCATTATCTGTCTCAGTGCCGGGAGTAACGATGTTGGTAAGGGTAGAAGTGAGGAACTGCTGCAGCAGTATCGGGATGTGTTAGATAAAGTTAGGATGAAGGGAGGGATCCCTGTAGTACATTGTATCCTACCCAGAAGAGGAGTTCCCAAGGAATGGACATCCAGGGCGATTGGTGTCAATTGCCGTTTGGAGAAATATTGCAAAGAAAAAGCAATACCATTCATTGATAACTGGGATAGTTTCTATGGGAGAGATGGGATGTACGCAAGGGATGGGGTTCATCTTTCACGGTTAGGGGTTTCTACATTAGCTAGTTCTTTAGATAGGGTGGTTGTGGGGTTTTGAACAGAAATATTGAGAGTGTAAATGAGAGGTTAAATGGAACAATTTTAGCGTCAGGCGAAAGCGATAAGGATATTCAGTCTCATGCTAAAAATGATGACTATAATGTAAATGATAGTAGTGATGGTGCAACGGAAGATGGAAATGTCGCTAAAAACAAAGGTAAATTAGGTATAAAGAAAAGAAGTAAATTGAGAGTATATTACACAAACTGTAGGAGTCTATGTAACAAAATGAACGAACTTAGAGCCCTTGTTAGCAAAGAAAATATAGACATAATAGCGCTAACTGAAACGTGGATTAATACAGAAACCAGGCATTTTTTAGCAGAATTTGATATACCAGGATATAGTTTGTTTAAATATGACCGAACAAGTAAGAGGGGTGGCGGTATAGCAGTGTTTGTCAGGAGTACATTAAAAAGCTGTATTAAATCAGGTATTAGACTAAATAACGATAATGAAAGTGTTTGGGTAGAGGTTAACGAAGGTAGTGAGACCATAGTTATTGGAGTTATGTATAGACCGCCAAATATGAGTAGAAATGACGGAACGTCATTATGGGAGGAAATTAAAATGGCATCAAGGTTTAGCAATGTGTGCATTATGGGGGATTTTAATTTTCCGAATATAGATTGGCAGCATCAAATAGGAGACTCTGATTCTGAGGAGTTTATAGAGGTAGTACAAGATAGTTTTTTATTTCAATTCATAGATACGCCGACTAGAGGTAATAATATTCTCGATTTAGTTTTCAGTAACAATGAACATATGGTAAATAATGTAGAGATAGGGGACCACCTAGGAAATAGTGACCACAATTCTGTGTATTTTAATATACAATGGAAAGGTAATACCAGAGAGAATACAACATTAATACCTGACTTTAGAAAAGCCAATTATGGTTGGGTTAAGAAGAGCCCTATTAGCGGACCCTATGGTCAAAAAATTAAGTCGATCCAGGTGTCCAAATGAGTGTACCCCGTCTCAGGCACCTGTCATCTTAAGTCAGGAAGGGACGTCAACCTTGGTAGATACATACGATAATTTTATCAAGTCAGTATTCAATGCACAAAATAAATACATCCCCAAAAGAAAATTTAGATCAACACAGAACCAACCCAAATGGATGAATAATAGACTATTAGATCTTCTAGGACAAAAGAGAGGAATATATAGAAAAATTAGAAAAGGCGAAATTCACCTACTTGCTTACTATCAGAATCTATCAAGACAGGTAAAAACGGATATTAGGAAAGAAAACAGAAATTATGAAATTAAGGTTGCCAATGACTCAAAAAATAATCCTAAAGCTTTTTACCAACTATATAAATCCAAGGTTAGAGATGTAATTGGTCCCCTTAAAACTTCGATAGGAGAAATGATTTAGAAATGTGCAGTACATTAAATAGTCAATTTCTTTCCGTTTTCACTAATGAAAATTTGGCACAGTTTCCAGAAGTCCGTAAGGTATATAGCGATAGTATAGAAAATAGGTTAAGTACGGTTACTATAAGTAGAAATTATGTGCTTAAGGAAATTGACAGACTGAAACCTCATAAATCGCCTGGTCCTGATGAGGTATATGCTAGAGTATTAAAAGAATGTAGGGATGAGTTAAGTTACCCATTAACATTTTTATTTAACAAGTCATTGGAGACAGGTATAGTTCCAGAAGCTTGGAAGCTTGCAAACGTAGTTCCGATCTTCAAAAAAGGTGACAAATCAATAGCATCCAATTACCGTCCCATTAGTCTTACATCAATCATAGGAAAGCTACTAGAGTCAATTATTGCTAGTAAAATTAGAAACCACTTAGATACATTTAATTTAATAAATTCTTCTCAGCATGGATTCACTCAGGGACGTTCTTGCCTTACTAATTTGCTTAGTTTTTTCTCAGAGGTATATGAAGCAGTAGATAATGACAAGTCATATGATATAATATATTTAGATTTCAGTAAAGCTTTCGACAGAGTCCCCCATGAGAGATTGATGAGAAAGGTTGAGGCGCATGGAATAGGTGGGGCGTTGTTGGGATGGATTAGGTCATGGCTAATTGGTAGGAAGCAGAGAGTCAGCATAAATGGTACGAAGTCAGAATGGGGAGCAGTCAAAAGTGGTGTCCCCCAGGGATCTGTATTAGGTCCTCTGTTGTTTGTTATATACATAAATGACCTTGATTTAGGTATAACTAGTAGGATAAGTAAATTTGCAGACGATACCAAAATGGGGAGAACAATTGATTCAGATAGAGATATAGAGTGCCTCCAAAGGGATCTAGATACCTTACACGAATGGTCAGTAAATTGGCAGATGAAGTTTAACATTGACAAATGCAAGGTATTAAAGATAGGGAAGATGCATACAAATGTTAAATATAAACTAGCTAATGTGGAATTAGAAAACTCGAATTGTGAGAAAGATCTAGGTGTGTTTGTTAGCAATGATTTGAAGCCTAGACAACAGTGTATAAGCGTTCGAAACCAGGCAAACAGGATTCTCGGGTTCATCTCAAGGAGTGTGAGTAACAGAACTGCTGATGTTATCTTAAAACTTTACTTGTCATTAGTGAGACCCCATATGGATTATGCTGTTCAATTTTGGTGTCCTTATTACAGAATGGACATAGATTCATTGGAGAGAGTACAACGTAGAATGACAAAAATGATCCATAATATTAGAAATCTTCCGTATAAAGAAAGGTTGAGGAAATTAGGCTTACATTCGTTAGAGAGACGCAGAGTTAGAGGGGATATGATAGAGGTGTTCAAGTGGGTTAGTGGGATTAACAAAGGGGACATGACAAATGTACTAAAGCTCAGTGATAGCGAAAGAACTCGTACCAATGGTTTCAAATTAGATAAATTTCGTTTCAGAAAAGATATAGGCAAATATTGGTTTGGTAACAGAGTTGTAGATGGGTGGAATGGACTACCAAGTGCTATAGTGGGATTAAAAACGATAGGGAGCTTTAAGATAAAATTGGATAAGCATATGGACGAGAAGGGTTGGGTGTGAAGGGGGATCAGCAGGGTTGGGCCAATCAGCGCTCTGCAGACCCCCGTAATCCTGCGTTAATCTCTAACCGTTTTGGTAAGATGATCCTCAGGGTATTAGAGTGTTGAGCCTATAATTGGGCTTTGTAATTGGGGTTGTGTGGGACAGGGATCTGCCTTGCTTAGGCCAATCGGCTTTCTGCAGACTCCCATTTTCTTATGTTCTTATGTTCTACCTATAGCCTACATTTATAATTGCATGTGACCTTGAAATTGCTTGAGTTATATTGCAAGCATTTTATAGCGTATTATTTGCAGGCGTTCAGTAAATTTCTTACGGTAATACAAACAACCAAACAACGAAAGATTGAATATTTGTGCTGCACATCCCTCATACGAAATACCATTCCCACCGTATAGAGAGAATACAGAAACTGAACTGAAGAAAGAGTGAAAAAGATATAATAATCAGAAATATTACAAGCAAATAAATGAAATAGAGGGATTAGTTAGAGAAAATAATAATGAGAAATACATAATACGGATGAGGAAGAGAGAAAGGGAGCACAAGAGAGGGAAAGCGAGCGAGCCAGAGAGACAGACAGACAGGAGTAGTGAGAGAGATTAGAGAAAATAATAATGAGAATTACATATACGGATGAGGAAGAGAGAGAGGGACAGAGCGCGCGAGAGAGGGAAAGCGAGCGAGCGAGCCAGAGAGAGAGAGAGACAGACAGACAGGAGTGAGAGAGAGAGAGAGAAAGAAAGAAAGAAAGAGAGAGAGAGAGAGAGAGAGAGAGAATACAGAAATAAGGAGAAATAAGAGAAAAATAAGACCGATTACCAAAGGAATAGTAGACGCGCGAGAGGCCGAAGTCAGGCCAAAGCGAACGCAACCGAACGCGCCCGGGAAATAGACCAAAAAGTACCTCCTCTTCCTCACCTCTTCCCACCCTCCACACTCATTTATAACATCCATTCATAGACTTATATAGGGAGACGAAGAGTTGCTCTTTCCAAAAATTATCGTTTCGTTCGCATTGGAGCCATAGTAACGGCGCTAGGGCGAGTGAAATTGAGCGAATATTTCGGGATTATGCCCGCTGAGCGGTACAGTGTAAAATACCTTACCACCCGCTAAATAAGGGTTAAAGTAACGGGCCAGCTCTGCAACAGGGGTCACAACATTAATGCTCATGAATATAAAGCAGCTGAAGTAACTTTGATCAAGTGGGTTCATTCAGAAACCTTTTCCAATGAATTAGAATCTTTGCAAAGCTCGAATAAGACTATAATGCCTAATCTAGTGCGTCAACTAAGGTTGCACCTACATAATGACCTCATCAGGTGTGAGGGTCGCCTGAAGTGGTCGGGTGTAACGGACGGCACAAACCGTCCTATACTTATGCCAACAAGACATCAAGTTACTGATCTATTGATCATACGTGCACATAGGGAAGTAAAACACTACGGGGTATGTCATATTATATCAATTTGCGTCTCACATGGTGGATACCCAGAGTTCGTCAAATAGCTCGACGCGTAGTAAGAAAGTGTGTAATATGCCAGAGACTAAAGGGTATACCATATGCAACAGGACCAGCTCCACCTCTACCTGAATGCCGTGAAAAGCACATAGAGCCTTTCCAAGCTGTAGGGTTAGATTACACAGGAGCATTGAAGACGAGAGAACATGAGAAGGTTTATATATTATTGTTTACCTGTGCAACGTCTCGAGCGGTACACCTAGAACTATGTGATAATATGTCTAGCGAAGAATTTATGCTGGCGTTTAGACGGTTTTGTGCCCGTCGTTCATTCCCTCAACTCATTCTTAGAGACAATGCTCCCACTTATGTCCAAGCATCAAAATATCTAAAGGATATGAGCAGTGATCCTACAATCATCACGTTTTTGGGAGAGAGGAAGTGCGAATGGAGGTTCATTCCAGTTAAGGAACCTTGGTTTGGTGGAATGTGGGAACGGTGTGTCGGCATAGTAAAGTCAGGACTCAGAGCGGTAGTAGGACGTGCTCTATTAAAGAAGAGTGAGTTGACGACAGTCCTCACAGAGATAGAAGCAGTCGTGAATGATCGCCCGCTCACATATGTGTACACCGACCTGCAAGAACCACTACCATTAACCCCAGCTTAACACTCACATGCACACACCATGACCCAAGAAGAGCAACAGATCTCCTTCAACCCTATCTCAACACACTACATGGCTGGTGCACTACAAACAGACTTAATCTAGCCCCCGCCAAATCCACCGCAACCCTGCTCACAAGCTGGACAGGTGAACACGAATACATCCCTCAACTCACCATAAACAACACACCCCTAACACATACACACACACACAAAATCCTAGGAGTAACATATGATACTCATATGACATTCAAACAGCACACCACAAACATTAAAAAGAAACTGACAACCAGACTTAACGCCCTCAGGTCACTTGCTCACACCAAATTTGGACACAACAAAGAAACTACCACCACAGTATATAAACAATACATAAGATCAGTAATGGAATACGCAAGCCAGCCTGGGCTTCTAACCTAGCTGAAACACATCATAAGACCTTACAGACTATTCAAAACAAAGCCCTGAAGATCATTACAGGTTGCACAGCTACTGCACCCACAGATCATCTACATCAAGAAAAAAAAATCCTCAAAGTCAAAGACCATCTGGACATGAGAGGCACTCAATTCCTGGCAGCAGCCTCCACGAACCAAGACCACCCACTAAACTACATGGCAACACACCCACAGACACCAAGAAATATCAAAACAACACCCAGCACACGGTATCACACACAATTATTGTCCTCTCTCCCTCCCTGCCCACCCCGAACCAACTTCCAGAAGCACATCCATACTCATATCTCTCGCCAATCCATCCACTCACTCACAGACAACACGCAGCTGCATGCACGACCTCCCGAAATCCATCCTTCCGAATCCTCCCTCCCTCGCGAGGACAGAGTCCACCTGGCCAGGCTGAGATGCGGACACCATCCAGCTCTCCTGAGCTATCAGAAGAGACTGGATGACTCCGTTGTCGACGCCTGCCCGGGATATAACACAGCACCCCATACTATGAAACACATCATAGAAGACTGCATTTCACACAACCACTTACGCCAACAACACAACCTACACTCAATGAGAGATCTGTGGGAAAGCCCGATCATGGCAATGGCCTTCCTCAGGGACTCGGGGCTGTTCGGCCAGGCAGCTTAGGGAACAACAACAACAACAACCCCAGCTCACTTGCTATATGGTAAACCATTAACTGCGTTTCCATCTGATTTCCAATCCATAGTAGAGTTTACTGTATATCGAGGGTAATCGAAGATTTTAGAAAATGGTGGGTTAATGAATATCTGCTAGCATTGAGGAAAAGGAGTGTTACTCCCTCTGGTACTACTGTTGGTGAAGTAGCTTTAATTACGGCCTTATTGGGCTATCCTTAGTTGGAATTATGCAAGGCTGGTACATGTCATATTTGTAACATACTATGTGGTACCAACTCTGTAAATTGCTAACTGAATAAATATTATTATTATTATTATTATTATTATTATTATTATAATTAAAGAAGATAGTCCTCGTTTATACTGGAAATTGGGCCGCGTGTTGGAGGTATACAAGGGGGAAGTCTGTAGAGCGGGTGGCGCTATTGAAGACGGCCACTGGAACCACTGTTCGTCCTATCGCACGTTTGTACGCTTTGGAGCTCGATTCCGCATTGCAATCTGATGCTCCACCTATTATTGCTGGGTCCGAGGATTCTCAAGGTACCGACTCACCTGTTACAGATGGTGATCAATCTCGGACCGGGACGCGTCCCAGACGCGCTGCTGCTGGCGCCGTCTAAATGTGGCATCAGAAGATAGCCTCTGGGCAACTTTTAAGTTTAAGGTGGGGTTCAGGTATTTTTTTGTGGGGGGAGTGTATCGTGTAATACGATAGGATACGACTCTTTTGTGATACCGTAAGTCTCTGTGATGTCACAGTCGTTCCCGCTGCACGGCGTAGGACGAGTATATCGTATATTATAAGATTGTAAGTAAGTTAAGATTATAAAAGGCCTAATATGCTATTAAGCAATATTGACATGGTCTTATGTAGTATATATTTATTATGAACTTATCGTATATATTAATATAATTTATCGTATTGAGCAACATAGAATCGGTACGATAATTTGGGCCCTGGCGTTTGCCAAGGCAGCAAGGTTTGACTCTGAGGAAGCGAGCTCAGCTCAGAGCCTTCACGAACACCGACCAGTTAACATCTAATTTCCGCCTTGGTTGATCGAGCTTTTGTGCCTCTAATCACAATATACTGATCGCAATACACACAGCTACACCACCACGATGCTCTCATCGACGCCATGACTGATTGACAGATAAGCATAGTATTCATGTCCATTCCCATATAATCATTTGTTCTTTCTTTCACTTGACTCGAGCCTCAGGGCCGGGTTTTTGCCGCCCCATTGTCCGCCATATTGGGTAAAACGTTTTCCCTTGCCTCATTGCCACGTGGAACTATTGGCGAGTTAATTCCTGGCTAATATTAGCCCTTATAACCTTACCCTATAGATCATTTATTATGTGAGACCTTTGGATATAAATTAGCTTGTTTCAGATTGAATTAAATTTAGATGTGGAGTAATTTTAATTTAGACTGATTTTGTTTGGATTATAGCTTATAGATATTTAACTTCCATTGATAGTTTACCAAACAGAGAATGGCATAGGTACTTAATTCCAACAAGGTTTGCCCTATGAGAGATACCCAGTGACAGGACAGGCTTCTCCCTTTTTGAACTTCTGTATGGTCGTGCAGTTAGGGGACCATTAGCTGTGCTTAGAGACTTGTGGGAAGATAACCATGCCAGTATGTGATAGATCTGAAAGACAAACTAGCTGAATGTTCAAAGATCGCAGCTCAAAATGCTGATGTTAGTTCCACTAGATATCGGTCCTACTTTGATTTGAAATCCCAAGATAGACAGTTCCAGCCAGGAGATGAGGTCTTAGTTTTGCTGCCTGATTGTAAGAACAAACTACTGATGTCTTGGAGTGGCCCTTTTCCTGTCCTAGAGAAAAGAAACCGAATTAACTACCTCATATATCAAAATGGAGTCCATAAGTTATACCATGCAAATCTCCTGAAGAAGTATCACAGACGGGCTACGGTTTCCCAGGCTAATGTCATAGATGAGGAGACCTACCTAAATGATGAATCACATGAGCCCCTTCGCATTGTCCAACTGTGTATTATCAAGGATGAAGTCGATGATGGCTGAGATTTCGCTATCACCCAAGATGGTTGTCATGATACTTTGGTTGAATTGAATATTCCAGAGATTTCTACAAGCCTAACAGAGACTGAGAGATCGGATGTAGATGGTTGTATTTCTTCATTCTCGGATGTGTTTTCTGAGACACCTGGATGTACTTCGTTGGTAAGTCATGACATCACCCTAACCATCACCGATCGGTTTAAATCCAAGATGTATCCTATTCCTGTACATTTACAGTCACATTTTGAACAGGAAGTAGACACTTTGTATGAACAAGGAATAATTCAGCTGTCAGACACTCCCTATTGTTCACCAGTGGTCTTTCCTAGGATTAATTTCTGTTTACAGGAAATTCATTCCTAACATGTCAGATCTGTCTAGTCCTTGGTAAGATATGCTCAGGAAAGATGTTCGTGAACCATTAATCTGGACCAGCGATTTAATTGAGAGGTTTAATAAACTCAAAGAATCACTTCCCCAAAATCCCATCCTTAACTGCCAGATACTGATATAACTTTTGTTCTCAGGACTGATGCTTCAGATTTTGGCTTGGGCGCTTTTCTTTTACAGTATGCGGATGATTGCACACATCCAGTAGCTTACGCCAGCCCGAAACTTCTTGATAGGGAACGGAGGTATTCCACCATTGAACGTGAGTGCCTCGCTATTGTGTTTGGGGTCCAGCGGTTTGAGTACTATCTGATGGGTAAAGAGTTTATTCTAGAAGTTGACCATAAGCCCTTAATCTACATGAATAAATATAAGCAAGTGGATAGTAGGTTAACTAGATGGGCTCTGATTCTGCAACCTTTTAGATTCAGATTAGGTCACATTGCTGGCCAGGACAATGTAGGAGCAGATTTCCTCAGTAGGAAATATGTTGTATATAGTGTACGTCTTTTCTTCCCTCTTGTACGCGTCTTCTTTTTAATCTTTTTTGTCTTTTTAATGTCCATTTTACAATGGAACATTCGTAGTTTTGCAGCACATCGTGTTGATCTTCGTTACCTTATCTCTAGGTTTAGCCCACTTGTTATTAGTTTACAAGAATCATGTTTATCTAATGCCCCCTCCCCAATACCTTTTTACTCCTATATAAGTTCTCCCCAATCCCAGTATGCTACTTGCCTCCTCGTACATCATGATGTCCCAGTGTCTCCGTTAACTATCCGTACCTCTCTTAAATGCACGCTTGCCAGAGTGTTCCTTTCACGCTGGCTTACAGTAGTTTCCATATACCTTTCCCCCTCGATCCCGATCGATGTTCCAGAATTAAACAGGATCCTTTCTCTATTACCTCCACCTTTCCTCCTTTTAGGGGATTTTAATTGCAGGCATTCCCTGTGGGGTGACTCTACCGTTAATACACGAGGTCGTTCCCTTGAGGCTCTGATTCGTACACACGATTTATTTCTTTTAAACACTGGTTCCTCTACGCATTTTGATAGCGGCACCCGTACCTTCTCATGTATTGACTTGTCTCTGTGTTCCCCTACACTATCCTTGGATTTTACTTGGAAGGTCTTTAATGATTACTGTGCGACTGACCACTTCCCGATTGTCCTCTCCCCTACGTCTTACTCCCCAGTGCCGCGCCCTCCCCGTTGGTGTTTCGATCGTGCCGACTGGACATCTTTCGCTGATCTCGCCGTTCCGCCTAATCCGACCCCTGCTTTCCCGGACCCTGATGCCATGCTTACCAGTTTCCTGATGTTTGTGCTCCATGCTACCTATACTTGTATTCCACGCACCACTCGGAGTATGTCTTCTAAGTGTGTACCGTGGTGGACTGCTCAGTGCACTTCGGCTTTACGCAATAAAAGAGCCAAGTGGAAGAGTTTCCGTCGGAAAAAAGGCTCTCCATATGAGCGGGATGCGTATACTATTTTCAAACAGGCTAATGCCGTCTTCCGTCGTACAATCCGCTCTGCAAAAAAATCTAGCTGGATGTCGTATGCCTCTACTATCAACGCAGATACACCTGTTCCGCAAGTCTGGGCTCACGTCAGGAAGATTGCAGGGAAACATGCGCCTACGCCGGCCCCAGTCCTCCATACCAACACTGGCATTGTGGGCGATCCGTCTCTGGTGGCCAATATGTTGGGACAACATTTCAGTGATGTTAGCACTGGCTCCCATCTCCCGCCCTCCTTCCAGATGCATAAACGCCGTTCTGAACTTAAGCGACTTTACTTCGCATTATCATATGATCAGTTTTTCAATGCCCCCTTCTCCCGGGCTGAGCTTGAGTCTAGCCTGGGAGCCTGTATGGATACATGTGAAGGCCCTGACGGTGTCCATTACATGATGCTAAAGCACTTATCTCCACCTGCGCTTGGCTTTCTCTTATCCATCTACAACCGTCTGTGGTCCACAGGCTTTTTTCCGGCTGAGTGGAGACATGCCATCCTTCTCCCATTTCTTAAGCCGGGTAAGTCGGGCCATGCACCAGCAGATTACCGTCCCATTGCCCTGGTCAGTTGTGTAGGCAAATTATTAGAACGCATGGTTCACTCCCGCTTAATGTGGCTCCTGGAATCAAGAGGCATCCTGTCACCTTTTCAATATGGCTTTCGCAAGGGCCGTAGTACTTTGGACCCATTATTGAGATTGGCGACATCTGTGGTACCAGTGTCCTAAGTATCCTAAGGCTACACAGAAGATTGACAAGGCTAAATCGCTTAAGTTATGTACCAGCTGTCTGGCAAGAGACCACTTCAACAGTACTTGCACCAATTCCTACATCAAACCTTGTAAGTATTGCAAGGGGAAACATTGGTTTTCCCTTTGCACCCAGTCTGATCGGCACGAAGGCAAAGAAAAGGGGACAACCCTCAAAGAGTCACATGAGAAAGGTAAGAGCGAGGGTGATAAAGTATCTGCCATGTCCATTGCTTCTCGAGAATGTCAATTGCTTCCTACTATGATGCTGCCAGTAGTGGGGAGTAATAATAATACTATAATGACGCGCATCTTACTTGACCAGTGCTCACAGAGGTCATTCGTTCTGCGATCATCATTACCCCAGCTTAAGTGTACCAGCAAGGGTCAAGAGAATTTGCGTCTCCATGGTTTCACTGGTGAAGTAGATTCCAGTGACTATGATATAGTGGAGATTTTCTATGTTTATAGAAGAAAGGTATGTCCCATCAAGGCTGTTGTGGTCGACACACTACCCAGTTTCTATATAACATCGGAGATTCAACCACATTTGAAATATTTCGGAAGCAAGGGTTATAAACTGGCTGATGATCAACTCTCTGCTAACAATGGTATTATGCTACTGGTCGGAGCTGATTATTACTACGACCTGGTTCACCCTGGATATCGGCGGGTAGATAAGCTTATAATGCTCCCCACGATCCAAGGGTATGCCATTTCTGGATCCTATGCCACTTCCTCTCAAGACACACAGATGGAGGTGGTTACGGTCCTCAAGGTAGCAGTAAGCCCCATAGATAAATATATTAGGCTAAATGTGCCTTATAATACATGTACTGATATAGATAAGCTATGGGACTTGTACAATATTGGAATTGACCCACATGAACTTGATCGTGAGTCCAAGCTAGCGTTAAGCTCGTATGAAGAGACTGTAACGTATGACTCTGGCAGGGGGTCAGTATGTTGGAATGATAACAAGAGTAAATTACCTACTAATTTCCATCTAGCAGTTGGTAGGTTACGTGGCCTTCAGAAGCGGTTTGTCAAGGATCCAAATTATTGCGAAACTTATGCGGCAGTTTTAAACGAGCAGGTACAACGTGGATTTGTGGAGAGAGTAGATCTCAGTGAGTATGGGGATAACATCCATTACCTTGCTCACCATGGGATTAAAAAAGGATAGTTCCACCACTCCTGTTCGCATTGTGTATGACTGCTCTGCTAAATACAGTGATCGCTCCTATAGCCTGAATGATTGTCTGTACACGGGTCCGTCCCTGGTCTCTGATCTCGCGCAAATTATGTTGCGCTTCAGATGTCATAAGTTTGCATGGGTCGCCGATATTGAGAAGGCCTTCCTGATGCTTCTACTCCATCGTGAAGACAGGGACTCTACGAGATTTTTATGGCCACGGGACCCAATGGATCTAGATTCAGAGTATCTGGTCTACAGGTTCAGAGTCGTCTTATTCGGGGCGACCTGTTCCCAGTTCCTTCTCAATGCTACTATCTTGCGACATCTTGAGGAGGCTGGACTAGATCCTGACTTCAAGAATGAGATCAAGCAGGGGATCTATGTGGACAATCTTCAAGGCACTGGAGACGATGAAGATTTATTGCTCGAAAGATGCTGGGAGATCCGCGATATATTTGCCAAGGCTCATTTATACTTAAGAGAATGGGCAACTAATAGTGGTCTTTTGAAAGGTCAATTTGATTCTGACGGTGTAGCTACTGAGAATAGTGAGGTAAAGTTTTTAGGCCACAAATGGGACACTACCACAGATTGTATATCCTTCTGTCACACCCCATGCGGCAGTGCTGCCTGTAACTATCCGTGCTCGTATGTTTTTACAGCAACTGTGGCGGCTAAAACTAGATTGGGACACGCCCCTCCCGACAGAGTTACAAGATACTTGGCGGTTGATTCGGTCGGACCTTTCCACATGTTGCAAGGTCCAACTTAATCGTCAGGTTATTAGTGGTCAACAGGTGGATCTACATGCCTTTTCTGATGCTAGTAATAGTGTGTACGGTACTGCCATATACATATGCAATGGTAGTGAAGCGACACTGGCTATAACAAAGGCCAAAGTAACCCCTATAAAGAAGATTACAGTTCCTAAATTAGAACTTACTGCAATGCTTCTGTCTGCTCGTCTAATAAAGTTTCACTGGATGCTTATGCAGACATACTACAGATTAATAACGTCTATGACTGGAGCGACAGTCAAATAGCACTTTCATGGGTACACAGCCAGAAAGTGTTACCTGTTCATGTCTCTAATCGCACTGATGAGATACATAACGTAGTTCCTACAGCTAAATTTCGCTATGTGAGCACCAGGGATAACCCCAGTGACATAATTTCCCGGGGGATCTCGGTGCAACAGTTTATGTCGTCCTCTATTTGGTGGCATGGACCTCTATGGCTTATATCTCCAACTGAATGGCCTCAGGATTTCAGGGAATGCATATCTGATCCTTCAAGTCGGCCACAAGATGATGTGTTAAGTAGTTCGAATGTGAGTACTACACATCAGGATAACAAGTTGGTAGAGTGGGAACGTTACGGCAGCTATGATCAAGTAATACGGATATTTGCATGGATATACCGTTTCATTAACAACATGAGAAGTCGGGCTCACGGGTCTTTCCTTAGTGAAGATTCGAAGCATATCAGACTCCATGAATTGAGATCAGCAGAAGCGAAACTAATATGTTTAGTACAAAAGGAATCTTATCCTACTGAACATCAAATCCTGAGCAAGGAGTCAAAGGCCAAACCCTCTAACTTAATGAAGCAGCTAGGATTATATATGGAAGGAGGCATAATTAAGTGTAGAGGCAGGATACAAAAGGCGACATTATTGATTCTGCGAAATATCCTGTCCTCCTTAGCTCCTCTCATTTTACCAAACTGTTGATTCGCCAATGCCATTGGACCTGCCTATATTTTGGCGTAAATTATGTTCTGGCGTATATGCGACAACGTTGGTGGATCCCTAAGATGCGACAAGCAATTAAAGGGATCCACAATAGCTGTAGTATCTGTAAAAGATTACAGGGTAAGCCTTACTCCCCAGTTGATCTACCTCCCTTGCCTGAGTTCAGGGTACAAAGGACTGAACCATTTCAGGTAACCGGGGTAGACTACACCGGAGCAATTCATGTTAGAGAATCGCCCGGTAATACCATAAAGGTATTTGCCGTTCTATTCACATGTGCGGTAACCAGAGCGATTCATATTGAATTGATTGACGACCTATCCAGTGAGGGTTTTTTGCATACTCTAAGACGCTTTGCAGGCCGCAATGGTTTCCCTCAAATTATTATGAGCGATAATGCGACTTGTTTTATCGGGGCCTCTAAATATCTCCAGAGTTTAATGGATGACCCGCAGGTTGTGGCTACCCTCACTGGAAAGGGTTGTTAGTGGAGATTTATACCAGCACGTGCACCATGGTTCGGGGCGATTTGGGAGAGAACAATCGGTATCGTCAAATCTGCCATGAAGGAGGTATTAGGAAGGGCACTGGTGACCAGACGGGAGTTGCAAACCATCTTAATAGAGATTGAGATGTCAGTCAACGACAGGCCCTTGACCTATACCTCGGCAGATGTTGATGACCTCTTACCCTTTACCTTTACCTTTACCTTTGGATACCTTTGGATGTGTTCGCCGCTCCTCTAGCGGCACCAAGGAGCGCGACGCCCCTCGTTATGGGTGGTGATTTGGTGCAGTAGACTGTTTGAAGCGACAGCTCGCTCCCTTGCGAGGATGGGCTCGTCTGGCACTTTTTGCAGTTCGACATCTAGGGCTCTCTTGAAGTTGTCTAACGAGATGTCCCTCATGTCTCTTACTCGCCATGGGAGTTTGTTGAAGAGACGTGGCCTCTGTGTGATAACCAGACCTCTCGCAGAGAGCCCATAGCACCCCTGTTATTCATCCGGGGGATTTCACATTCCCAGCCTCTCCTATCACTGAATTTCATGACTATCGGAGTATGTAGGTTTGGTACTAAACCCTCTGCGATTTTCCATGTGTATATTATTAGGTAACGTTCTCTTCTACGTTCCAGTGAGTACAGATTCAGTGCTCTTAAACGCACCCAATAGTGTAGATGTTTTATCGAACTTATATGCGAAGTGAAATTTCTTTGTACACTCTCTACGTCATTTATTTCACCTGCTTTGTATGGGGATGTTAATACGCTACAGTATTCAAGCCGCGGTAGCACTAGAGATTTGAAGAGCGTTATCATAGGCAATTCACCGCGTGTTTTAAAAGTACGCAGAATCCAACCCGTTAGACGTTTCGCAGCCGCCACTTTGACCTGGTTATGTACTTTGAAACCCATATTTTCAGACATTAATACCCCAAGGTCTTTCACACTGTCTTTCCGTTCTATTATGTGGTTAGATTCTGTTAAGTAATTTGTAATTTCTTTAACACCATTATTATCTCCGTACCGTATTAATTGGAATTTTTCCTCATTGAATTGCATGTTGTTTTCCCTGGTCCACTGGAACACTACATTCATGTCTTCCTGCAGTCGGCCCGTGTCCTCTTGTGTGTTTACTATCTTGCTTAATTTTGTGTCATCAGCAAAGGACGACACCGTACTGTGTCTGGTGTTGGTATCTATGTCGCAAATTAGTATGAGGAACAGAAGGGGCGCTAGCACTGTTCCTTGGGGCACTGAGCTTTTGACATCCGAAGGCTCAGAAGTGACTTGGTTTACTGCTACCGATTGTTTTCGGTTTACGAGGAAATTGTATATCCACCGTCCGATTTTCCCAGTTATACCTTTTGCTTTCAGTTTGTGGGCTATTATACCATGGTCACATTTATCAAATGCCTTAGCAAAATCGGTGTAAATGACATCCACGTTTTTCTTTTCTTCTAGTGCTTTAAGAATGTTGTCATAGTGTTCCAAAAGTTGTGAGAGACATGATCTTCCCGCTCTGAACCCATGTTGACCGGTGTTGTGTAGTTCATTTGTCTCCATGAATGTTGAAATTTTGCTTCGCAGGACTCGCTCGAAAACTTTAATGATGTGAGAGGTTAGAGCTACCGGGCGGTAGTTTTTTGGTAGTGCTTTACTCCCTCCTTTATGCATTTCGCCTTCTATGCTAACACGTGGACGAACCCTTAATACCTTTCCTAGATCGTCCGTAAATGACGAAGATCTGCATGACCCTACGTTCGGCAATGCTGACACCACACGTCGTCGCTTCCAGTATGTAAACAAGGTGTCCGACGATCTATGGAAACGGTGGACCCAAGAATATTTGCTGTCTCTTCGCGAGCGTCACTCTAATAAGATCAAAGGGACGAATCAACGATGGCCTCGTATCGGGGATATCGTCCTGATTCATGATGAGCGTCCTAGGTTATTTTGGAAGCTTGGGAGGATTATCGATTTGTTCCAGGGCATTGATGATCTTATAAGGGTTGCTAGAATACGAACTTCGACTGGGGTTACTACTCGCCCAGTCGTAAGGTTATATCCCTTGGAGCAGGATGTAGAACTGCCGGATGATCCTGCCGTCTTTACTAATACCCCTCCGCGGAAGAGTGCTGGTGGCAGTGCTCCTCAAGGTGGGGCAGCTGATGATGAGAAGGATGATCCTCCTCAGGCTTCAGGTGGCGCTCGTCCCAAAAGGAGGGCGGCTATAAGTTCCGTGGCTCTTTGGAGGTCAAAGATCAAACAAGGTGATCTTTGACTTCGATGTCCTTTTTTTGTTCTCTGTATATAGCTCCTGTATATAATTTTTGGTGGCGGGCAATATATCAGGAATAGGGTAATGATCCCGACAGTTTAGGTCCAATAGGACATTTGAATTTGGCGGTATTGTATCGCTTGTGTGATTTCGGCTGGTTCTTTATGTATTGTAGTTTATTCTTAAGTATAGGTTAAATATTAACTGTAATGTATAAATATCTACATCAGCTCTAGATGTATCATGAAACCAAGTTATGGGTTATAATTATTATGAGCCGGCAGCCATATGTAATTTCGCGAAGCGATCAATCAACACCATACAGCCAATATCTCCCCCCTCCCCCGGCTCTGACTCAACCCACAGTTCACCATGTGCTACAAATATTAATTTATAACAACAGTCCTACATCACCAGTCCTCTAAGCTAAGTTCATTGTATCGATATTGTATTATGTGAACATTCCTACATGTCATGCAATTGAATTAGCCGTGTGTGGGGGACTGGATTACACCCATCGACTACGTCTTTGGTAATTATATTATAACTATTTGTTGGGTTATTTCATGTACCAGTGATATGCAATTTAATCTCTTTATCTAAATTCCCGAGGGTGATCACAAGTAATATCTTCAGCTATAATATTTCACTGTACTTATAAAGAATTAGACTTGTGATGTTACATATGAAAAAGAGTTACTTATATCATTATACGTATCTTGAGTTATCTACCATGCACACTGGTTCGAAGGTGAGTTCAAGGTCAACTGGGACTGGACTTTGTACTATATCCTTCTTGTTGGAATAATGGCAGAGTCACATGTGGACTCTAAAATATTTTCACTTGGTCGAAATAATGGCAGAGTCGCTTAGCCTCAAAATCGGCTTAACACCTTACGAGCGGGCTAGGCGGTATATTTGACCGTGCCGCACAGCGGTTTTTTTTTTACCATAAATGGGGTTGTTTCCGTGCTCTTTTTCATGCATAAACAAGACCCAGAGCGTAATACAAGTATGTATCCCTGAAAGGGCATAAATTGAGCTTTCCAATGACACCTGAACCATCCTTCTAAGATCACTGGTTGTCTTGCAACGATCGTGCAACCGAAGGGCAAAGTCGCTAAAATACGGTAATTTCTTTATATAATTACGTTTGTAGCGAGGGAGTGAGGGTGTATGTAAGTGGAGTAAATCTCAGTAGGTCCAATGCGGCCGTGGCGAGCGGTCATGAGGTAACCCATGCTCCTCCAGTCACTCGTCTCTCTCTCAGAGCCAAAATTGCGCCAAAATTGCACTCGGACTTAAGGTGGGCCCCGCCACATAGTCCAATTTTTTTTATTCGGACTTAAGTCGGGCCCCGATCTTTAAGGGTTAAATGTAATAAATTCGGAAATAACTTTTACTGATCAGGAACACTTCAATAGTTCATAAAACGTTGATAACTGGAATTTGCTTATCTAAATTCCTAGTATTAACACGGTTATGGATTTATGAAAACTTTCAACACTTTTACGGGACTCACTTTTTCACTTGGTCGAAATAATGTCAGAGTTGCTTAGCCTGAAAAGTGGCTTAAATAAGTTAAAATTCGTAAATAACTTTTAATGGTTGGGAACACTTCAGTAGGTTATGTAGCGTTGGTAAAAATAATTCTGTTCTATAAATTCCGAATATTAGCACTATAATGGATTTATATTTTTGAACACTTTGTGGGACTCTGCCAAAAATCAAAGTTCGAGAGTAAAATAAACAGAGTCGCTTGGGGAACTCTGTTTATTTTCGATCACTTGGTAGATTACGTTTAGTCATTTTCACTCTCTTTTCTGGTCATCGACTTAGGTGTCTTTTCCTATATTCTTTCCGACGATGATTCTGGTGTTTGCTGGCTGTAGTCTTCTGCTCCTCCGTGGGCCGTCCAGGTTGGCCAGCTGTGTGAAGATAGTTACAGATGGGTTGATGGGTTTGAGGTCTTCAGTATGGCTCCGTAACATATAGTAATTATCTGGCAATTTCTGTTGGGCACCATACCGAACTAACGCAAGTATTTCAGAGGTTATGAGAAATACTCGACTATCCTGACCTGTATATCAACCGTTGATGAAACCCTGTTAAGGTTCTCTTGAAATAGGGCCTTAAATCTCGTGCCTCAGTAAGAACGTATATGGCACGAAATCGGACTAACGCAGTAAGATTGTACAAGTATTCTTACTGACTGTCCTGACCGTTTTAAGAGGATCGAGGGACCCAGGGCGGTGTTTAAACCTTTCAGTTACACAGTCTAATGGGATGCCACAGACTCAGTGCACCTAGGACTTGTATCTGCAGAGTGCCCTTGAGGGTATCTCGCCAAGCCCTTTCTCTCACAGTGGTCTCAGATGTTTCGAGACTACCTGTGAAAAGTGGTAGTGTTCATTTCCAATAGTAATAAGTAGAGAGGTCGGGATGCCAGAGTCCCTCAACTTTTACTAGGGAAAGTGTAATCTAGCAGAGGGGGCAATGTTAGGTACTGGGATGCCAGTAATAACAAAGTTCCTCTGAAAGGACACTTTTGTACAGTGTTCACTTCCAAGAGTAATAGTAGAGAGGTCGGAAGTGCGGAGTCTCTCTACCTGTACTAGGGAAAGTGAAACCTAGCAGAAAAGACAATGTTAGATACTGGGATGCCAGTAGTAACAAAGTTCCTCTGAAAGGACACTGTCACAAGTTTCACTTCCAAGAGTAATAATGGAGAGGTCGGGGTGCCGGAGTCTCTCCACTTTTACTAAGAGAAGTGGGACCTAGCAAAAGGGACAATGTTAGATACTGGGATGCCAGTAGTAACAAGGTTCCTAGAGTAGGACTTAGCACTTTTCACTCTAGAGAATATTGAGGACGGGATTCCGTTCACCTCAACTTCTTTTAGAGAGGGTGCTAGCACTTTTCACTCTAGAGAATATTGAGGACAGGATGCCGTTCACCTCAACTTCTTTTAGAGAGGGTGCTTGTGGACTAACTTTAACTAGAAGGAAGGGGCGGGATGCCGTGACCCTTCTTCCTAAGTTAAGGAAAGCTTTATACCGGTAACAGTAGCTATGTTAATCGCTGGGATGCCAGTGGTAACAAAGTTTCCTGTAACAGGCCACGGTTTCGGTAACTTTAAGAATTACAATGAAGTTCCGGGAGGCCATTCACTTCACTACTATACTTTTAGTAGACACCGCCTATCAAGAGTCTATGTTAGCCGGGTTGTGCCTCGTCTAACAAAGATCCCTAAAATAGGATTTTTAACTCACAGAGAGTAGATTGAACTTTCGGGATGCCGTAGGTCCAACTGAATGGAGGGTTAATTCTAAGACTTCTAAAGGTGGGATGCCAGTACTCCAGAAGCCTTAAAATTGCTTAACTCTCCTAAAATATCCTGACCTGGTATTGAGGATTACTGCGAGGGGTCCTTCCTAACCTATAGGATGGTAAGGGCATGAAGAGGTATCCCTAAAGAGGTCTATAGAACCTTCTTGTTCTGGGGGTCAAGATATCTTCCTTCTAAATCAATTTACTGAGTGATGTGTTGATGTTTATATCAAAAATACATCTCAACTGTAAAGGTACTTCATCAATTGTTAAGTAAATAATTATATCATATATAGGTGAACTCAATAAAGCCTTGGAAAACAATAATTGTGTTCAAGGACAAGAGTTCCTTAACTCTTAACTTTAGCGGAATGCTTGGTGTCGTGTGCACCGTAAAGTACAGACATGCGGGATGCGCATTGAAGAATTTCATAGGTCAAACTCCTTCATGGGGATCTCGAATGAGGATGTACTTATGTATCATTGTTAGTAGGATTAATGTTGACAATGATTCATAAAACATATCTTGATAATTTATCTCTTAACCCGTAAATGGTGGAAAAGCTCTTAAGAGGTTTTACTGGGCGATGGCGGCAAAGCTCTTAAGAGGGAGGCCTAAAAATACCATTTAAACAGCACTAAACAATTTTGTTTGTTTTTCCCTATACCTCATATCACTCTTCCACATCCCCTCCTTCCTCCCTTTCCCCTCCCCCTTCAATTATCACCTATTTCCCCTGTTATCCCCTAATTTGTTGGTATATTTTTGTGCTAACATTAGCAAACTGTGTGGGGGATGTGCTTACGTGCCTAGCAGGTGTGTTACACAAACGAGTGTGTGTATGAGTAGGCTCAGTGTGGCTTGAGGCCTCGTGGAGGGAGGGGTTGCCTCAATTTTCTCCAAAATTCATGAATGAGCTGGTCCATCTATATTCGCGATTTTGACCAGAAAAATTATATTTTCACTGGTTTGATTGTTGTTACAGGTTACTATCTTCATAGTGAAGGTAAAATATGCTTATATGAATAGGTAATAACGATATTTATCGTAAAATGACTATTATAGGCCTGAATGGAGCCCATATGCTCGCCCATGGGGAGCTAGTTCAGTACCCCCCCCTCGCCGTTCCCGGGTTAAGATAGTATGTACGTATGCGTCCTTCTCAGAATGTGTTGGCATTCCTGATGAGCTGGCGAGCGAGCCATCAAATTCCGGCGCATGTGGGGGAACACCAGCGCCATTCGGCGTGGTGTCTACTTTGGTATTATCGGATAAACATATAATCTTATGAGAAAGAAGAGCATGTATGTGGTTTGTTTAATTAGAAGAGGTAATCACAGGATAACAAGAATGCACATATATATATATATATATATATATATATGTGTGTAGGAAACGATGTCCCAAAGGTCTATTGAGGTATTATTTCATATTAATATTGCATAATCAGGTTTTAACAAAGCATCATAACATATTCATTTCATACTGGTTGATTATATTCTTAATATTTCTAATACATATTATTATCAATCATACATGATACATATCAATATTTCCTATAGATGGTACATCTATTCTAGAGAGTAAGACAAAGGAAAACATATATTGTGTCTTTAGGTTCTCTTCAAAAAGGTTGACAGAACACTATTATCTTTTTCAGGGATGTGATGGGGCGAATCGTCTTGCCCGGCGTGGGTGGATATTCCTTCTTCAGCGTGTCCTTCTTCAGCATAGCGATTCGTCTATTCTTGAGTTTCGCTACTGCTGCAGATCCTGGTGGTGTTGTGGTGATTGCTGGTGTCTTCGTCCTTGTCCTTTCTTTCCTCGGTTCTTCTGGTCCCTTTTTCTTGCTTGGTCTTCCTACTTCTTCTCTCCTTTACCGGGGTATTTTAGTTATATTTATATATTTTGGTTTCTTATTACCCGTTTTCAATCTGCAACCTAGAATCCAGAAAACATTATAATGATAATAGTTATTAATATAATACATTGATATAACAACAAGCAAGATCAAGAATATTTTTGAGTATGTGAGTGATGATGTTTTTTGATGGGGCGAAGCCACAAAATGTACTTCAACAGTAAATATTATACATTATACTTTTTGTTGTATGTGGATTATTACGAATATATCCTTAAATGTATTTATTATAGGCCTGTGAATGTGGGTTAGGTTGACTGCATTTCATGGTGAATAATTTAACTGTGCATATCTTTAACCTTTCCCCCCGGGCTGGCTTTCTAAATGACGGCACTTCTATCCGGGCGATATGGCCAGATAATGTTGTATGTAAACATAGGCCTATTTTTGTTATTTTACCTGCTAGAGAATTCACATGAATCTCAAATTGTAGCCCTGTTTTGTATCTGAAGACTGGCATTGAGTAGAGCTTTGTAGGGTAACTGGTTCAGGTGTGATAACGATTTCCGTGGAGAGAGGTTTGGCTGTTTTGCCGCGAATTTAGCAATATCGGACACTTTGGAAGACTAATTTTTACTCTAACTGGTAATGGCAGACAAGGTCGGACTTCTCCTTCTTGTTGTTAAGGCTTGGCGGCGCTCCGATCAGGTTTGTTTACAAACGTTTCGCCGCACGGCTTTCAAAGTGTACTTAAACCTTAAAGATCGGGTTAAGTCCGCCTCCAATTTGCAGCAAGTTAGGAGCATTATTAAGGCTTTTAAAGGGTTAAAATCGAGTGCAAATGGCCGGGAGCGCAGCGGGCCAGACAGCCGTCTCCCAGGGCTTACCGCCGCCCATTAACTCGTGTTCCCTGTGTTCTCGAGAGGCCGGCAGTGTAGCCAGTAGTGGGCATAGCTGGGAAAAATATGCCGCTATACGCTAAACTCCCATGTTACTGGTACCACTATATGAGAACCACGAGTGCTACGTAGTTCGTTCTGGTCTCATTTTGAAGCTTTTAGCGCTTAGTTTTTTGCTGAATACATTTCTTTTCATGCAGATACTTGATTTATCATTCAGGAGGGCCTGAATATGCCCAAATAAGCCCAAAACTCCCCACTAGACAAGGGTTAAGGAAGGTTTCAAGCTTACGGATTTTAAAAGGACACCTGGGCTCCGGGCCTTCGCAAGGTGCGTCCTTTTAAAATGACGCCCGGGCGGGTAGGGTTAAGCTTAATGTTGGCATATAATTATTTTTATTTTAGCAACAGTCAGATTACCATTTTTGACTGCCAGATAGACTGGGTAAGCGAGTGTGAGTGAGGAAAATGAGTTGTGCAATCAATTATACGGGTGTGTGCATTAGTGTGAAATCTTATCACGATGAGCATCTCAGCCATTTTCCCCCCCTTGAAATATGACGCATGCTAAAAGTTTTGTTTTCCATTACTACTTTAACCCTTAACTGGCGGCGCGCAACTTATGTCATGTGAAATAAATATGGACTATGTGGCGGATCACAACTTATGTCGAGCATCTTTTTCACCACGTAATGTTGCTGAGAGAGAGAGCTGAGCGGTGTGAGGAGCATAGCAACCCTATGACTGTCCCCCACCACCGCGGTGGACCAACTGAACTGTATTCTAACTTCCTCCACAGGGAATTATGTAGGGAAATTACTTAATTACAGGGTTTTTGCACTCGTGTTGCACGATCGTTGCAAGGGAACTAGTGGTCGTACAAGGATGGTTCGGGTGTCATTGGAAATATCTGTTTACGCCCTTTCAGGGATAGATACTTGTTTTACGCTCTAGGTCTTATTTAGGCATGAAAATGATCATGTAAACAACCCTATTTAGGGTAAAAAAAAAAACGCTGGGCGCTACGGTCAAATAGACCGCCTAGCCCGCCAATAAGGTGTTAATGGCAAGAATTTCAACACAAAGTACAGTTACAGTATAGACCAGATATTTTTAAGTATGGCTTCGCTGAGTTTAGAAAACTCTCGGAAAATGTCAGACCTCAATATGTCAGTGTCTTCAAGTCCTGGCTAATCGAATCCATGAAGGATAAAAATTGAAGTGATATTTGAGTTCAGTTCATCCAAATCTCACTGGAAGGAAATGGAAGTGTTAGTTACATTAAGGCGATTTGATGCTCCCAGCTCATCATTTTCTGGAGACTGCTTCATTGGCGTCCTTAGTAGTAGCATGGAATTGATGCAAAAAGCCTCGTGAGGCAGCTAGTGAAACCAGCTGCAGTGGCAATGGAGAAAACTCTTTATATTAGGAACATATGGTGATAAGAAGTTGGAATCGGTACCACTTTCAAATAGTAGTATTAAATGTCGAATTTACCTGATATCAGAAGATATAGGCCCTATTATCTCAACATGTTGTGGCTTTGAAAAAAGTAGGAAACTTGTCACTACAGACAGATACATCAGTGGACATTGCAGGTGACCCCAACTTGTGACTTTTGTTTGGTACCAACGAGAAGATAAGCATATACATAACTGTCTTTTAAAATCATTAGGAATATAACAACACAAATATAAAATTAACTAAACCAGTGTTTCAGGGTGTAGGGTCGCAAGGACCAAGAAATATTGTATTAAGGGTCGCCTTCAAAATAGTTTGGGAACCACTGTTAGCCTTATCACATGCCTATAGCCTCTTCTTGGTCTAGCCCTGTTCGATTGGTGCCTACTTTCTCCCCCTTTATTTGTAATATATATAATTATATATAATTGTATCCACCCATAATTCAACGTCAATATAGAAAATAACCCAACATTAACCCATTAAGGATCCTGATGCGTTTTTGCCATTATATTCTAGCTATTATTATATGATATTATTCAGCTAAGGAAGAACTTGTGGGAGCTAAAGTATTAACTGGGATAGTATTTACTCCTTAGCATCCTAGATATCCTTCCTAGATTGCATAACATCGCCGAATGATAAACAGAATAGGCTGTCAAAATTCATCATAATCCTCAAAGGATTATTCTTCCAAGCAGGGTTGTACAAAATTCCGTATAAAGACTGTAATTTACTTTATGTAGGTGAAACCAAGAACAGTCTGATAAAGTCTATAAAAGAAAAACAGATTATGAAATTGGTAAGCAAGGTAATGATGTACTTGTACCCTCATCATAAAAGGATAATTACATTGGGAAGCCAGTGAAGTAATATGTAAATGTAGTGATTCCCAACCGCGTCGATTAGTACAGTCAATATTTATATCACTCACTCATTCAGTCAATCCTATTTTTCGCAATAAAACAATTAAATAAAGTACCATAACCGTTTGCGGACCGGCGACGTCTGTTTTATTTATTTTCAGCTACATTAGATTGTTTATGAAGCTCAGGAAGGCTCAGTGATAGCTATACGACGATTGACTTAGGCACTCTGTAGCATGTTAATTACTCTACATAATTATGTCCTAAGCTGAATAAAAACATCTAGTAGTTGTCAGGATATAATGAGAAGAACGTCACTGGTATGGTATGAGATAATCATTACAATAAAACATCTAGTAGTTGTCAGGATATAATGAGAAGAACGTCACTGGTATGGTATGAGATAATCATTACAATAAAACATAATATCCTCAATTTCAGATAACTACAGAAAATAATACAAAATATTTAAAGGAAGCATAATAAGTATAATAACTGAAGCAAAATTATTAGAGTAGCCTATCCCGTGCAATTTTGTTAACCCTTTCAATACCAGTGCCGTCCTTTTAACTTCATGCTGGCTACTATTAGACGATTGTCTTCAGTTTAATGAGGGCCTACAGCAATTAACAGGCTTTAAGCTATCTCACTTTAACCTTTTTTTTGTACCATAGATCCATTTTAAATTGCACACAATTATCTACATATAGCTAAAAATAAAGTTGAAAAGACATCGCCGGTACAGGAAACATTTGCCCATACAGGAAACAGTGTATGATTTAAAGGGAAGTATTGTTTGTATTTTTATGAACACCCTTCTCCTTAATTTTTAGCCCCATTAGTTTTTAAATTTAAGACTTTTGCCCATTTCTTTGTCAATATTAATACCTTAATGCCATTTAGGCGTCGATTTTTTCCTGGCGAACATTATTTTGGAAGAGTCAGCCTTTGGCCGGGACATTTTTCTACCGAAATATTTACAAATTTATCTCGATGGGGGTCTTTGGAATGTTTTGTATTAAGCTTGATTAAGGAATAAACTAAGACAAATATATTTATATACCGATAATAATACAAAATATATACATAATTATTATGTTACCTCCACCAACCGACTTTACTCCTAAACTCAATTAATGAAATCAACAAATACTATGCGGCAGTCCAGGGATTCGAACCCAGGATGCTCACACCGAAATTCAGTGCATTTATCCATTGCGCTACGAAGACAGTTAAAGAATGGTGGACAAGTCTACGATTTATTATGCAGTTTCGAATCCTGCATATCAATCTAAGCATGTACACACTTTCCAACTGCGCTATCATAGGCTATGGGTAGATGAATGGAAGGAGTAATTAATGGGTCCTTAACCCTAAGGAAGGCCTCTCTATAAACTATCCCTGAACCTGAATGAATTATTATGTTACCTCCACCAACCGACTTTACTCCTAAACTCAATTAATGAAATCAACAAATACATGTGGCAGTCCAGGGATTCGAACCCAGGATGCTCACACCGAAATTCAGTGCATTTATCCATTGCGCTACGAAGACAGTTAAAGAATGGTGGACAAGCCTACGATTTATTATGCAGTTTCGAATCCTGCATATCAATCTAAGCATGTACACTTTCCAACTGCGCTATCATAGGCTATGGGTAGATGAATGGAAGGAGTAATTAGTGGGGCCTTAACCCTAAGGAAGGCCTCTCTATAAACTACCCCTGAACCTGAATGAATTATTATGTTACCTCCACCAACCGACTTTACTCCTAAACTCAATTAATGAAATCAATAAATATATGTGGCAGTCAAGGGATTCGAACCTAGGATGCTCACACCGAAATTCAGTGCATTTTTCCATTGTGCTACGAAGACAGTTAAAGAATGGTGGACAAGCCTACGATTTATTATTATTATTAAATATAATGAGGGCTGGTCCTAGCCAGAGTGAGGTTTGGCATCCTCTACCCAACCTTAGCCGTTTCTGTCTGTCTCTTTTTCCTGTACTACTTTTCCTTCTAGGTGCTGGCGAGATCGCCCGATTGGTTGGCACTGTAAGTGGGGCTGCGGGCGGTTTGGGCATTACCCTTGGGTAATGCCTTGGTACCATGCCTTTGTGTGTGATCCTAGGGGTCCCGAGGAGCTACCTTCCTCACAGCTAGGCGTGGTGTGCTAGGTCCTACATGTCCCTTGCAATTCTGTCTTGCGCTAGCTCTTCATGACTACGTCATGAAGAGCAAGCGTTCTATAACGTAGACAGGCCCGCCGGCCAATTACGGGCGTGGGAGACTCCTCCGAGCGCGGGAGGCAAACGTATATACACACGCACATACTACCACCACGCTGCCTACCCCACTCTCTCTCTCCTTAACTTCACACAATGCATCTTATATTCTAGCAATGATATAAACTACTTCCAAGTGTCACAGACAAGAATAAAGATCACCACTGATCTGTCTGCGACAACATGAACTTTATGAAAGAAAGAACATCGTTCTACGATTATTGTAGCCCATTTCACTGCCCTGGCGAGCGCTAGCGAGTTTCAAGCGCATTCTGGCAACCTGGCCAGCGTAACACCCCGCCCAAGATGTGGGATGTTTCAGCCACAGGCGAACCCCACATCTGACCAGACAGAATGCCCATCAACCCCGCATCACCTAGCCACTCTCCCAAGTTGCGAAAACAAGGCACGATCACAAACATAAAACACTGCATTATAAAAAAAATCTGCACAACACTTCCCCAAAATAATAGCATCATAATAATTATATCATACTCAGCGAGCAAGCTTCACCAAGCCTAGCCTACTAAGACAACAGCTCAGAGTGTCTTAGATTCATGCTGTGATATACTGTACTTATATACTATCAAAAAGAAAGAGTTTTTATGCGAGGTTTTTATATTTATAATAGTGTTTTTGGCGGCGTTGCACTACAGTGGCAAGCCTAATTTTTCTCCACTCCACCAAACACACCCTGACTGAACGGCGAGGGTTCTCCTGCAAACAAACCCTCCCGTGACAAACAATCAGCCAAAACATTATCAGTGCCCTTAGCATGCCACACATCCAACTTGTGTTCCAGCAGCGCAACAACACCTGACACTGATAAACTGCCCAGTTCATCGCAAGACTGGCACTTCTCTTCGCTCTTTCCGGCAACGGGACCTGCCAATAACCTTTCACTAGTTCTACCTTCGTGATGAGCGAGGCAGCCCCGAAGCGGTCTATGGTGTCGTCAACTCTGGGTAATGGATAGGCGTCTGTCAGGGATAATGCTTCCACACTCTTGCAATCAACATACACACAGATCTTGCCACTTAACTCAGGTTGCAAAGTTACTGGCAACGACCACTCACGATATCCTTTATCCCTCAGACCCTTTTTCCACATGTCGTCTAGCTCTGCTTTCACAACAGGCTGTCGAGCAGGATTTATACGGTAGGGAATTAACTTGAGCCTTGTACTGTCTCCAGCCTCCATGTCGGATGCTACCCCATACATCAGGCCTGGAGAAGCAACAAACATGTGGATGCACTGCCACAGCCTAGTTAACAACACCTCTTGTCGCTCAGGAACAAGAGGTTGCAACTTATCTCGCAGAACAACATGCCTAGTGCCCTCCCACAACCCAGCCGAGACCGCACCTTCTAAACTATAGTCTCCCTCCTTCTCTACCTTCGTCCCTAGAACAGCTAGGTCATGAGAGGGACAATCTGTACCACCTGTGCAGTCACTCACATAGTTCATAATTGCTAAGGCTTCCCCGCCGATACCGTACTTGCGCACCCCCGCATTCCTTGCAACTACATCTGCCTGCGCAGCATCACCGCCTTCAGCGACATGGCCAGATACAGTCGGTCTATGGTAGGGCTGTTGCATTTTACTAGAGCAGCATTGGGAGACTATGCGACGGCCGGGCGCATCCACTCCACAGCCAACCTCGCCAATCTGCTCAATGTCCTGATTTTGACCACCACCCTTAGCAGCCATGGTTCGACCCTGACCTGACAACCATGCCAAAGACTCGTCGCTCACCTTGAACCACTGAAACAATGAGGCCAACGGTTTACTGACACTCAAGTGACCTGCCGGCGGAACCTCGTGCACCGCATGAGTTGTGAGGCCTGGGTGCTCGGCACAAACAGTGGGGTATGGACCGATCAGGGACTGGAGCGCTGCACACTGCTGCTCAGGCAGGTGCTCTAGCGCTTCCACAGCCACCTGACTCGTATCCTCCGCCCACTGCTCCACCGAGACATAACAATCCCGACTCTCCTCCACCTGTGCCCCACTGCCCCCCTCTCCTTCTCCACCTTGGCCGCTGCAGACCAACGCAGGGACAGTAGGCTGCTTAGGTGGTTGCCTCACAAACTCCTCTAACAGGTTCACCTGACATGCTTCCCCGTCCTCGAGTTCAATAGTCCTGTTCCCACAACTCTCCTCCACCTGGGAACTACTCTGTCGCGGAGTGCCATCACGCCCTACCATGTCACTAGGGGGGACAGGTTCTGGGGCCACTCCGGAGCTCACCTTTGGGTCAAGTACCGAGTCACCAAAGAGTGTCGCTGGGTCCAAATTCTCAACCCGACCACCAGCCTCAACTTTCTCCTTCCGACCCTTCCTCCGCTGGTCATAAACTTGGGTACTAGGCTGTGACACCTGAATGGACTGAGATCTCTCAAGCCCCTCCTACTCGTGTCGGCCGTCCTCTTGGCAACGACTAAGGGTGGAACCTCGGAAGTGGGCACCGCAAAGTCATTACCAAGAAGGAGGTCGACCCGCTCGACTGGCAACTTCTCCACCACACCCACATCCAACTCCCGTGTCACACCGTCCACCTCAAGCTCCATTCTGACCAGCGGGTAAGACCGCGTAGCATTGATGCCTTGAACCACCACAACCCGAGCCGCGTTAATAGGCTTGCCAGTTAAATTCTGAATCAGTGTCTGGGAAGCGCCCGTATCACGCAGCAACTCAAGCCTATGCTCCACACCAGCCCACCTCACAGTGCCGTGCCCCCTATGACCACAAAAAACATCACGGACGGGTGACGAGCCCTCCTGCTGCTTCTGCACTGGCGATGACTTCGCAACCGACTGTTTACCCCGGGCAAACGCGGAAGACCTCAAAGACACGCCGATGTTGCTCACTAGTGACACCACTGCTGTAGGTGGTGCGCTCGGACATGAGCGCGCAATATGCCCCTTCTCATGACACTTGAAACATTCCACCTCACTCTTGGACTTTCTCTGAGGTGAGGAAGGGCCCTGGCATTTCTTAAACGGGAAGGTTTTCGACTTGGGTTCATAATTGGCAACAGTACTCTTAAATGGATAATTTGTGTCATTAATTCGGGGGGGGGTGAAGTGGTACGCCCCTTGGTTACCTGCCTCAGCTCTCTGTGCAGACCCGCACCCACGAATCAATGACACCCTAAGGTCAGCCAGCTCAGCCGCCTTCTGCAGAGTTTTCGGTTGCTTTTCTTTAAGGTTAAGAGTCAAGTCACTGCCAGTACATTTAAACAACTGTTCAAGCAACACTAGTTGTTTTACTCAATCAAAAGTAGTTGCCTTCTCTGACCTTAACCAATTTTCAAATGCATCTGACAGCTCTCTAGCGTGTTCCGGGAAAGTACTCTCCTTTCTTTTTGGAACCGCCCTAAACTTCAGCCTATAGGTCTCTGGCTGTAGCTCATACGCCCTCAGGACAGCCTCGTTCAACAACTCGTAATTCACACAGAAATCTAGGGGCAAAGCATCGTACGCCTTGAGTGCTTTCCCCGTCAATCGTGAAGAAACGAGGGCTGCCCACTTCTCCTCGGGCCATTGGTGCTCCTGGCACTTTTTCTCGAACCGGAGGAAAAATTATGTAACTCCTAACTCATCAAACACTGGAACCAACTTTAGTAGATGCGACAGGGACTGGTCCTGGGCTCGACCCCCTGGACGACCCGGTTCCTCGTCACCTCTAAACGAGTTTTCTCTAGGTCAATATTGGCACAATACCTTGCAGACTCAGCCTGATACCTATACTTGAGCTCAGACTCATGCTTTCGTTGCTCGAGCTCATGCTCAGCCTGTCGCTCCTGCTGCTTAACTTTGGCGAGCTCGAGCTGAAACAACATCTCGGCAGACAAACCTTGAGGAGGGGGTGCTACTATCGGGGACCCACCCGATGAATCGCCTAGAGGCATACCCAACCACCAGCGGGCATCGGCCTGCGGGAACGTACCTGGCTCCGGAGCCCGAGGGGGCGCCGTGATAGGAGTCGAGTGGAATGGGGGCTGGGCCGAAGGTGCCCCAGCTCCCGCTCCACCCGAAACCCCATGCACCCCACCCAGCACACAGGCAGCCAGCTCACTTCTCGACATACCGCTAGTACCGGAAAACCCTAAGACCGTGGCCACACACTGCAGTCCGTACCGGTCTAGCCCCGACACCCGGTCCGCCGACATAGGCTTCCCCCCCAAAATCCGAGCATCCTCCTCACTGTTCACCACCCGAACGCCGCTTAACAACTCCACCTTCTCCACCTCCTCGCCTGCCTCTCGCACTGTGCCCTCACTATACTCAGACCCGTCCAGTGACATGATGGAGTCAACAACAAAAATTATCAAGTCCGGACAAAAATAGCCAAACTCTTGCGTAGCTTTATTCACCAAAAAAAATATTCGAAGATGTTCTTGAGTGCAATACTAGGTCACCAATAACTCCAACAAGTTCTATGTATCCTCAAAACAATGTCTACTGCCAACAATGCGAGAAATAAATTCAACCCCCAAATGGCAATAAGATTTCTCCCAAAAAACCCTGCAATATTCAGTTCACTATATTCTGGTCTAAGGTCGCCATTTGTTACGACCGGCACTACGAAATAAAAAAGGGCACTCAATATTGGACTAGATGATAGGCTATATCTGCAACAACGGTACGCTAATTCCAAACCCTCGAACTATTTCGCCGGCGAACAAAACACTCAAACCCTCCAGAGTTAATCTCCTGGATAACGGGGTATCAATTAACTGGGTTTTAGTGCACTTCTACAAAGGCTTTCCGGTGACGGCAAAGCCTACTCTCAAAAAGGAGTACTTACGTTAATACTAGTGAGCAACTTCTCTTGGCGCTTAGGAACAAGAGTTTGCAACTTATCTTGAAGAATAATGCTCTTAAGTAATAACAATGCTTGAATAAACTATAACAAGTTTAAATACAGAAATATATGCTTACGTTAACTTTAGTGTGAGTCTGTACTCAACACTAAACTCTACAATGCTCTATGAAAACACTGAAAGTCTAGTCCTACAGCAATCAGATATGGAATCTTCTGAAAAGGTCTGATGCTCTAAGATGCTCGTTAATACAGAACATAAATAAATGCAGGGGCAGGACACCAAAGTGTGTGTCTTAAATACACCAATAAGTAGGATACATATATAGAACAAGGGAGTGCAACAACTCTGTGACATCACTAATAATAACCACTCAGGAACAGTACTTCCGTAGCCAACATAATAGTCAAACTGGGTTGTGCACTATGCATCAACCTTGGCTAAAATAAAGTGTGAATAATTCCTAAAGCATACACAATTAAAGTTAACAAGCACAATGCTGTCTTTCTCACTAATAAAGTCTAGCAGTGGCATCAAAGGTACTAAGAAGCTAGGCAGAGCGCAAGCATGCTCGTAGCCTACTGCTTCCCCTTGAACAGATTTCCCTTATGTTATGTTAAGTGACATGGAGGCTCTCTTGGTAATTCCAGATCTCTAGTATCTGGTCTTGCCCTGGCGCTCCACAAAGGTCAACAAAATGAGGTAGCAATCATACAGGTAAGAGTAGGCAAAAGCCCTTTACCGGTATACTGCTACACTCGCAAAGGAAAATATGCACAAGGGTTACAGGCTAGCTAGCTTCGTCGATGTTGTACAGGCTCTGACTTGCCACATACATAACTCAGACAACGACCAAAGATACCTTCCACTGTCTAGCATTAAATAATAAGAGAGAACAGCTCAATAATTAGAAGCACCCCAACACTATGGTACCATTTGACTATGACTCTAATAATCCCTAAAACTAGTGCAAACATATATGGAGAGCTGGTGCTGGTAATACGACTGGCCGACTATGGAAGTCGTATGCAGAACCAGAAGGGATAAGTAATTGAATAAAGAGAGAAGTATGAAACAGAAGAAGTTCAGAGAGAGAGATAGTAGTATAGGTTATATGGGAGACACAAGGACAGGAGCCCGCACCACCGTCCCAGGATAGCGGCCGCCAATCACAGACGACTACATCATGAAGAGCAAGCGTTCTATGACGTAGACAGGCCCGCCGGCCAATCACGGGCGTGGGAGACTCCCCCGAGCGCGGGAGGCAAACGTACATACACACGCACAAACTACCACCACGCTGGCTACCCCGCTCTCTCTCTCCTTAACTTCACACAATGCATCTTATATTCTAGCAATGATATAAAATACTTCCAAGTGTCACAGAAAAGAATAAAGATCACCACTGATCTGTCTGCGACAACATGAACTTTATGAAAGAAAGAACATCGTTCTACAATTATTGTAGCCCATTTCACTGCCCTGGCGAGCGCTAGCGAGTTACAAGCGCATTCTGGCAAGCTGGCCAGCGTAACATACCCATGAAAACAAATTTATATATGTAGATCTATGACGCAAGGCCAAAAAGTTAATCAAACAAAGTAAAAACATCCTACAATTATATGTTGCAAATCAAAGTAAAAGAAACCCGAAGAATTTTATAGTTGAATCAGGAAGAAGAAAGTAGTGACTTCAACAATTGGACCGTTAGTAGATGAGAGGGAAAATTACACTAAAGAATAAGCAAAAATTACTAAGTTTGAGCTATCCAAACCGCTAATATTGCTCTTCAATGAATCCTTATAGTCTGGGACTATGCCTGATCAGTAAAAGCTCGCCAACGTAACACCGATATTAATAAATAAAAGCAAGCAAATTCTTAGCTAGTAACTATCGTCCAATTAGATTAACCTCAGTTGTATGTAAAATGCTATAAACACTCATGAGACAAACTCGTAAATCACATAGAGGAAAACAGCATACTTAAAGATACTCAACACAGTTTTCGTAATAAACGCTCCCGCTTAACAAACCTCTTAGATTTCTTCTACGATATCCTCAACTTAAATGATGAGAGGAAGCTGTAGACATTATATACCTTGATTTTCAAAAGGCCTTTGACAAAGTTCCCCACAAACATTTATTGACAAAACTAAAAGCACATGGAATACAGGACGGTGTGTTGAAATGGATAGAAAATTGGCTCAGTAACAGAAAGCAAAGAGTAGTCATAAACGATGGAGCATCCAAATGGATCAATGTAAGTAGCGGGGTACCCCAGGGATCGGTACTGGGGCCAGTTCTCTTCCTAGTTTACATTAATGACATAGATGAGAGTCTCACCTGTACAATCTCAAAGTTTGCTGACAATACAAAAATTACAAATAGCGTCCTTTCAAATGAACATGTTGAAGATATGCAACATAATCTAGATAAGTTGTCACATTGGGATCAAATTTGGCAAATGTGTTTCATTGCAGATAAATGTAAAGTACTCCATATCGGAAACCGAAATGAGAAAGCAAACTATTCAATGAACGCCACCCAGAGTGTAGACAGAATCTGAGTTGGTAGTAACAGTATCGAGTAACTTAAAACAGAGCCAACAATGTTCAGAAGTTGTTAACCTCTGAAGTGCGCATGGGGGTAATTAGACACCTCTCCCTGTGCACATGTATTTGAGGTGTTTCCATCACTAAAATATTCATTCTACCATTAATAGTATTAATACTTAGCCATATGCGCCTATTATGGGTTGATTATAAAGGTATTAACCTGAAACAACAATAAAACGAGTGAAAACAGCGTTTGGATGGTCAAAATCGGAGATATAGCCCGCGAGTTGTATAATGTATGGGTGAGGCAAGCTGCTTTCCCGCCAATTTCCCCCAAGGCCACTGAGACACAGTCGATCGATACTCTCTCTCTCTCTCTTGCATTCGCTTGCTATCAGTGATGACCACACCCTGCAACCGGATTTCTAATATTAGCACGAAAATATACCTCAGAATAAGGGAATAACAGGGAATATAGGTGATAACTGAAGGAGAGGAGGAAAGTGGGGAAGGAGGGGAGGTAGAGGACTGAGATTTTGCATGGCCCAGGGGCAAAAAAAAAAAAAATCGATGTCAAAAGTATTTTTTTTTTCTCTGACTCTTAAGAGTCTCCCCGCAGTCCGCCGGGGGAACTCTTAAGAGTCTCCCCGTAGTTCCCGGGTTAAGAAAGCAAACAAAATAATTGGCTTTATAGGCAGGTCATTTGAGCATAAATCCCAAGCTGTAATCCTAACTCTTTTACAATTCCTTAGTCGGCCCTCTCCTGGAATATTGCGTTCAATTCTGGTGCCCTTACTACCAAAAAGATATAGACAAGCTAGAACGAGTTCAATGTAGAGTTACCAAAATGATACCTTGCCTAAAGAACAAACCATACGAGGAGCGTCTTAGAGAATTAAATCTCTTTCCTTCAACCCAACGCAGATTAAAAAGCGACCTAATTCAAGTGTTCAAAATTAGCAGGGGTATCAACAATATGAACTGTAATAAATATTTCACTATCGACCAATCAAATTACACGCGGTGGAACGGTTGGAAAATGATTGGTAAATCTTTTAACTCACACCAGTCTAAGAATTTGTTTTTTAATCAAGTTGTCAACTTTTGGAATGGGCTTCCCCGAGATCTTGTAGACTGCAGCACCGTTGATTCCTTTAAACATCGCATAGACAATCATTTCGCCTTAGACCCGTGACTGATTTTTTGTTATTATTAATAACAACTGTCCCCTACTTACATCTCCTAATACTGCCACGGATATTTGTCCCAGGGCAGTCTTCCCTTTCCATTATTCCCTTACCCACTATAGACCACAGTTTGTACACGACCATCATTTAATGGACATTTGTACATATAAATACCTAACCTAACCAAACCTAAACTGACCTAAACTAACCTAACTTGACACTAGCTAACGAAACCCAACCAAATGTAACTTCAATATGAAAACCTAGCAATCGAATCTATCCATACCCAGTTGTGTCTATATTAACCTAACCTAATCTGTGTTTCGCATTATATATATATACTGTATATATATATATATATATATATACTGTATATATACAGTATATAGGTTGGTATCCCTATTACAGAATGGGCATAGATTCCTTGGAGAGAGTACAACTAAGAATGACCAAAATGGTTCATATTTTTAATCTTGCCTATGAAGACATTGGTTGAAGAAATTGAACTTACATTTCGTCAGATAGACGCAGAGGTAGAGCGAATATGATAGAGGTGTTCAAGTGGGTTAGTGGGATTAATATAGGGAACATGAAAAATGCGCTGAAGCTCAGTGATAGCGTAAAAACACGAACACATTGTTTCAAATTAGATATGCTTCGTTTATGAAGAATTATAGGCAAATATTGGTTTGGTAACAGAGTTGTAGATATGTGGAATAGGCAACCGAGTGTTATTGTGGGATCAATAACGATAGAGTGCTTCAAGATAAAATTAGATTGGTATATTCAGTAGAGGGAATGGGTTGAGTGTGAAAGGGATTTGCCGCGGATCTACCGTGTGTGGCCCAAGCAGCTCTCCGCTGACTCCCGTTTTCTTGTGTTATTATGTGTCCGAAATAATCTGCTATGGTAAATATAGGATGACTTAATACAATAATTCTCACCATGACCTCCCCACCCTTTGATTACTACCTGGCTGAGTGGCTGGATATAATTATAACTTGAAATCATCTTATTAGTTTAGAAAGAATATCAATTACCAATTCATTAGGCATTCAAAATCCAAAGGATTAAAATTGGGAAATCTTTGTTTCATATTTTATTGCAAGGCAATGTTATCCACGTGATGTATGTTCGTTTGAAGAAAGTAAAGCAGATTAAATATTAATGAGATGACGGGGTTGCAAGAACATGAGCCAAGACGTCCCCAGAACCTGCTTCCGCATGTAAAAGAGCCACCAACATCATCATGCCGAATTGCCTCCATACAATACAGGGAGGAACAAATTAATAAGTTTCCCCAACACCAGCATAAAGGAAAACCAAGCCCCACTACCTGTGTCGGTCAAAACGGGCCGATCCCTCACGTTAATCCCCTCCATCCGCAGGATCAAAAATGGCCGCTCCCTGCCTGAGGTGAGAATTTCATCAACCTCCTCAATTCCCACGTATTCATCCAGAATACAATAACTACAGTTACAACTACTATGGGAATCAACCACTACAATCTCCATATTCCCCCTCATAATGAAGACATTCCATATAACGTGCCAAATACCTGTATACATCCAACACTGTATTTCAATTATCATCCATGCATCACAGCTTCTTCATCCATACATTTAATGTTTTATTAAATAAAGAATGTAATTAACTTTGTAACCATATATGTATTGTAATTTTAAGAACCTTAACTCCTTCAGACATTTAAAGTCCCAGTAAGTCCAAGGAGGCGGGAGCCCCGGTATCATTGCCACTGCCTCGCACTACACTCACAACAACACTGCGGCCGTTAGAATTATCGGAGGTGGCTGAGGTTGCCACCAACGGTTTTATCGTAAGCTAACTTATCGGACTTACTGAGCTCATATGACGCAAAATCGCGTCATAAACTTATTGGAGAGCCATGGAGATAAGTCCATATGACGCAATCGTGTCATATGAGTTTTTGGCGCACTGGACCATATGACGCGATTGCGTTATATATGTCTGGGGGAGTTAATAACCTCGGCAATAATAAAAAACTGGAATTCTCATGCCTCTCATTTTCTGCAACGTACCACCCAGACACCTGATTTAAAACGGAACATAACCTGCCCTGAGCCAAGAATTTGGTAGGCAAAGTTGATTCCACTTTCGGGTACCTCTCCTCTCGGGGCGAACGTACTTAATAGCTGGTAGTCAACTCAGAATATACTTCCAAATTGGTTAGCCTAAATCGCCTTCTAAAGTATCTAAAAGCGGCTGTGTGTGAATTGACCAAGAAGAAGTGGTGTAGGCGAGCTAGAAGTACATATTCTAGTTAGAGCGTGTGAGGAAGACGTCCCCCTGGTGTCAACGGACTCAGTCGCCACGTTTGACCAGATCTCTAATGGGCTCCTACTTCTATACTTCAACCAAATGAATTGCCTCTTGTTCGATAAAGAGTTTTGATGATTATTGCGAAGGTTATATTTATAAGATATGTTAGTGTTCAACTTAACGTCATCTTAAGATTAATTTCCTCCTTTTAGCCATCGCCACTCGTTTTGAGAGAACAAAACAAATTCTATATGTGGGATTGATATATACAGTATATATAAATCTTGAGATATAGTTTCCTATATTTCGTATAAGAGTTATATATATATATTCGTTCGGGAAATATACATGCACAATATACGTTAATACCAGTGAACACTAAATCAGATCTTATTCTATGTGTTCTTATTAGCTGGGTACTCGATTGCATGTATAAGTGTTCACAAAGAGTGTTTATTTATCAGTCTCTTAACGTAAGCCGTGCGCATGGGGTGTATGAGACACCACACGCCTGTGCGCATGTATTTGAGCTGTTCCCATCACTAACATCGTTATTTTACCATAAATAGCATTAATACTTATCCATATGCGCCTATTTTAGGTTGATTATAAAGGTATTAACCTGTTACAGCAATAAAACAAGTGGAAACAGCGTTTGGATGGTCAAAATCGGCGATACAGGCCGGGAGTTACATAATGTATGGCTGAGGCAACCTCCCTCCCCTCCTCCCCTCCTCCCCTCCCCTTGACTGGAGAGACACTGTTACGCAATAGTCTCTCTCTCGCTCTTTCCCACGCTTGGTAACAGTGATGACAACGCCCTGCTACCAACTCGCTAATGTTAGCACGAAAATAGACCACAGAATAAGGGAATAACAGGGAAAATAGATGATAACTGAAGGAGGGGAGGAAAGTGGGGAAGGAGGGGATGTGGAGGAGTGATATTTGGCATGGCCCAGGGGCAAAACAAAAAAAAAACAAATGTGTTGGGGTGTTTTAAATGGATTTTTTTAGGCCCAGAATCTTAAGAGTCTTCCCGCAGTCGCCCGGGGAAACTCTTAAGAGTCTTCCCGCACTTGCCGGGTTAAGCCGCTGTCACACGACCGCTTTTTCCGTCAATTTTCCACGAGCAAGTTTTTTCTCGTATTATTTAGGGACTTTTTCGCACTGGTGGCGTTAACTAAACTGAAAGTAGAGTATTTTAGGCGGTTGTATTCTGATAAAGTGTAATTTTTGAAGCTGGCAGACCGTAATTGCCCGTAAAAATTGCTCGAAAAAGGGCTCGTGTGATTCCGGCTTTAGTTAGACTATTGTAAATATTATGCTTCCTGACTTCAAACTCAGTTTATGCCTTATTTTGAGTTGAATGTAATCTCCTGCCATTATCATGTTGCGTTAACTTCTCCACGGCGAGATTTTCAGCCCCGCACACATGCTATTATAATTATTTACATACTCACTGAATTTATATTCATTATGGTATCTCTATCAGTTAATTTAGATTTATGTCTTTTATTAAGTTGAATTAAAGTCAAGTTATTCACTTCTCAACCAATATCTATATATACATATAACATTGTCACTGTGTGTGTGCCTACGCAGTATTATCTACTTGCCTCGCTTTATTCGCTACCTTGCGTTTGCCATTTACCTTTAAGATATACGAAGATATACGAAGAAACGTTGCATCCCTTGCATTATTCTACAGATATTTTCACAGCAATTGTTCCGAGGAACTTGCTTCAATTGTGCCGCCTCTCCACATCTTTCCCCGTAGAACTAGGGCAGCTGAGAGCGCCCATGAATTTACACTTTCTCCTCCACAATGCAGAACTTCTGCTTATCAGAATTCATTTATCCCCAGAGCTACTACTCTTTGGAATTCACTTCCCTCGAATTGCTTTCCACAAACTTACAATCTACAAATGTTTAAATCCAGTTGTTACAAACATTTTATGAATGGAGGATGCCTTTAGGCACATGGACCTTTTTGTTTTATCTGTGTTTTTCCTTCCTCCGTTCATTGTCTCTTAAAAAAAAAAAAAAAAAAAAAAAAGATATTGTTTATTGTTTGAGACTAACTTCTCTGTGTATTTAGACTATACTTTACATAGTTATCTTGTATACTCCATTGATACTATTTTGCAATTGTATATTATTTTTTCCTGCCTGTGTATTGAAGCAGAAATATTCATATACTTACTGTATTATTCTTGTATGATTCAATTGAGCTCATTTAATATTGATGAGACTCAATTTTATTGTCTTACTTTGTACCCTAGCTAAATAAGAAATAAAACTTGTGTACCGAAACTGTGTATTCTGTGACACTGGTGGTGATTGATTGATATAAGGTTTATGTATTAAAGTCAGCTGTGTTCCCGTTGAGTGTTATAGTTCTGAGCTTTCCTATGGTGGAAATAACGAACTAGTATATAGCGACCTAAATTATAGCGTAGCATAACAATTAGAAGTCCATATTTGAAACAAAATAATAAATGAATCAGCGTTCGAAATAAGGCAAATAGAGTTCTTGGATATATATCTTGAAGTGTGAGTAACAGAACAGCAGACGTAATCTTGAAACGTTATCTAGTGTTAGTGAGGCCACATATGGATTAAGCTGTTCGATTTTGGTGTCCCGATTACAGAATGGACATTATAGACATATATTCCTTGAAGTGGGTACAACGAACAATTACAAAAATAATCCATAATATTAGAAATATTCCATATGAAGAAAGGTTTGAAGAAACTAGGCTTACATAGTATCAGTGCATTACCACAAAGCCCACCGAAACGTCAAACAAGTACCCTCATTGTTCCGTGATTATATAGCACTGTATGAATATTCCCATTTTCAAAATATGCTACAGGGGGGCAATGCCTAGTGAGTTAATTGCTCAATAGGTGGCGTTCTGCGAGTGAAGGTCCGAGTCTAGGTGGTGAGACAGTGAAGCACGTAGGCGAAACAGCTTCAGATGATGGGACTGCTTCGAGCCGTGAGTTGAACTCTAGTGCTTCACTTGCCTCACTCCCTAGACTGGAACAAGACCTCGCGGGCTTCACTTTGTTGGATGTGCAGGCTCTCTGTCTATGCCCGAGAGGGAGAAGTTGGAATATAGAATAAAAAAAAAAAAAAAAAAAAAAGAGGAATGCAGTTAGAGGGGATATGATCGAGTTGTTCAAGTGGGTAAGTGGGATTAATAAAGGGGATATGAAAGATGTACTGCTGAAGCGAAGGGACTGGAGTTCTCGCAGAGAGGCTCCAGTCCTGATATCATTCTTGAATTACAGTGTGCTGGCTTAATAATCCAATAGGATTGATAGCCTTCTGAAGTCCTATTTTAACTAACTAAATTACTAAAGCTCAGTGATAGCGAGAGAACTCGAACATATGGTTTCAAATTGGATACATTTCGTTTTAGGAAAGATATAAAAAAATACTGGTTTAGAAATAGAGTTGTAGACATGTGGAATAGGCTACCAAGTGCCAAAGTGGGGCCAAGAACGATAGAGAGCTTCAAGATGTCCATATGAATGAAATTCGCTTGGTGTAGTGACTAGCGTCTCGGACTTCCACCCAGAAGGCCCGGGTTCGCGCCCACGCTCGGCGCATTAAAGATTTTTCACAAGCACTGAGTCGTTACCATCCCTCATGAGCAAAGGGATGGGATAGTAGTACAGGACCCCAATGGAAATTCGCCTAATCGGCCTTATTGAGCTATCCTTAGCTGGCTTAGCATGCGCAAGCTTTAAGAACTATTATTATTATTATTATTATTATTATTATTATGAAGTTGTATAATTATATGATTCAATTATAATATTTAACTTGATTGCATATTCTTGGTTTCTGGATATAAAACTAGATATTGCTGAGTACCAGGATTGAAGTAGTTAGCAATATGACCTGTGACAGTTTTATCCATGCATTCCGGAGATTTTGTAGCAGACAGAGATTTTCACAGCAAATCTTAAGCGACAATGTTGCTACATTTGTAGGAGCTTCCAGACACCTGGAAGGCATTCAAAGCGATCCTAGTCTTCAGGCTCATCTTACCTAAATCCGATGTGAATGGCGTTTTATACCAGCACGTGTGCCTTGGTTCGGAGCTATTTAGGAGAGAGCCATATAGTCGATTTGTCATTTCCTGAACCTAGAAATGTTGTTTCCTATGAAGTATTTTTGTTGGTTTGTATTCATATGGGGACCTAAAACAATTTTAGCTTGGTTGCCCAAATGGCAACTTTGGGCAACTCTGGTAATTTGCATAATCCAAGATGGCCACCGAACACCACTCGAAAATTTAAGTTTTTACCCTTTTGGCCTAGAATGCTGTGTAATACCTCTTTTTTAGGGTTTTCATGTGTATTGCATCCATTTCTGATGTTATTTATTCAACTGCAGATCAATTTCATGTGCTATAGGTCAGGTCAATTTTAAACTTGACCTTATATAGTACTCAAAAATTGGTATGAATTTGTGCTAATTTCTTTCTAATTTTAGTGTTTCTTCTGCAGGATTCGAGATGACTGACGCAGTGCCTCATGCTGGAAAGTGCCTCCTCCCGACCTGCAGCAAGTCTGGACGCCTAAACAAATTCAAGCTACAAGCAGTAAAAAGGCTTATCGAATGTGCAACAGAACGGTTTGACGATGAAACTCTTAGCATAATGCAGGATGTATTGGATAATCAAGGAGAGGAAGCATCAGTAGAAGTTCATCAAGGCTGTTACTGTTCATTCACCTCCAAGGATCATGTCAAAAAAGTTGTGGCTAAGAAGAGGAAGGATGGTACAATAGATAGTGATGAAACACACGCTGCCAGAATCAGACGATCACAAGTAAAAGAGTTTTATTTCAAGAATCAATGTTTGTTTTGCGCTGCATCTTGTGAGCCTGTAGATCCCAAACATCCCGATAGGTGGGACAGAGTTGTACAGTGCGAAAGAAAGGGTGTCAAGAATACTCCTCCTTTCAAGGCTGTTGTATTACAGCTTTGTAATAATCGAAATGATGTGTGGAGTCAGGAAGTTGCTACGCGTTGTCACGGTGTACATGACTTAGCCGCAGCTGAAGCACAGTATCATGTTCGCTGTTATGATGACTTTAGGAAAATTCCTGTGCATGCTGACCATAGCCCCATGATTGATGATGCTGCTTTGAAACTGCTTGTCGATGAGATGTACTCTTATAGAAAACTATGTACTTGGACATCCATTGAACTGTATGATAAGTATGTGAGTTATGGCGGTGAATTGACACTAAAGGATATGTTTACCAAGCTGGTTACTTATTTGGGTGATGATGGAGTGGTGCTTCACAGTGAGGGTTGTGCATCCATTGTTGGTATCAGGGAGTTTGTAGGAAATTTTTTGAAGTTTGTCAAAGTAGATACAGTGGATGAGGAAAAAGAGGATTTTCTGGTGCGAAAAATCACAACTGAGGCACGTGATATTCAATTCAACAACAGAAGTTATGACCTTGGTGATTTTACCTTTGCCAAAATAAAGCAACACACTAGCGCAACACTACTCAGAATTGTATCAAAGCTCATAATTATCACAAAGGCATCACTGAGTTTATCACAGTCTATACAATATCACATTACCACGACACGGAACCAAACAGCACTTGGGTTGGGTATCAAACTACACCACAAGTTTGGTAGCAGTGATCTCATTCATATTTTACATAACCATGGATACACGGTGTCATATGATGAGGTGTTGCGGTTCCGCAAGTCAGCGGCAAAGTATGTTGGTAATAATGCTGCCACACTGCATAGGATGATGGGGTTCACTCGAACAGTTGGACTCATATTTGGCTGGTACGACAACTTTGACTTGCTGCTGTCTACCCCAAATGGTCGTCATGAAACACATGCCATGGCAACAGAATTTCAGATGCATCCAGCAGGAATCATCGAGACTGGAAACACTCACCCTGGATTCAGTACGCTTGTAATCCCTCGCCTTACATCCAAGCAGGCCAAGTCTGTGGGAAATAGCAAGGCCATAACACTTATACACTACACTGGCCCTAAGAAGGTAATTCCTCCTCAAGTACCAACTAACAAGACCACCGGGAACAGTTTTAAGGAGGTATGTGCTCGACAGACCAGTCTGGTGGCTGCTCATTGATGTCTCATTGATGCAGAGGTGGAGAAGTATCCTCACCCACTGGAAGATCACCGGCCTCATCTATACAATCCCGTCAGTGGTCAAATTACACCCGCTGTTGTGAATGCGGCTGACTCGATTGTGATTGGAGAGAAGATGGAGAACAAATACATTGCCAGTCTCCCTAATGGGTTTTACAATCCTATCAGTAGCCCCATCAAGACCATGTCTATTCTCAAGAAGAAGGTGAAGCACAACAAATTAAGGCCAGTAATAGACCTTGAGAGCATTTTTCTCCGACTATTGGTGATTGGTCAGCGATGGCAGATGAAGCTTGAGCCTCTATTTGCCTATGAACTGTGTGCTATGCCTGCATCGCTCATCAATGAGTATGGTTGCCTCCGCAAAGGTAGCAAGTCAGGGCTGATAAAACGCATTGGTGTGCCAGACACCCTGCCAACACCTGCTGATATTGTCATCGTGGATGTTTCACAGCTGTTCTACCATATTGTGTGGCCATATGGGGGCAGTCCCTCAGATCTAATTGCATCCATCCAGGGCTGCCATCACCTGCCACTGAGAAAATCATTGTATTTGACAAGTACCAAGATGTCTCTGCAAAGGATCATGAGAGAATGCGTCGGGCTGGTGATATTATCATCGACTATGAGCTATCCATCGCCAGTCCTTTACCCAAACGAGATGTCATCCTGAAGAGCAAGAACAACAAGCGGCGGCTGGCGAGCATGTTGTACACATTCAGTGTTGACGACAATGTGACGATGGATACTAGCGATGATAGCGCATTTAGTCATGATGAAGCAGACATCACCATGATTTCTTATGTCCTTGAGGCATCCAACACTGGAAAGGCTGTGATATGCTTGCTGAGTGATGACACTGATGTGTTTCTCCTGTTGGTGTATTGGGTGTATCGGGCAAACCTACAGTGCAAAGTACAGATGGAGCGTTGGTATGGAGCAGTCCTGGATATCAATGCAACCTGTGCTGACCTAGGGCCAAAATGTCTGCAACTCATTGGCATGCACACCCTCAGCGGGTGCGACACAACCTCATATCCGTATGGCAAAGGCAAGATCGGCGCACTAAAAACTTTGCTGGCAGGGAACTATCCCAGGCTTAGCTGATGTGCTGGGTGAGGTGGGTGCCACAGAGGCTGATTTGCTGGAGGCAGCAAAACCCTTCTTCCTTGCTCTGTATGATCAGCTGCCAAGAACTTCCATGGAATCTGCCCGGTTTATGCTGTTTACCAAAAAAAAAAACACCCCAAAGTTATGGCCCTTCCTCCAACAACGGCCAACCTGTTGCAGCACGTATTGAGGGCTCATTTACAAGTGATATTGTGGAAAGCGGCAGACCGCCAAGCTCCACCTGACGAGTCGGCTGATGTCACAAAATTTGGATGGGAGATCAAGGACAGTATACCTGTTCCTGTCATTGCTAAGGGTGACCCAGCACCGCTAGGGCTAATTGACGTGGTCCGGTGTCAGTGTAGGACACAGGGTAAGAAATGCATCACTGGAGCATGTGGCTGCCACAAAGAACATCTTTCATGCACGTCGTACTGTAACTGTTCTGGTGAAAATGGCTGCTGCAATCCATACACGGACAGCCGAGATGTCCAAGCTACAGATGAGGAGGATGTCGACATGGAAGATGCTGAGGAGGCTTTTGAGGATGATGTAGACCAAGATGCTGGGGAAGAGTGTTTTGATGAGTGTGTTGATCAGGAGGGCGAGGGCCAGGAGGATGTGGAGGGTGGTCTTTCTGATTCCGATTATGAGTGGGAGCATACAGATAATTAACTTAGTTTTGAAATATATTTTTTTGGTTTTGACACAAAAATATGAATAAAGTTAATCATGAATGTTCATTAAGTTGTTCTTTCAATTCATTGTCTTCTAGAGGTAAAATTTAAAATTGACCGTGCCATATGGTCTCAGATACGTGGCGCTATAATCCCATTAAAGTTAAGTTTAAAATTGACCTGACCTATTGCACATGAAATTGATCTGCAGTTGAATAAATAACATTAGAAATGGATTCTATACACATGAAAACCCTAAAAAAGAGGTATTACACATCATTCTAGGACAAAAGGGTAAACACTTTAATTTTCGAGTTGTGTTCGGTGGCCATCTTGGATTATGCAAATTACCAGAGTTGCCCAAAGTTGCCATTTGGGCAACCAAGCTAAAATTGTTTTAGGTCCCCATATGAATACAAAGCAACAAAAAACTTCATAGGAAACAACATTTCTAGGTTTAGTATGGAAGAGATAGAAGCGTCAAATCAACTAATAGATATTGTGATGGCTTGGCTTAAAGGGGTACTAGTTCGTGCTCTAGTCTCCGGTGAGAAACTAACTACTATTTTATGGGAGCTGGAGGCTACCATGAATGATCGGCCTTTAACATATGTCTCGGGTGATCTGGAGGACCCTAGTCCTATTACTCCATCCATGCTAGTTAAGGGTCGTAGACTTTGTGACTTCCCAAAGGATGTGATTCAGCTAGATGAGCTGCAGGATCGTAGTTACGATAGTAAAGCCGCAATACACAGCAGGTACAATTACATCAATAAATTAATCAGGGAGCGTTGGTCTAGTGACTACTTGGCATCACTACGAGAAGCCTATAAAACAAAAGGAGGCTAATCAATAGATAGATAGATAGATAGAACTAATTAGAATTAGGTGTGGGTTACGGATAAGGCTCTATGAAGATGTATATTGAGCGGAAATAGCGGAAAATGCCCGCCAATTCGTATTCTTACCTATGTAACTCATGGCAATAATACAAGCATTGTAATGCTAGGAAAGTTCATGGATGTTTCACAAATCCATTGACCACATGTACATTTAGTCAAATGCAAAGACATAATAATTTACAGTCAATGTTGTTTTCAACATCTGAAACTCCTAGAATGAATATAAATGTATTGCCCGATATTTGCATTTTGCGGGATTTCTTACTCAGTTCATGAGCTAAATCTACAGTAAAATGTTAATGTATTAATTTTACAGATATCTGCCTGCGGCCCACAAACGATCAACTCGACGTTTTATACAATCAGTTCGGCATGCCAGTCGATGTGTGTCTCAATTAGCTTGTGATTTACAAAATTGGACCTTTCTGGCAATCCAGTTTGCACATCCAAGCAGCCACACACTATTTGAACCAAACTCGGCATATACCCAGTTTACTCTTGGATATTAAGGGGACGGTATTATATTTGGTTATTTATTGTTATTATTACTGGTATTTATATTTGTTTTAGTTTATCCACAGATCTTACCAATCTTAAAGAAACACCATCCCCAAGGCAAATTTGTACATTTTTAGTTCACAGATAATTATTTTGAAATAATATGCAGTTTCAGTAATGAACAAGATGCTTTTCTAAGGGAAAGGATTTTAAGTCATCTAATCAAACCAGACCAAAATCCTATGACCTGCTTCAATATTTAAGTCAATTTTCAAATAATTTTGTAGAAATATTTTTCTGTTTACGTTTAATTTCAAAAGTATTAGGAATATTTCACATTGTGCGCCCAGTCAGAGTATATCGCTTTCTGATGTTCTTTTGTTTTGTGTCTGTGGGGTTGTCGGCGTTAGTGGTTAATTATCAAATAATAGTCTTCAGTTGTACTCGTGGTGGGCTTGGTGTTAGGTCGAGGTGGGTAGGGATTGGACCATAATATATACTAGTCATCCTTCATATTATCACATTAGTTTCCCTTATATTCATGCAGTGCTGGTGTTATGTTAACGAATGAATCTTATTTAGTAATTTTATACCCCCGTTTTACTTTATACTTAAATTATTTAAGGGATCCTTCTGTTGACGACATTTTATGCATGGTATTTAAATTTGTATATGATCATGTTGTACTGAACTGAGGATGGACGCAGTCCGACATATTGTATTGAACTATGAATATGGGGATCTTCTTTGTTTTTGCTACCCTATTCCTATTGAAAATACGATACCCTGGAGGTCAACTCACTGATATCATCATTTATATACTGTATATATATATATATATACAGTATACTCACTACTTGACTCGTTGGTCGAAATAAGTAATTTGATCTCAAAATATATTTCAACATGCTCTCAGTCGTTGATAATTGGCCAAATTATTAGCCATGGGCCATGTTTCGTGAACCATAGTTACTTGAAAATTCACATATTAATGTTTAGGCAAGATTCCAGTAAATCACTACCTGAAATCAATTAGAGCACTGATGTATTTATATATATTTGTCCTTATTACCAGACATGAATAGACCATGCATATTTATCATCACAACATCGATTTTATATACGTTTCTTCTTGTATATTCACAAAACATCCAAGGCTTACAAGGATGTCTTTGGATCTCAGGAAAATAATTAAAACATGTTGTATAAGCCTTAGATGCTTTTGGAAATTACTTCACAATGGCTATTATGTTACGAAGAGTTAACTGTGAACAAAACAAAAACGAGTGTGGTATCTCCATTGAAGACACGAAGTATACCAAATAGAGGATGTTGGGGCCAAAGCACAACTTCTTCGTCTCTCTCTCTCTCCATTCTAAATATACCTCCATACCCTCTTCTATGCCTTCGACATCCTTTTTTAGTATATTCTGGCTACTACTAATCGAGTTTACTATGGTGAAAAAAGGATTTGTAGCAATTAGAGGGGTTCGAACTATCTCAATCAACCCTTTAGCTATCACAATCATATATATATATAATATATATATATATTTGTTTTCAATCTGTCCCAAAGAAGGCTTGTATCTCTAAGTTTTTGAAACTATTCTTGCTTCCAAATTTCTTAAGCATTTCTCTTCTCATAATCTACTATCATTTAGCCATTATGGCTTCCTTAACCCCTTTTATACCGGTGACGTATTTTGTATTAGATTTCTGCTACATTTAGACAATTTTGAGAAGCTTAGCAAGGATGTGTGGTAGCTAAAGGGATTAACTGAGATTGTTTGTAGCCTTTTAATTGGTAACGTCCATCCTAAGCTTAACAGCATGTTATAAATGTAAAATCAACTAATAAATACGTCGCCGGTATAGAAGGGGTTAAAGGCCGCTCCACTGGTGATCTTCTTTGATATCATACTAACTCTTGGTCATCCTCCTTTCGGAACTAAGGTGAGACCTTTTCTACAGCACTAGACATATCGAAGGCCTTCGATAGAGTCTGGCACAAATCTTTAATTTCTAAACTACCCTCCTTCGGTTTCTATCCCTCCATCTGTGCGTTTGTATCTAATTTCCTTTCCGGCCGTTCCATAGCTGGGGATGTGGACGGCCATCGCTCACTTCCTCACCCTATCAACTCTGGTGTTCCTCAGGGCTATGTCCTATCTCCCATTCTCTTACAAATTTTTATAAATTATCTTCTCAACTGTACCTCCAGTCCCATCCATTCATACGCAAACGACTCTACCTTACACTACTCAATTAGTTTTCCTGAATGCCCCAGCCAGAAATCCCTCAAAGACAAACATAATGAAACAATGCAACAATTATCTTCTGATCTAACTACTATTTCCAATTGGGGCATAGAAAACCTTGTTGCCTTTAATGCTTCCAAAACCCAATTTCTTCATCTTACTACCCGTTCAGAACTCCCAGAGGTCTATCCCTTACAATTTAACAATACAACAATCAATCCTTCATCTTCTTTCAATACTCTCGGTGTTTCGTTTTCTTCTGCTCTCACTTGGAAGGACCATATTACCAATCTTGCTAAGGCAGCCTCCCAGAAGCGGGGTGTGCTCAACCGCCTCAGTTTTTTTTTTACCCCTGCACAGCTTCTTGCTCTGTACAGGGGCACAGTGCATCCTTGTATTGAGTATTGTTCACATGTGTTGGGAGGATCCTCTCACACCGCACTCCTAGACAAAGTAGAAAGAAAAGCCTTTTGTATCATTAACTCCCGCCCACTCACTAACTCTCTGCAATCTCTCTCTATTTGCCGCAATGCTGCATCTCTCTCGCTATTTAATCGCTACTATAATAATCAATGTTCCTCAGAGCTTACCCATTGTATACCACCTCCTCTATGTAGGGTATGTAGTACCCGTCTTGCAACATACTCCCACCACTACTCTGTGCAACTCTCCAACCCAAGAGTGAAACGTTATTCTCAGACTTTATTCTATTCAACTGCTGAGATCTGGAACTCTCTCCCAGAATCAGTCTTTCCCTTCTCCTATGACTAAAGTTGTTTCAAACTCTGTGTGTCCAGGCATTTTGGCTCGAACGTCCCTTGATTGTGTTTGGCCCTGTCACTCTTTCAACTCTGGGAGAGGCACTCGATATAGGCAGTTCTGCCTTTTGTCTCCCTCACTCACATACCAAAAAGAAAAACAAAATATATATATATATTATGTACCGGTATATACATAAAATCATCTAATTACAGCTAGACTAAAATATAACCGACAACGCTGGTATAGAAAGGGATATGGGATGCCCCAGTTGTTCACCACTGACGATAGTACTACCTTGCTCTTGTCTCCACGTTTAACTCATTGTAACTTAGTAACTGATGTGAATTAACCATATCTGCACAAAATATATATCTTCTTGTAACCAGTTTAAATGATATATGCAGAGTTATTATCTAGGGGGAGTGAAGTAAAGCTTGTGTAATTTTACGTATTATATTCTATATATATTACAGCTTAGATATATTCCTAACTGGCTAAATATATGAGTTAGTGTGGTTATGTAACTCAGACTTGGAATTATAGTGATTAATGGTGATAACTCAATATATGGAGACCTAGAGTAATAGAAGTTGTTGTTGTTGTTGTTGTTCCCTAAGCTGCCTGGCCGAACAGCCCCGAGTCCTTAAGGAAGGCCATGGCCACGGTCGGGCTTTGCAGCTGTGTGTTGTCTATGAGTGAGTGGATGGAACGGCGAGTGATATGAGTATGGATGTTCTTCCGAAAGTTTGTTTGGGGTGGGCAGGGAGGGAGAGAAGACAGTATTTGTGTGTGATAGCGTGTGCTGGGTGTTGATTTTTATATATCTTGGTGTCTGTGTGTGTGTTGCCATGTAGCGTAGTGGGTGGTGTTGATTCGTGGAGGCTGCTGCCAGGAATTGAGTGCCTCTCATGTCTAGATGATCTTTGACTTTGAGGACTTTGGTTTCTTAATGTAAGTGATCTGTGGGTGTAGTAGCTCTGCAGCTTGTGATGATTTTCAGGGCTTTATTTTGAATAGTCTGTAAGGTCTTATGATGTGTTTCAGCTAGGTTAGTAGCCCAGGCCGGGCTTGCGTATTCCATAACTGATCTTATGTATTGTTTGTAGACTGTGGTGGTGGTTTCTTTGTTGTGTCCAAATTTCGTGTGAGCAAGTGATCTGAGGGTGTTAAGTCTGGGTGTCAGTTTCTTTTTCGTGTTTGTGGTGTGCTGTTTGAATGTCATTTGGGTGTCGTATGTTACTCCTAGGATTTTGTGTGTGTGTGTGTGTTAGGGGTGTGTTGTTTATGTTGAGTCCCGGGACGTAATCGTGCTCTCCTGTCCAGTTTGTGAGGAGGGTTGCAGTGGATTTAGCTGGGGCTAAATTGAGTCTGTTTGTATTGCACCATTCATGTAATGTGTCTAGATAGTCTTGAAGGAGTCTCTTGCTGTGCCTGGGTTTTGGTGCGTGCTTGTGAGTGTCATGTTGTCTGCGTAGGAGGCTATGGTTATTTGGGGTGAATTTGGTGTATTTATATCATGCATGTACAGATTGAAGAGTGCGGGCGACAGGACGGATCCTAGAGTAATAGAAGTTATGGGACTTGCTCAAATGCTTAGTTTCTGAATTAGATTATGATAGAATACAACATTTACTTGGCTTGATACAGTGTCTTAGCCCTGGAATAAGCCGAGACTATTAAGAGGTTTTACTGGGTGAAGACGACGGGACGCTTAAGATCCAAGGCCTAAAAAAGCCTTTTAAAAGACCTCAGTGGCACTCAAAACAAAGGAATATGTGAGTTATCATTCCTCCACATGTGTCAAAATCCCCCCCCCCCCCTTCAATTATCACCTATTTTTTTCTCTTATTCCCTTGTTTATCGGTTTATTTTTCGCGCCAATATCCTCCACCCGGTTTCATGGTCGAAAGAGAGGCATATAGAGATCGTAGAAAGAGAGAGAGTTCGCTAGCAAGTGATCAGTGTCGATCGATAAGTGAGAGGGGGAGGATGTGTGCTGCGCCGGCTCTCCTCTCATGAATGAAATGGTTGGCAATACTTTGTCTTTTTCACCCCCCAAATACTATTCGCACTTGTTTGATTGTTGTTACATGTTAATATCTTCATATTAAACATAAAATAGGTGCATATGAATAAGTAATAACGATATTTATCGGATAATGCCGATTTTGGATGGGAATGAACAAAAATATCTTTGCCTGGGGGGCACTTTCAAATACCATAGCTTCGCCGTTTAAAGGTTAATAGAGACAGGGAAGGGAGTGTGAATCAGAGGGAAATTGGAGTGAACCTCCCTTCAGAGCAGCCAGGGGTAGAGTGACTCGTCATACACTCTCAGAGTGTGAACTGGGGTAGAGTCTATGGGGAAACGTGGAGTCGGAAAATTTAATCTGGAGCTGTTGTTGTTGTTGTTGCTGTTCCCCAGGCTGTCTGGCCGAGCAGCCCCAAGGTCCCGAGCAAGGCTAAGGCCATAACTGAGTGGCCCCACAAATCCTCCCTGCTTACCACTAATAATGTCCTCTCCAAGGCGGGGAGCTGAAGAGGGTGCGCACCGGAAACGCCCGGTAAACCAAAGCCCCACCCAAGGCCCTGTGCCCCTCAGCAATTATGAAGGAAAAGTTGAGGGGCAAAGGAAATATGTGATGCTTTGCCTCCCAATCTGCCAACCTCTAGGTTGGCAGTGGGGAGGTCAATCCACAGAAGAGACGCCATCACTGGAGATCTAGAAAATATATAAGTAATAGGAACAGTCAGAGTAAGCTATGGGTATGGCAGAGATCGCTCAGCTCTCACTCTGATAAACCAGCCCATCATCACATTACTAGAACCCAATCCTCTCAGCATCAGATAGGAAAGGCCCTATAAAGCCACCTTTTGCAGGGGGATAGCTCCCCTATTTCAAGTTCTTTCGGGGTTGGGCACCCGCCGATCTACTTTTTAGACGCAACATTATGTGAGGAGTCATATAACATCTGGGGCCGTTATAAGATTCCTCACATAATGTTGTGTCTAAAGGGGAGAAGATTGTGTATGAATTGTAAGTATACAAAATTTAGATAAACATATCAGTGTGATCAGATTTACATAAGGGTTATGCAATTAAATATATATTAGTGATTATCTACTGGGTTAAGATATTATAAGTGATTAATATATGACAGGGTGAAAATACAAAGGGTGTTAATACATACATAAATGTAGAATGCCAATGGAACTATGAGTACTAATTAGGGTGGGATTAATTATAAATTGGGATAATAGAGTTGTAACCATATGTTACACTTCTACAATTTTACAGTCACATTTTTCAAAATATGGTGGTGACCATTTTGAGTTATTAACGATTTTCCGTGCTTGAATTATCAATAGTATTGCACAGAATATATTAAATAGCGACGATAGCGCTTATAATAAGATATTTGGTGAAGAAAACTCCTGCGTGATGTTACTTGTGTAGGCCTACTGTAGGTTACCAGCCTTGATTAATATAATTTCTGCATTGCATGTGCAAAATAAGTTCAAAGTTTACTGCCTAACACATTTTCATATAAATAATTCTAAAGTCGCCACTTCAATAATGTTGCCAACTGTTATGCATAATTAACAGCATATCTTTCACCTCTAAACTGCGCAGCCATGGTAGTTCAAACCCTCCCGCCAAGCGAAGCCATTTGGTTCTATTCTGACGAAAATCGTCATGTGTAACATATATATAATTATTACTTATCCATATGCGCCTTTTTTGCATTTAATATGAACATATGAACATTGGAAAGCAATAAAACAAGTGGTAACAGCAATTGGCTGGTGAAAATTGTATATTTTAGCTCCACGGTCGTAATCTGACCTTGACCGCGAGAGATATCACCCTCCCTCTCTTGTGTCTACCATAGTACTGAGACTCAAAGGGAGCTCTCAGACTGGCTTAGAGGGTCAGAGATACACTCCTTCACCCTCTCGTCCTCCCACGAAAATACTCTATAAATATCGGAAATAATAGGGAAAGTACCTGATAATTGAGGAGGGGGGATGGAGGGGGTTGGGACACATGTGTAGGAGTGGTAGAAAGTGATGGAAGGGAAATATCTCACCTAATCACAAATGTCTTTGTTTTGAGTGCCACTGGGGTGTTTTCTATTTTTGTTTATGCTCTGGATCTATAGAGGATGGTCGCAGTGCACCAGAGAAACCTCTATGGAGGACGGTTGCCGTTTATGAGCTAAAAGCAACAGGTTACAGGTTATATCTGATGTTTCATGTATATATATCATAAAGGATTGTCATACGTCAGTTCATTCTGTCAAGTTTCACTACCACACAGACAAGTCTAAGTGGCTTCACGCTTAATACAATTATTCCAGCAGGTCTCTTCAAACCGTCCAACATTTTACATACAGGCTCAGAATACATTTACATTGTTATTATACATAATATTAATTCTGGCGGCCTGTTAAATTGAGTATACCATGGTAGCCTAGGGCGTTATTGTCCGATATAAATAATATTCACAATGATTCTGTGGATAGGTACCGGTATTGACTTTAGTGTTGCTTTCATATTATAGTATATATGATTAATTGAGCATTGGCGAAGCCAACTGTAACACATATGAATAATAATGGACATTGTAATTGAGTATATTGCCGTGTAGGCAGAAAATATTTGTGGCAACATTTTGAAGGGATGGGCAAGTGAATGTCTTTAATCGAGAATTAATACCTGCTGGACATTGTTATCTCATTTCAATACTATTTATCATGAAATAAGGTATTTTTGAGAGAAGTATTTAGAGAAGCATAAGGAGATATTTTGGGCTTTTATGGACTTGGAAAAAGCATATGATCGTGTGGACCGTGAAGCAATGTGGAAGGTGTTAAGGATTTATGAAATTGGAGGAAATTTGTTAGAAGCAGTTAAGAGTTTTTATGAAGGGAGCAGAGCATGTGTGAGAGTAGGAAATGGTGAGTTGAGTGAATGGTTTGAGGTAAAGGTAGGTTTGCGACAGGGTTGTGTAATGTCACCATGGCTGTTTAATATGTTTATGGATGGTGTGGTGAGGGAGGTGAAAAGGAGAGCTATGGGAAAAGGATTGGGTTTAGTAGGAAAGAATGGTAGAGATTGGGAGTTGAATCAGTTGCTGTTCGCTGATGACACAGCATTGGTGGCGGATTCTGATGAGAAACTGCAGCGGGTAGTCAAAGAGTTTGGTGTGGTTTGTGGAAGGAGGAAACTGAAGGTGAACGTCAATAAAAGTAAAGTAATGGTGTGTAATAGGGGAGAGCATAGGGTGAATCTAGATGTGAGGCTGGATGGGGAAATATTGGAACAAGTAGAGTGTTTTAAATATCTAGGTTGAACAATAAGCAGGAGTGGAGGTATGGAAGTGGAGGTAAAACAGAGAGTGTGTGAAGGAAGGAAGGTTTTCGGAGCAATGGGAAGTATGTGGAAGACGAGAAATCTCGGAGTGAAAGTAAAAAGTGCACTGTATCAAGGAATTGTTGTGCCAACAGTGATGTATGGGGCTGAGACATGGGCTCTGAAGAAAAAGGAGAAAAGAGGGCTGGATGTGATGGAGATGAGCTGCTTGAGGAGTATGTGTGGAGTTACTCGTAGAGACAGATTGAGAAATGAAGAGATACGTAGGAGAGTGGGGCAGCAGGAACATTTGTCAGCAAGAGTGGACAGAAGGGTGCTGAGCTGGTATGGTCATGTTGAACGAATGGGAGATGAAAGGCTTACAAAGAGAATATGTGAGTCAGGTACAAGGGGAGATAGAAGGGCAGGAAGACCCCCATTGAGATGGAGAGACTGTGTAAGAAAGGCTTTGGATGATAGAGGAATGACTATAGATCAGGCAGGGGAAGTGGTGGTGGACAGGAGTGAATGGAGAATGCTTGTGAATAGTTGAGTGAACACGTGGTAATTTGGAGTAAGGGGTCGGGCGCAAGTTGGACTAGATAATAGTCCATCAGGCGCCTGGCCCGGACAGACGATTAATATGAAGGGTGTGCCTGGAAGTGTGGTGGGAGGGCTTGTCGCTTTGGCTCCGCTGCATGTCTGCCTGCCGAGATCGGAACCTCTCCTGGTGGTCAGGGGCCGGGGGAGTGCTGGAGCGACCTTGGTAACCCTGGTCTCTGGGTCTTCTCCTGGGTGACCTGGATGTGTGAGAGTTTGTGTTTTTTATCTGTGTTTATTTTTTGTTTTATGTTGTTTTTGTGTTTTCCCTGTTCTTGCTCTGTCTTGAGTCGGCTACCCCCAAAATTGGGATTGGGCCTGAGCATATAGATAGATAGATAGATAGTCTCCCTCATCCACATAGAATAAAACAAAACAAAATCACACCTTCATTGCTGGCTCTGCTAGGTCAAGCTATCAAGCTTTCTTGGTTGCTCGCTTTGCTAGCCTAGCAGAGTGAGGAAGCAATGTCGTTCTGTTCGCCTAGCAAAACATTTTGATGAAGCAATAATTATATTACTTGGTGAAAAGGGAAGGCACTGCTGGTCTAGCCACGCGCCACCACCCAGCTACCCAGCCATGTATGTTTGTTGTGACTACACACACAATATGAAATAATTGTATATTATATATACAGGGACTGAATATCACTTAATCCATTACTCACAACTTATTTCTGCCCTTGCCCCTTGGGTTCATATCTCTAACAATATACTGTATATACCGGTATATACTGTATATATATATATATATATATTGTATATATATTTATATACGGTATATATGGAATAGATAAGTAATGATTGGAAAAGCGTAATCTCTTCAAGACGTACAATATATGATGCATAAGAAACCCTATATTATGATTAAGTATCACGAAAAAAAAAAAAAGGATGTTAGTACGTAACTATAATATAATGAAGATCAATGTCTCAGGCAACTATGGTTCACGAAAACATGGCTCATGACCAACAATTGGGCCAATGATCAACGACTGAGAGCCAGTTGAAATATATTTTGAGATACAAATTACTTATCTATGACCAGTGAGTCAAATGGTGGGTATGTTAGCACAACTAGAACTGATGATCAGATATTATAAACAATGTATTCACAATCACCGGATATAACTATAAATCAAGACATTATACAAATTTCGGAAAGAGAATGAGAACAAGTAAATACGAGTAAGACCGTGTCAGAAACCTGGAGTGAATGGTGAGATGACAGAAAATAGGAGGAAACCTGTAATTTTCAACTACAAGGTAAACACATAGTAAAGTATGACTTACCAAATGCACACATGAGGATGATGAGCAGATTCCATCGACCACTGGTTCCAACCACCTCCATCAGCGCCTCAAAAGTTGTAATATCTGTAGTGGCTCCCCCAGTTCCTTCCTCAGACTTCCCATCCTCAGCAAAATCATTAGCACCAGATGACTGTCCTATGTAACTTACTTCATCATCTGTCTGGAGAGTTTGTCCAATCTTTTCTCCACCAAATGTAGATTTCCTGTACGATTGTTTCTTGCTTGTAACACCATCAAAGAGAGTCATGTCTTCATTGTCAACAGCTGGACAGTGTATATCCTGTGTTGATTGTCTTTCATGATTGGTTCCATAATGATCTAAGATAGCATTTGTTTGTTCAGCATCAGTTGAACTTGTAGATGACTGTTTGTTAACTTCATTATCACCAGTAGAAGTATGGTTCTGCCCATCATATGGTTTTATAGTGTTTGTGGTTTCACCATAAACCAGCAGAGGTTTCATAATTATAGTCTTTACACCGGGATTCTCCATCATTGCGGTCTTTGACACATTGGCTACGAGACGTCCTTGATATCAACTAGTGATAGCTGTAATAATAATATTGAGGACTAATATATTTGAATAGGATAATATGGATGCTATAAATCGTTCACTTTTCCCCCTAGAGCCAACACATAATTCCTACATACAGGAAAACATGCCTAATAATAGTGGTCATATTTAAGCCTGTCTGCCTCTTCTACTAATGATATCGATGGAGGAATTTCGTTGAAAGATGGATTTTTTTTTTTTTTTTAGGAGATATAATGTACATTTATCTTTATAATACAGCGTTCTACCGTGTTCAGTTTACTCCATCACAAAGGAATTATGCAATACACCATCGGTAAGCTGCATGGAAGATGAATAGGTAAATTATAATTTTGCAATATATACTATAGTTTCATGGACAGAACTTCAAGGAACATTGAATACTGCGACAGATAATTATGACTGGTAACCTTATCGTGACCGCAAAGGTTGTGTAAATAGCCTACCTTTAGGAATAGAGGGAAAACATTAATTAATACAGCCATAAAGGTTTTCTGGGCGACCTAGATGTGTATGAGTTATATTTAACTAGTTTTATTTTGTTGTATTTATATATGTATTTATGTTTTGTTGTTTCTGTTCGGGCTCTGTCTCCAGTCGGCCACCCCCGGCTATGGGGTATGTGCCCGAGTGTATATATACATACATTTATGCAAACATACATACATACATATATACATACGGTACACAAAAGTCACTAAAAATAGGTATCGGACACCCGTCGGATAACCTCTGCCTTCAACAAAAAATGTGCCACGAACACACGGAAGAGAACCAACCGATATATCTTATCGTTTTTGTTCTTCTGTGGTCCACCTTGATCATGTAGGACACATGGCTAACATTTAACACAAAATGTTCTTCCAGGTTAAGGGGATATTTTTTTTTTCCAATGTTAAGTGTCAATTTTCTTTTCTTGGCGAGCAAAAGCTAGGCTGAAATTTAATAGAAATAGGCGTTTGGCCGGAAAATTATTCTATCGAAAAAAGTACACATCTATCTAAAAAGGGGGTCATGGAGGTATTTTTTTCAAGCTTGATGGTGGTCTTGGGAGGAAAGTGAAAATAATGACTAACTATATAATTATATATATATATATATATATATATATATACAATTAGATACAAATCACCCCTTGAAGAAAATTAAACTAATTTGTATTTTTTTGAAGTTTCACATTCATAAACCTCGAACTAGCCTAAATCATTCCTGTTTTCAAGTATTAACCCTTTCAAGATCCAATACGCAGTTGTTTTCAGTTTCCGGCTATTAAAAGACGATTATATTAAGATTAGGAAGGGTTTATGGAAGTCAGAGGGTTAATGGAGATAGTCTTTACCCTTATAATTCGCACAGATCCTTCTTAAACTACAATAACATCAAATAATAGCCAGAATAAACTTTCAAAATGCGTCACGATCTTCAAAGGGTTAATATTGGAAGAGGAAAACATATACAGTCCTTCTCTTAACCTGCACATTAACCACAACATAATAACTCATACGGTTAACCGATTGTGACAATTATAATATATAGTGAAATTATGTGGCTCATGAATCAACTGGAAGATTCAACTTACTGTGATTGTGATACTGAGCTTGCGGCGGCACGGGTTAGGACGACCTTACCTCTGTGTCTGATGGGGAACAAGTGAGCAGGTAAAGTGTGCGGAGGTGTGTGTGTGTGTGTGTGTCCAAATGTAAGATAATATGTGAACTATTTACATTTATCCCTTTCTGTACCGGTGACGTCTTATATATTTATTTTGAGCTACATTTAGACGATTTTGGTAAGCTTAGAATGGACAAATGGACGCTAAATATAATTAATTGAGATAGTCTGTAGCCTTTCAATGGGTAGAAGTCCTTCCTAAGCTGAATAAAATCGTCTGATAGTTGCCTGCATATAATGAAAAGGACGTCGCCGGTATAGAAGGTGTTAAGGGAAGGTATGACATCATCTTACAGTGTGCCTTAAGTAAGTCTTACTTATTTGTTATAATTATTTTGTTATCCTTGAGGTGAAAATATACAGGTTTCCACCAATTCTCTATCGTCTCGTCATTCACTCCCGGTTTCTGCCTTGGTTTTAACCCCTTCAGTACTGGTGACGTTCTTTTCATCATATTCTGGCAACTGTTAGACGATTGTATTCAGCTTAGGAAGGATATGTGACAGCAAAAAATATTGAGATAGTCTGTAGCCTCATAATTGCTAGAGGCCCTTTCTAAGCTGAGTATAATTAATATAATAGTTGCCAGAAACGGTTAATAAGTACTTAATTGTTTTCATCCTCTCTCTGACATCTTTAAAATGTCTGACCTGTAGCTGCAAGTTATTCATATTTTAAAGTTAACATCCAAAATTCCATTTCCTCTTGTGTTCAGTAAATGGTATGTACTATGGGGGGGGAGGTCATAAGGTTTGGGTGGTTGTGACAGGAGGAGGCAATGTCGTCAAATGTCTCTAGCTCCCCTATTACCCTCGGGGTGTTCAGGTTGGTTAAAGAGGGCTTGCGTTAAGGGGAAGAATGTCGTTTTTGTCACTCATGTACAGCCCCAGTAGTTTGCTCCATTAATTTGTTGAATTTAAGACTTTTTGCCCCATTTAATTTTTAATATTAAGACATTTCGTGCCATTTAGGTGTCTATTTTTTCCTGGAGAGCGATAGTGAGCCTGTAATTTTTAAGAAATCGGCATTTGGCTGGGCCATTTCTCTTCCTAGAAATGTACAAGGGGGATCTTGAGGATGTTATATTTAAGCTTGATAGAGACCTATGAAGGAAACTAAAATAATAATAAGTACAATACTACATATAGAATTAACCAAATAAATAACACCTACGCACGTCAAGTATAATCCATAATAAGTTTCCACTAAGTTTTCGCAACTGTACCACCATATTCGTTGTGCTCTTAGTAAGCCCTCCTCTACCAGTGACATCTTTTTCACATTATTTTGGTTAGTATTATACGATTTTAATCAGTTTAAAAAGAGACTTCAACAATTAACAGGCTTCGAACTACCTTCCTTAACCCTTCTTACTACAAACAACTCTTTCATAAGCTGTACAAAACAGTCTGAATATAGATATAATAAGATTAAATGTTTCGGCAATTCTTTCACATGACTATCCCGTAAACTTCAACAACACATACATCAATCCTTCTTCCTCTCTCAATATTCTTGGTCTCTGTTTTTCCTCTGACTTTTCTTTAAACAAAAATATATTACCACTCATGCTAGAACAGCTTCCCAAACGTGAAATGTATTCAACTGTCTCTGTGGTTTTCAGAACACAGCTTCTTGCTCTGTACAGATGTACTGTGCATCCTTGTATCGAGTACTGTTCATGTGTATGGGGAGGTTCCATCCATACCACATGTCTCCAAAAGGTAGAGTCAAAAGCATTTGTGTCATCAACTCACCTCCTACTATTTCTCTGCAACCTCTCCATACATGCCACAATGTTGCATATCTCCCTCTCTTCTATCGGTATTATTATACTAAATGTTCTTTGGAGCTTTCTCAGTGTATACCTCTTCCCTTACGGAAAGTAGGTGGCGCCCGCTTTTTTACTCTTCCACACTTCTTTTTTGTCCAAGTCTCTAACCCAAGAGTGAACCGAGTTTCCCAGTCTTTCTTCTACTCAACAAGTTTATTTGGGAACCTTTTCTCCCTCATTCTACATTTCCCTCATCCTATGACTTCAACTGCTTCAAGCTCCATGTATACAGATATTTTGAATTGAACATTCCTTGAATTTCGTTCTGTAACTTTCATTATTTTAGAGGGAGAGAGAGAGAGAGGGGGGGGGGGGAAACTCCCAGGCAATTTTGCCTTTTGTCTGCTTCCTATACTGTACATTGACGGAAGGAAAAAACAAATATAAATAATAATTATTGAAAATAATAGAATGCACATGTCGAGAGGTACTTAGGATGGACCAAGCTATATTATCGAAACTTGCATAGAGAGACCTATCAGGAATGGAGTCTGAGGGTGAGTACTGCTATGGACCACCACGGTGTAGGACCTCTGTGAGTGAATAAGTGATCATGATGTCATCATTCCTTCTATTTATAATTTGTTTATGGTAGGGACGACTTTAACCCTCCTGGCCCGGGCTAGCTCTCCTAATGACAGTGCGGCGTACCCGGGCGATCTGGCCGAAAAACGTCTAGGCCTAGGCTACCGTATTTTGGTTAATTTTAACTGCTAGAAATTTCCCACGCATCTATAAATGTAGTGCGGTTTCCAATCTGTAGACTGGCGTTGAGTAGAGCTCTCAAAGTCAACTGGTTCAGTTGTGATGACGATTTTAGTGGAGAGCATTTTCAGGCAATGTTAGCAATACGACTATCTTTTCACTACTGAAACAATGGCATACAGACATACAATAACAAACGAGCCTTCTCCTTCTTGTTTTCGGAGGTGCGGTGACGCAACGATCTGCTTTGTTTACATGCGTCGGACGCACGGCGTTCAGACCAAGCTGAATAGGCTTTCAAGCTTACTGTCTATTAAAATGACACCCGGGTACCGGCCCATCTGCCGTGGTGTCATATTAAAATGACACCCGGGGAGGAAGGGTTAACAAACTAAGAAGGCGAACATCAACTGACATGCCAAGCTGATCTAGCATAACGGACTTCAGATAGCAAAATGTAAATCATACACACTAAGTTCACAATTTAACAAGCACACCTGCGAAGCTTAAATGAGGCGGTCAAAAAGGTTCTAATGAGCTTCAGAAAACATATGGACTGCAATAATAACTGTAAAATTGTGTTCACAATCATCCATATTATATGGATAAGGAGGATTTTCTTTGCGAAACACACTTGAGCACTGCGTTAATTAATATAGCTATATACAATTAACAATTGAAATATATATATATATATATATATATATACAGGTATATATATATATGTTATGCCAGGTGTTTTACCGGGTTTTTATTGGTATTTGGTAGGTTCTACTCGACTGGAGAAATTAAAATCATACAACACATTCACAGAAGGAGTAGAGGGTAAAATATAACACTGAGTACATCTTATTCACAACTTTAATTAATAGTTCAATGTGTAGGACAACAACACTTATGTATACCAGTACAATGGATATTTACATATATGAGCCTAGCACGGGCGAGGATCCACGAGGGAACTAGGAATATACTTGCTTTTCTCTCTCTTCTCTACTATGAATATACACCTTAAGACACTGGTGTTTAGTATAATTTACACTTTTACTCTTCTACACTCTATCTCGCCTATCTTACTAATTGAAGGAGATAATATACTTAGGTTCCTCAGCATACTCAGGGTTTATCACTTCTATCGTATTTATATAAGAATAACATGACACACCTGGTCGAACTGGTGTAAGAATAAAACAGAGTTGAAGTACTCTATTCTCTAAGTATTATACTGGGGTTGCACTGGTATTGGAATAAAACAGTCATATACGTTGCTCTATTTTCCTAAGTATTTCACCTAGGTCGCACTGGTGTCGGAATAAATACAGAGTCATAGGAGTTGCTCTATTTCTCCTAAGTATTTCACCTGGGTCGCACTGGTGTAAAATAAAACAGAGTCGTAGGAGTCGCTCTATATTTCCTAACTATTACACCGGGGTCGCAATGGTGTAAAATAACGCAGAGTCATATGCATCGCTCTATTTTTCCTAAGCATTACACCAGGATCCCACTGGTGTAGAAGTTAAAGAGATTTATAGTAACATTCCTATTATAACACTTTGAAGATCTGGAGTGGTTAGCACAGTCTGGGTAGAGATGAGAGTTATCAAGTCCTTTCGTCTAGGTTCCGTCGAGCTGCTTAGGTGGTCCTGCCGTGTGGCTGGTGTGGATAGGGATACAGATGGATTAGATGGTTTTGGGTCTTGAATGGTAGCTCCTTAATGTCATGACATAGGGTCATACCATCGGACTAACGCGATCTTGAACGAGGACATGTCCTGGGTTACTAGTGCTAGTCTATCCTGACCTTTGTACTAATCGGTGGTGAAGTTCTGTTCCGGTACTCTTGACTTAGGGTCTTTAATACAGCGTCGCTAGTGTCATGACACAGTGACAAGGTATCGGGCTAATGCTAGGAGATAGTAAGATCATGAACTTACTATTTCCACCCGATATGCCACTGACCGTTTTAAGAGTGTTCAAAGAACCCAAGTTTGGCGGGGGGTTTTTCTATGTGATTGAGGGAGGCAAAAGGCAGAATTGCCTATAGCGAGTGCCTCCCCCATAGTTGAAAGAGTGGTAGGGCCAAAATCAAGGGACGATCGAGCCAAAATGCCTGGACACACGGAGTTTGAAGCAATTTAAGTCATAGGAAGAGGGTAAGGCTAATTCTGGGAGAGAGTTACAGAGCTCAGCTGTTGAGTAGAAGAAAGTTTGAGAGTAACGTTTCACTCTTGGGTTAGAGAGTTGCACAGAGTAGGGGTGGGATTGAGTTGCAAGACGGGTACCACGTGCCCTACGTACAGGAGGTGGTATGCACTGGGAAAGCTCTGAGGAACACTGATTATTATAGTAGCGATAGAATAGCGAGAGAGATGCAACATTGCGGCGGAGAGAGAGAGATTGCAGAGAGTTGGTAAGTGGACTGGAATTAATGATATGAAAGGCCTTCCTTTCAACTTTGTCTAGGAGAGTGGTGTGAGAGGAACCTGTCCACACATGTGAACAATACTCAATACAAAGACGCACTATGCCCCTGTACAGAGCAAGAAGCTGTGCTGGGGAAAAGAACCCCCTAAGGCGGTTGAGCACACCCAGCCTCTGGGAGGCTGCCTTAGCAAGACTGGTAATATGGTCCTTCCAAATGAGAGCAGAAGAAAAAGAGACACCAAGTATATTGAGAGAAGATGAAGGGTTGATTTTTGTATTGTTGAAGAATAAGGGATAGTCTGCTGGGAGATCCTGACGTGTAGATAGATTGATAAATTGGGTTTTGGAAGCATTAATGGTAACAAGGTTTTCTCTGCCCCAATTGGAGATAGTATTTAGATCAGAATTTAAGAGTTCTATGGCTTCATTACGTTTGTCGTTAAGGGATTGCTGGAGGGGGCGTTCTGAAAAACTAATGGAGTAGTGTAAGGTTGAGTCATCTGCGTATGAATGGATGGGAATTAAGGTACAGTTAAGGAGATCATTTATAAAAATTAGAAAGAGAATAGGAGATAGGACAGAGCCCTGAGGAACACCAGAGTTTATAGGGTGAGGAAGTGAACAATGGCCGTCCACAACCGCGGCTATGGAACGGCCGGAAAGGAAATTAGAGACACAGGCACAGATGGAGGGATAGAAACCGAAGGAGGGTAGTTTAGAAATTAAAGATTTGTGCCAGACTCTATCGAAAGCTTTCGATATGTCTAGTGCAATAGAAAAAGTCTCACCGAAGTCCTGAAAGGTGGATGACCAAGAGTTAGTAAGATATGAAAGAAGATCACCAGTAGAGCGATCCTTAAGCAAGCCATACTGGCGATCTGAGAGCAGATTATGAGAAGAGAAATGCTTAAGAAATTTGGAAGCAAGAATAGTTTCAAAAAGTTTAGAAAGACAAGAGATGAGAGCAATTGGACGATAGTTGGAGGGTTGAGAGCGGTCACCCTTCTTTGGGACAGGTTGAATGTGCAGCCTTTTTACTGCATATGTCTTTGACCATGGTGTTAGACAGATGCAGTATGGACCTCTATATGTTGAGTGCCGTTATCCAGATGGTGTCTCACAAAACCCGAACTATTGGAATGACCTATATCATGGCAAGTATCCTTCTATAGTTTAAAAGTGCGGTTTTGGCAAAGGAAGTAAGGTGGGGACATGTCCTTACGATTATGCTTCGAATACCAAAGGTGCAGCCTATTAGAGATCTTAATATTAAGCACTATACCATGACATGTGATAATATTAATTCACCTAGTAGGGAAAAGAACTCCTCGGACCTTGAAGGATATCCACCATTGTATCAAACCTTTCCTAAATAGGAGGTTTAATTTTAGGACTTGAAAACTTACATGTAAGTAAATCAAGCCCTAGAATTGCTTGCTTTACCTTGGTTCTCGTCGGGGTAGTGACGACTTTGGCTGCTATGTCCCAGGTCAGGTGTGTGGAGGTCAGAAAGTCATAAGTATAGGGAGCATATTCCGGGGGGATTAGGTATACCCCCTAAAAGTTCGCGGGCTGGTGGGGAGGCCTCTGCGAGGAGGAGCGGCGCAACTGTTCCTTTGTTATATGTTTATGTTGGTCTTTCTCCTTCTGACTATATACAATCTTTTATTCTGGGCTTCGTTGTTATCGATCGTTATCTTGATTGTCTTGCCTGGTGTGGGCGGTAGAGGAGAATTTATGGCGGCAATCCTTAACTAACTTTGGTATCTTAATATATATACAGTATATACATATATATATATATATATATATATATATATATATATATATACTCAAAAACTGTGCTTCCGTGCTGACTCCCTGCCTAGGCAAACTCTTTCGTCTTTGTCTCTCCTCTAATGTCTTCCCTTCTTGCTGGAAGTTTGCTCTCATTCAACCTTTCCCAAAGAAGGGTGACCGCTCTCAACCCTGCAACTATCATCCATTTGTTCTAATCTCTTGTATCTTATAAGTTTTTGAAACTGTTCTTTCTTCCATATTTCTTAAGCATTTCGCTTCTCATAATCTGCTCTCAGATCGCCAATATGGCTTCCTCAAGGGTGATCTTCTTTCATATCTTACTAACTCTTGGTCATCCTCCTTTCGGGACTTCGTTGAGACCTTTTTTATTGCACTAGACATATCGAAGGCCTTCGATAGAGTCTGGCACAAATCTCTAATTGCTAAACTACCCTCCTTCGGTTTCTATCCCTCCATCTGTGCCTTTGTCTCTAACTTCCTTTCCGGCCATTCCATAGCTACGGTTGTGGACGTCCATCGTTCACTTCCTCATCCTATCAACTCTGGTGTTCCTCAGGGTTCTGTCCTATCTCCAATTCTATTTCTAATTTTCATAAATGATCTTCTCACTGTACCTCCAGTCCCATTCATTCATATGCAGACGACTCTACTTTACACTACTCAACTAGATTTCCAGCACGCCCCAGCCAGCAATCCCTCAAAGACAAACGTAATGAAAGCCATAGAGCACTTATCCGTTGATCTAACTACCATTTCCAATTGGGGCAGAGAAAACCTTGTTACTTTTAATGCTTCCAAAACCCAATTTCTACATTTTACTACCCGTCAGGAACCCCCAGAGGACTTCCCCTTATACTTCAACAATACAAAAATCAATCCTTCATCTTCTCTCAATATTCTTGGTGCCTCTTTTTCTTCTGCTCTCACTTGGTAGGACCATATTACCAGTCTTGCTAAGACAGCCTACCAGAAGCTGGGTGTGCTCAACCGCCTCATGGGGTTCTTTACCCCTGCACAACTTCTTGCTCTGTACAGGGGCACAGTGCATCCTTGTATTGAATATTGTTCACATGTGTGGGGAGGATCCTCTCACACAGCTCGACTAGACAAAGTTTAAAGGAAGGCCTTTCGTATCATTAACTCCTGTCCACTCACCAACTCTCTGCAATCTCTCTCTCTCTCTCCGCAATGTTGCACCTCTCTCGCTATTCTATGGCTACAATAATAGTCAGTGTTCCTTAGAGCTTTCCCAGTGTATACCACCTCCTCTACATAGGGCACATGGTACCCGTCTTGCAATACAATGCCACCCCTACTCTGTGAAACTCTCCAACCCAAGTGTGCATCGTTACTCTCAGACTTTCTTCTATTCAACAGCTGAGCTCTGGAACTCTCTCCCAAAATCATTCTTTCCCTCTTTCTATGACTTAAATTGCTTCAAACACTGTGTGTCCAGGAATTTTAGCTCGAATGTCCCTTGATTTTGGCCCTGTCACTCTTTCAACTCTGGGGGAGGCACTCGCTGCATGCAGTTCTGCCTTTTGCCTCTTTCACTCACATAGAAAAAAAAATATATATATATTTGTTTTTCTTTCTATGTGGACGAGGGAGACAAAAGGCAAAGCTTCCTGTGACAAATGTCTCCCCCAGAGTGGGAATTAGGTAGGGACGAAAACAATCAAACCAGGCCGAGTAAACCCAAGTGAGGACGAACAAACTACATAGCCAGACTCAGCTGGTAGAGACGAATACATTGTTTATTGTGACAGAAAGAAGTGTGGTATGCTTGTTTAGTGTAGTGAAGTAGATTCCAGGAGGAGGTGTTTGTGAGAGCCAGCTGGATCACTTCGTGTAGGTGAGGCACAAACAGAAACAGTAAGGGAAGCCAAACAACTGAAACAGGAGTTCCAACAACTCCTTATCATGTGCCTATAGGCCTCCCCTGGGTCTTGCCTTGTTTGACTGGTGCCTCCAATCTCTCCATCTGTTCACTTGGGAATTAATGGAGTCTGAGGGTGAGTACTGCTATGGGCAGCCATGGTGTAGGTCCTCAGTGAGTGAATAAGTGATCATGACGTCATAATTCCATCTATTTATACGTTATCTCTTTTGGGATGATTTTAACAAACTAAGAAGGCGAACATCGACTTACATGCCAAACTGATCTAGCATAACAGACTTCAGATAGCAAAATGTAAATGTATCTCATACTAAGTTCACAAATAAACAAGCACACCTGCGAAGCTTAAATTAGACGGTAATAAGGCTCTAATGAGCTTCAGATATCTTAGAAAATATATGGACTGCAATAATACCTGTGAAATTGTTTTCACAAGTATCCATATTCTATGGATAATGAGGGTTTTTTTTGCGAAGCACACTTGAACACTGCGTTAATTACTATAGCTATATACACATCAGAATTGAAATATATATATATATATATATATATATATATATATATATATATATATATATATATATATATATATACGGTATATATATATATATATATATATATATATATATATATATATATATATATTATATATATATATATACGGTATATATATATATATATATATATTTTTTTTTTTATGTGGATGAGGGAGACAAAAGGCAGAGCTGCCTGTGACAAGTGCCTCCCCCAAAGTTGAAAGTAGGCAGAGACGAAACAAATCAAACCAGAGCGAGTAAACCCAAGTGGGGACGAACAAACTACCTAGCCAGACTCAGCTGGTAGAGACGAATATTTTTGTTTTGTAACAGAAAGAAATGTGGTATGCTTGTTTAGTGTAGTGAAGTAGATAGCAGGAGGAGGTGTCTGTGAGAGCCAGCTGGATCACTTCGTGTAGGTGAGGCACAAACAGAAACAGTAAGGGAAGCCAAACAAATGAAACAGGAGTTCCAGCAATTCCTTATCATATGCCTATAGGCCTCCCATGGGTATTGCCTTGTTTGACTGGTGCCTGCAATCTCCCCATCTGTTAGCTGTCTTCTTTTATAGAGATCGCCACCTGTAAGTGGCACCGATTCGTGTGTCGCCCATCGGTAATTTGTTTAGGGTTTATTCCCCTAGATGGGTTGCCTGCCAAGGCCATCGAGTCCCATCCACCCGGAAACACCCCTCTTAGATACCAGGGGCACTGCTATCACCAGAGACACCCCTATCACAGAGGGACCGTGTAACACCAGAGACACCATCAGTGGCGTAGCCAGGGTTTTCTCAGCAGGGGGGCACCACTATCATGGGAGGGGCACCTGATACTCAGGGACAGGTAGAGACTTCATTGGGGCCCTATAAATTGATAGGCGAGCGAAGAGAGATAATCCAGCTGGGGGGTTCGGGGGGGCGCTGGGCCCCCCCCCCCCCCCCCTGAGATTTGTTTTGAATTTCACTATACTTATTATACTCAATCTTAAGCCTTATTTTTTTGTTATAAATAGCACATTATCAAACTAATGATTCTAAGGAACTCCTCTTTGATTTTATCTTTAGCTTTGTCTATATGGTTAATTATTAGCCTATATTGTATTAAACTCAACTAACACTAACTCAGTTTACATAACCATTTTGGTATATAAATACTGTAAACACACAATCCTCTCAGAGCTTCATTAAACACTTGTACTGTATATTTGTGGACAGACATTTTGGAAATTAGAAGCTAATTCGCATAATTGAAACTGAACCTAAGAAATCTTGTGAGACATAATCAGAGGAATATCCCTTTACATACAAAAAATAATACTGCATAATCAAAGGAAGTTATGAAAATAGTAATGTACAGTACTTGCAGGATTAGGCTATATATTGTATTGATATGGTGTACTGTATAGGCCTAATATCTATATTTAAAGTTTAGTGACATTATTGTGTTTACACAATGCCTGCAAATTATTTTAGAGTTGAATAGATAATAAGAAATCATGATAATTGTACAAGAAAGCCACAAACCAGAAACATTTCTTATCTAAAGTGTCCTCCCTCGTCCTTCTTTTCACCACGCAGCAATCAGCTGAACGATTATACAAAAAAAAAAAAAAAAAAAATCCTAACATTCATTCGAGAATTAATTGTCTTTTGTCTTTTGTAGTAATATTTTGTTTTCTTTCTGCCTTAAATTAACTGAACATGTTTAAACTTTATATATTAAGAATAAGAAATACTTCAGATATAACATTACTATTCAATTTTCCAATCTAGGATGGATGAAAAATCAGGTGACAGGTGACGGTATTGAGGGATAAGCCTTTACAACGGTACCTCATTGCTACTTTCTACTTTCCTAGTTTTCTGAAGAGCGTAGAGAGGGGAGAAGGGGTGTTGGAGAGAGAGGAAGCTGTTGGAGTGGCTTTGTTGTGTGCGTTATCAGTCTGTAATCAAAGCTCCAACAGGTATGAAAACGAAAGAAAACTACGCCTCCAACCGATGATTAAGGTGGTAACTATAATAATGTTATACTCCTTTACACAGGTTCACTGTTACTGCTGTTGGTGAAGTGATAATTTTAAATGGAGATACTTATGATTTTCAATAATTGTAATTATTGTTTTAGGTGGTGGTGCCTTCTATCCAAGAGTTCCTAACTTCCTATTGAATACAAATTAACAATAACAAATTAGATATACATGTAGGGCTGTGGTGTCTGCTGGGGGGGCCCGTGCCCCCCCCCCCCCCCCCCCCCCCCCTTGGCCACTGGACACCATATTACTTTGTAGAGGAAAAGTGGAGGAAAGGATGTACAATACTCAAACTCTTCAGGGGAATCCAGGGACCCTGACTCTCTGTATTGCCCTCATCCTTTAACCCCCTCAGACGGATTATGTTCCGATAAGATACAGGAGGCAGTTGACACAGCTTTTGGGTCTAGAATTTGGCTCATGAGTGTTTTGGAAACCTTCACATTTCTCTATTCCCAGCCACCAGAATTATGTTTATTGTTATGTATCGTATGTGAATAGATGGCTGAATGACTATACTACATGAAAATTAAAAAAATTAAAATAAATAAATGGAAATATAGAATAGAAACGTACTCCCGAATACAAATATTGACCGCATAATTGTGTTCCCACCGTCCTATCTCGGAATTTTGAGTGATGACCATATATTTGTATGTACTAAAATACAACTATTTTTTCTCCTCTTTCCAATGGTGAAAACGGAAATTGTCCATCTTCAATAGTTTTCAAGCACTGGGCAAAAACAAAAACTGTAATATTTTGCCAGATATGGTTTATAACATGATTTATTTATTTTTTGGTTACGAGGTGTATAGTTTTCAATTTGGTCTGTATGAATGTGCGAGATAATGACAAAGAAGATAAACAAAACTAGAACTTCCTAAGACAAATTCTTTTTTTTTCTATGAATATTTGAAATCACGGGTCGAAAAAGCGAATATTTATTTTCCCGTCCGTCCTGCCGCACCCTCGGAGTAATATAAAGCTCACGGTCGCGAGCAGGTTCGCCCTCAACCTGCGGCGTCGCGCGTAGTTTGCTTATGGGTATGTATGGTTAATAGTATAATATCGCACCTGAATCGGCTTAAATTATGGCTCTTTTCTAATGGTGAAAACCACACCAGCTAACCTCATAAGTTGGTTGGGGGGGGGGGGGGGGGGGGGGGGGGGGAGGGCGCGACATCGAGCTATGGGCAAATTGTTTCCATGGGGCAATTAGATTGTGGTGTTAAAAAAAAAATGAAAGACAATGTTTATCATCAGGACATTATTTTGAGCCACATGATGTTTGTAATAATTGGATGTAATAGTTTACAATCAGCCTGAATCGGCAAATTATTGCTCTTTCTAATGGTGAAACACGGCACAATACTACATTATAATTGGTTCGCGAGC